>SJYT01076661.1:270723-374187 GCA_006410635.1 Cephalophus harveyi
CTGAACTGAACTGAGGAAACCTAGTGATTTGATTCATATTTTGTCTCAATCTTTCATTAAGTTGGTAATTATGAGCAAGTTCCATGAGCAACTGAAATAATTTAGTAAATTTGTTTTGCACAAAGACACATTGAAAAAAAAAAAAACACTAGTATTTTGTAAGCGCCTTAATACTTTGTCTCTCGATCTCTACCACGTTCCTGTTCCCTATGCCTTGGATAGGGCTCAACACAAAGGACAGGCTCATGAAAGTCTGCTCAATGAAAGGAAGGAATGGATGTATCACAAACACGCAAACTCTTGAAAGCTATAAAGGTTATGCAAATTCCCTGTTTCTTTCTGTCATTGCACATTCTGTGCAAGGGAATTAGATATACATCGAATAAAAGAGAAAAGAATTAATCAATTAGTCGTTAAATGTTAGAGGGCCTTTCACACTTGAATTTCAAAGCATAATCCCTTTGGTTTCAATATTCTTAAGGCTTGTCAATTGTCTACCACAGCTTATCGCTAACAAATTCAAGCCACAGAATTCCCATCTACTCCTGTAGCTACTGGTCTGGAAAGGAAAAAAAAAATCTTGCTGAACAATAAGGACATCTGCTGGTTAAAATGGAACACACCTATCCTTGAAATGCTGCAACTAGATGGACAAGATTTGGGTAATAAAGTTTAGAATAATGCCGAACATGTGATATCTTGTTCAAATAACCTCCTTCTAAGTAATTATAAAGGTAACATTTGTTTGCTTTATTCCAGAGTTGTCCGAGTAGGGACACTATATGAAAAAAGACTGAGCTCTCCCGCCAAATAATTGTTGTTGTTCAGTCACTAAGTGTCTGACTCTATGATCTCTTGGAATGTAGTACACCAGGTTTCCCTGTCCTTTGTTATCTCCTGGAGTTTGCTCAGATTAATGCCCATTGAGATGGTGATGCTATCTAACCATCTCACCCTCTGCTGCCCCCTTCTTTCACCTTCAGTGTTTCCCAGTATTAGGGTCTTATTTCCAAAAAGTCAGCTCTTTGCATCAGATGGCCAAAGTATCGGAGATTCAGCTTCAGCTGAATCCTTCCAGTGAATATTCAGGGTTGATTTCCTTTAGGATTGACTGGTTTGATGTCCCTGTAGTCCAAGGGGTTCTCAAGAGTCTTCTTCAGCACCACAACTTGAAAGCATCAATTCTTTAGCACTCAGCCTTCACAGTCAAGATAGATTTAGACAAGGCAGAGGAACCAGAGATCAAATTGCTAACATCTGATGGGTCATTGAAAAAGCAAGAGAATTCCAGAAAAATATCTACTTTTGCTTTATTGACTATGCCAAAGCCTTTGACTGTGTGGATCACAACAAACTGTGGAAAATTCTGAAAGAGATGGGAATATCAGACCACCTGGCCTGCCTCTTGAGAAATCTATATGCAGGTCAGGAAGCAACAGTTAGAACTGGACATGGAACAACAGATTGGTTCCAAATCAGGAAAGGAGTATATCAGGCTGTATATTGTCATGCTGCTTATTTAACTTGTATGCAGAGTACATCATTAGAAATGCTGGGCTGGAGGAAGCACAAGCTGGAATCAAGATTGCCAGGAGAAATATCAATAACCTCAGATATGCAGATGACACCACACTTATGGCAGAAAGCAAAGAAGAACTGAAGAGCCTCTTGATGAAAGTGAAAGAGGAGAATGAAAAAGTTGGCTTAAAGCTCAACATTCAGAAAGCTAAGAGCATGGCATCTGGTCCCATCTATTCATGGCAAATAAATGGGGAAACAGTGGAAACAGAGACTGACTTTATCTTTTGGGGCTCCAAAATGACTGCAGATGGTGACTACAGCCATGAAATTAAAAGATGCTTGCTCCTTGGAAGAAAAGTTATTACCAACCTAGACAGAATATTACGGAGAAGGCAATGGCACCCCACTCCAGTACTCTTGCCTGGAAAATCCCATGGACGGAGGAGCCTTGTAGGCTGCAGTCCATGGGATCGCTAAGAGTCGGACACGACTGAGCAACTTCACTTTCACTTTTCACTTTCATGCATTGGAGAAGGAAATGGCAACCCACTCCAGTGTTCTTGCCTGGAGAATCCCAGGGACGGGGGAGCCTGGTGGGCTGCCGTCTATGGGGTCGCACAGAGTTGGACACGACTGAAGTGACTTAGCAGCAGCAGCAGCAGCAGACAGAATATTAAAAAGCAGAGACATTACTTTGCCAACAAAAGGTCATCTAGTCAAAGCTATGGCTTTTCCAGTAGTCATGTATGGACGTGAGAACTGGACTATTAAGAAAGCTGAGTGCTGAAGAATTAATGCTTTTGAACTGTGGTGTTGGAGAAGACTCTTGAGGGTCCCTTGAACAGCAAGGAGCTCCAATCAGTCCATCCTAAAGGAAATCAGTCCTGAATATTCATTGAAAGGACTGATGCTTAAGCTGAAACTCCAATACTTTGGCCACCTGACGTGAAGAATTGACTCATTGGTAAAGACTCTGATGTTGGGAAAGACTGAAGGCAGGAAGAGAAGGGGCTAACAGAGAAAGAGATGGCTGGACAGCATCACCAACTCAATGGACACGAGTTTGAGTAAACTCCGGGAGTTGGTGGTGGACAGGGAAGCCTGGCGTGCTGCAGTCCATGGGGTCGCAAAGAGTCAGACACGAGTGAGCAACTGAACTGAACTGAACTTCATGGTCCAATTCTCACATCTGTACATGACTACTGGAAAAACCATAGCTTTGACTATACAGGCCTTTGTTGGCAAAGTGATGTCTTTGCTTTTTAATATGCTAAGTTTGTCATAGCTTTCCTTTCAAGGAGAAGGTGTCTTTTCATTTCATGGCTGCAGTCACCAGCCACAGTGATTTTGGAGCCCAAGAAAATAAAATCTGTTACTGCTTCCACTATTTCCCCATCTACTTGCCATCCAAATGTCATGATCTTAGTTGTTTGAATGTTGAGTTGTAAGTCAGCTTTTTCACTCTCCCCTTTCACCCTCATCAAGAGGTTCTTTAGTTCCTCTTCACTTTCTGCCATTAAAGTGATATCATCTGCATAACTGAGGTTGTTACTTCTCCAGGCAATCTTGGTTCCAGCTTGTGATTCATCCAGCCCTCCATTTCACATGATGTACTCAGCATATAAGTTAAATAAGCAGGGTGACATGCTTCCCTGATAGCTCAGTTGGTAAAGAATCCATCTGCAATGCAGGAAACCTTGCTTCAATTCCTGGGTCAGGAAGATTCACTGGAGAAGAGATAGGCTACCCACTCTAGTATTCTTGGGTTTCCCTTGTGGCTCAGCTGGTAAAGAATCTTCCTACAATGCGGGAAGACCTGGGTTCGATCCCTGGGTTGGGAAGATTCCCTGGAGAAGGGAATGGCTATCCACTCCAGTATTGTGACCTGGAGAATTCGGTGGACTGTACAGTCCATGGGGTCACAAAGAGTCAGATACGACTGAGTGACTCTCACTCAACATATAGCCTTATGGTACTTCTTTCCCCATTTGGAACTAGTCTGTTGTTCTATATCCGGTTCTCACTGTTGCTTCTTGACCTGCATACAGGTTTCTCAGGATACAGGTAAGATGGTCTGGTATTCCCATCTCTTTAAGAATTTTCCACAGTTTGTTGTGATCCACACTGTCAACAGCTTTAGCACAATGAACCCAATGTTTTTCTGGATTTCCCTTGCTTTCCCTATAATCCAACAAATGTTGGCAATTTGATCTCTGATTCCTCTGCCTTTTCTAAATCCAGCTTGTACATCTAGAAGTTCTCAGTTCACGTACTGAAGTCTCATTTGAAGAAGTTTGAGTATAACATGGCTAGTATGTGCCAAAGAACAGAAATGGCTAGATTTCTGATCTGATTTCTGATCTTCAGGTCTAAGACAGAAGTATCTCTGAACTCAGCAAACATTTTAAGTGTCTGCTAAGTTAAGGTACTGTACCAGGTGTTGGAAAACTGAAGCTGTAAGACAAAGCAGAGGCTGCAGATGGTCCAGTCACCTCTGGGCACATGCCCAGTTCCAGCCTCAGAGGAAGGGGGTTAAACTCAGTTAACATCTGCGAGAGACCAAATCTATTACTTACCAGCACTGTGCTCTCACCATTTTATAAATGTTATAGGCAGCTGCTTCCTTACAAATACATTCTTTCCTACACTAGCTGGACAGATGCCTTCCTCCCTCCTGTCCCCTTCTCACCTTTCCAGTCCCTGCTGAAGTGTCTCCTGAGAAAGGCCAACCTAGAACTCCCTACATGAAGTTCACCTTCAGAGAACTCCATTTGTATCCTTTTTAGAATTTACCAAACTGGCAATTTCTGACTGGTTTGCCAATATATTGCCCCTCTCCCTTCAAAGCCAGACTATAAAGGAACAGATATTTGAATCTGGGTACAAACACTCTCCTAGTTTTAGTAAAGTAATTTAACTGTTTCGGTTTTGTTTTGCTCACAGAATTTTCAAGAACAGAATGAAAACTTTTATTCTCATTTGCTGGGAGGATCTGAAGTTCTTCATTCTGCTAAGTGGAAGAGGAGTGAATTTTTGCTAATGTTCATTAAAAGGCCACAGTAAAGACCTACTGTAAAAGAAAATGAAGTGAAGAGGATATGGAGTGGTGGTAACCAGGCTGAGAGATTAAAAGAAGTATAGAGATGAGACACTGACACAACTGGAGGGTAGGAAGGAGTTATGAGACAGAGTGCCCTAAGCCCCACAGAAAGACCTAGATGACAAAATCTGCGACAGAAGAGGACTTGGAAGGGTCTGATGGGTGGGCCTAGCTAGGGACATTTCTCTATTAGCATAGGAATTCTCATCAGCTTACCAGAAATTCTGGAAGGTCTTCCAATGTATACACATCAGTTGTATTAGCAGAACTCAAGAGACTGTGTAGGAAGAAAATGGGCTACTCAGTAATAATATTTTTCATTTACTTTAAACAAAAGTTATTGCAAACATCTCTTTCCTGAATCATGACATCCAGAACACAAGATAATCATGAAACCATAGAATTTGCCTTCAGTATTTGAACCACGTTTATATTAACATACCAACCTATCAACCTTTCAAAAAGGAAAGGTCATTTTATCATTATTCTATTGCTGATGAGGTTCATAAAAGTGTTATAAAAAATCTGGAGTCCAACAGAGTTAATCATAACTTCAAATACAGTAAATACCATAAGTGTCCTATACTTTTATAATACTGTTTGTGAAAAAATTGTTTCTCCAGATTTTTCTACAAAACACTTCATTCCTAATTAGGTAAATACTAGGATAATAGTAAAACTCTCATGCATTCTCTAGGTACTACTAAATAGTGAGGTATGAAACACCTAGAATTCTAATTGCAGAGTTTCTCCAGGTTTAAAATTATGTTACGGATAATTTTACACTGATTAGGCAAGTTAAAGAGATGTTACTACTATAGATTTACTTTTAAAGTTATGGGTTAAACCGATACTAAAATACACTTGTTTTCCAATACCAACCGACCTTGAGGAAAGGTAGTTATGAAGGAAACTCGCCCAGAAAGGAAAAATTACCAGGATGAACTTGACTTTTTTAGGGATTTAACAGCCAAATGCAGACTAACCTTTTTCAGGAGAGAATGGGTAGCAATTATAATTTAGATACCACTGTCTTATGCCTCAGCTAAGAAGAATCCGATATGGTCATGCTTTGTGGAAAATGTAGCTAATTAAGAACCAATTCCTAAATGATAATGTTAACAATTTTATACACATAATTATTATCTCATTAGAACTTTACTTTCAGTAATTTAATTGCTTTTCTGGTTCAAAGGTTTATTATTTTCCATTTTTAAGTGTTTAAAACATATGATAGGCTCTGTGCAAAGCATTCTATCTACATCATTCTGGTAGATTTTAGTATCTCCACTTTTCAAAAGCAAGTGAAGCTTAGAGACGTGTAGTACCATACCCACTGCTAAGCAATATAGTCAAGATTCACACTTGGGTGTGACTTCAACATCTGTACCACAAGACCGTGCCTCATGGTGGTGGTTATCTACAGTTATGTACTCATTTAAAAACTGATACCTGCCATAACCACAGGGGATGCAGAGATTACCACAAATTGATAATAATGTTAGAGGCAATAAAATGCTGCTCCTGACACTTATTTTTGAAATATGGTCAAACATATCCTTCCTCTAGTTTAGTAAAGAATCTGGAAACTGGTTGTAATAATTTTTCATTATAAAAAGACTTGCAAAATCTAGTTTATGAGCTGCAAGAAGGTAGTTCAGAGCATGGGCTTGGAGCTGAGGCTTCTATTCTGACTCTGCCACTTATTTGCTGTGTGTCCTTGGACACATTCCTTCACTTATTTGATCCTTGTCCAAAATGGGAATCATTTACAATAACTACACAGAAGCTTTGGCACTTGGGAATGTTAAATGCATTTAATATATGGAAATCATTTAAACGATACATAAGCACTCAAAAAATTTTATCTAACCTTGTCCAAACTCAGTTTGTATTTTTTTTAATCTAGACCTTATTTTTGAGGGGTACCATTTAAGATTCACAGCAAAATTGAGGGGAAGGTACAGACACTTCCCATACAGTCCTTACCCTATACATGAATGTTCGGTTCAGTCACTCAGTCGTGTCTGATTCTTTGCGACCCCATGAATCTCAGCACGCCAGGCCTCCCTGTCCATCACCAACTCCCACAGTTCACTCACAATAGTCTCCCCCATTATCAACATCCCCCAAGGGAGTGCTACATTTATTGCAAAGGATGAACCAACACTGACATGTCATTAACAACTGAAGTCCACAGGTTGTGTTCTATGGGTTTTGATAAATGTGTAACACGATGTATCTACTGCTACATTCTAAGTGTTAGACATTTTATGGGTTTTGATAGATGCATAACACAATATATCTAACTGCTATAGCATTAAACAGAATCATTTTGCTGCCTTAAAAAAATCCTCTTGTGCTCTGCCTATTTCACTTCCTCTCGCCTCAAATCCTGGCAACTACTGATCCTTTTATTAACTCCATAGTTTCCTCCTTTCCAGAATGTCAGATAGTTGGAATCATTCAATATGTAGCCTTTTTCAGATAAGACTTTTTTCACTTCGCGGTATACATTTAAGATTCCCCCATGTCTCTTCATTCCTATGTCTTTTCATGGATAGCTCATTTCTTTCTAGCACTAAATAATATTCCATTGTACAGAGTGTACCAGTTTATCCATTTACTTACTGAAGCATATAAGTAAGTTGGTTGCTTATAAGTTTGGCGGTTACAACGAAGTTGGTATAAATATTCATATGCAGGTTTTTATGTGGACATAAAGTTTCAACTATTCTGGGGAAATATCAAGAAGTAATTAAAGATCACAGGGTAAGAATATGCCTTGTTCTGTAAGAAGCCACCAAAAAAATTTCCATAGTGGCTGTACCGTTTTTGCATTCAATCAATAAATGAGAGTTCCCTAGTGTTTCAAAGTCTCATCAGCACTTGTGTTTTGGATTTTAGCACTTTCTAATCAGTGTGTGATGGTATCTCGTTTTCCACTTTTTTAATGAAATGTGATATTTATGAGTGAGAACGTTATCCCAAAGAATAAATAATGTGGACTACTGGTAAAACTTATGTACCTTTGGCTTAAAATCTAAATAAATATTTATCTGTCTAAACTCATCTCTGTGTATAGTTTCTTCCCCTTTCTTCAAAGAATTAGTATCACTTCCACGAAGTCTTTCAACTATACTTTGTATTCAAAAGAAACCAGTTATATAAAACAATTTTTTTAAAAAAAGGCAAAATATAGAGAAAAAGAAAGTAAGCATTCTTGACTTGATTAGTTAAGTTCGATTCAAGACGTATATATTCCCATCTTGACAGCCTTCGTTTGACCTTTACAACTGATGCTGACCACATTCCCACTGTGACCAGGTAGTGTGAGTCTACACATACTTACTGGACTCAAGAAATTTCTCAAGTCTCATCTCTGAACTCCTCTCATCCCCCTAGTGAGAGAAAGTGAAGTGAAAGTGAAGTCGCTCAGTCGTGTCCGACTCTTTGCAACCCCATGGACTGTAGCCTACCAGGCTCCTCCGTCCTTGGGATTTTCCAGACAAGAATACTGGAGTGGGTTGCCATTTCCTTCTCCAGGAGATCTTCCTGACCCAGGGATTGAACCCAGGTCTCCAGCATTGTAGGCAGATGCTTTACCATTTGAGCCACCAGGGAAGTGAGAGAAAAGGAGCGCACAATAAACCAGTTTTATAAACAAATAAAATGAGGTCAGAATCACAAGAAGAGTTGTAATAGGGTTCCGACCACTCATCTTCGAAACTCTTTCAAAACAAAAATTTCTGCCGGGGCGGATCTCTGGCAAGTTCATGACTATGGGAGCGGGGCCGAGTATTTCCCTTCCTGAGAGCTCCCCGGGTAACGAGCAACCAGCGTGTCAGGGCCGGGCTTTGTAAGGCGTACTGTGCATTGCTGACCACCATCTTCCTACACTCATAGAGCATACATTTCACCAAGAATTGCATCACATGCTCAACAGGTAACACGTCTACGCGCCTACAGCAGGGCGGACCCAGTCAGAAGAGCCACACACACAATTTCCGGCCTTCCTCTGCATCCAGATCCCGCTTTCAAGCCGTTCCACACGGCGGCTCCCTCCGTTCTGTGGCCCTAGGTAATTACGAAAGTCGACTCGCGAGGACCAACGGTCCCCGGGCCAAAAGGATCACAGCTGCGCCGAAGAAAGACGGTCCTTCTACACAACATCTGTAACGGGGAAGTCAGTACTTAAATTTCCAAGCGTGAGGTAAGGAAAACAGCAGACAACAACTCCTACTCTGACAGAGACCGAAGCTCCAATATCCAGAGACCCTTTTTGGCGCGCCGACTTGGCCGGAAGTGACGCAACAGCCGGCGCGCAGGGCCAACCCCAGGGAGAGGAGGCCGGGCGGGGGAGCGTGCGGGGACTGGGGGCGGGGCGCGGCCGTAGCTCCGTTTCCGGTGGCTCGTAGCGCTCGCTCACTCCAGCTGCAGCCACTCTTGCCCGTGGCTGCTTCCTCCATCCTGGTATTTTTTGGAGCCTCCATCCTGGTTCTTCCAAAGTGCCCGGACCCAAAACAGGAAGTAAGTGCGATAGAACCTTCAGGTCCCAACCGCCGCCAGGGCCGCTCCGCCCAGTGGAGTCTGTCCGGCCCCCTTGTTGCCCGCCTGCTCCCGCCGGCCGGCGCCAGCTGCAGGCGCTCTGGCACCGCGGGCGGGGTCGGAGCTGGGCCTTCGTGACGCCGAAGCTGCCTTTCCCGCAAGCTCAGGCCAGGGCCTCCTTTACGGGGCCGGGCTTGCGGCAGTGGCGTGGGCTGCAGAACAGGATAGCGAGTTGCCGCCGAGGCACAGCTAGCGATCCGGCGGAGGCGGAAAATGGCGGCTTCGGAGGAGCTAAATGGCGCCGGGACCCCTGGGGGTGGGGTGGGCCGAGAGCTTGGCTAGAGAATCGGGCTCGGGAACACGGAAAGTGAAGAAGCCTTCCTAGCTTTCTGGGGGGCGGTGGAGGCGGGGGTTCCTTTCTTACGTTTTTGTTATCTTTTCGGGGTTTTTTGGTAGAGTGAAGGAGAGGTCGGCTTGGATGAGATTGAGAGAATTGGGGCGGGTCTCGCCCCACCCCACCGCACCTCTTTTTTCCCTCGTACCTTTTTGTGTCTTCACATCTTTTGGGAGATGGCCCAAGGCGGAGGGAATCGGGGTTGCTGGCCGAAAAACTCAGGTTGTCAGCTTGAGTCTTTTAGAAAAGGGAAGGATGGGATCTGGAGTGCGGGGAGACAACCCTAAACCGACGGAGAACAGGAATATGCGCCTGCAAAATAGGAATTGTGTCTTGCCGAAATTGGAGGAAGTTTTTAAAATTTGTAATCTTCGTCCTTTGAAATAGACTTTGAGAGTCTTTAGTGAATCTGCGGCGTAGATCTGAGGGTAGAAGTGACGAAATGCTGTTCTATGCAGTTGAATGATACAGCATATGTTTTTAGAATAAAAATAATTTGGTATAAATAAGGAGAGGTGATAAGTCTATGAAATGTAAAAGGACTCCGTTTCCCTGATTGAATTTAGAAATTGAAATCCAATGGCTATTTTCTTGTAACTTTATTCATCGTTGTGCACCTTCTTTCTGACAGTAGGTAAGGCTACTCGTTGGGACATTTGACAAAATGCGAATTCTGTAGGATTACTTTCTAATATTCAGTATTTTAAACTTACAATAATACCATTTGGAAATGTTTTATCTTCACTGATTTTACCCTTGCTTCGAATTCACGAAAGACAACCATTTATAGCTTTTAAACTCCAGTTGAAGTAAAACATTCTTGGATTGTGTTTAAAGTTTTACAAACAAAAATGTTTTAGTGAAAGATTTTCGTATTTTCCCATTACTTCAGGTTTTTTTCCTTTGAGCTGTGGTCTTAAATTTGTGTTTCAAATAACTGAGTATCACTGGATTTTAAAAATATTTATTTAGTGATGTGAATAGTTAACCATCACTTAAATGTTTAAAAACTGTGGTGATGTTACACCAAAAACTTAGCTTTTTTACTATGATGCTGTAGTGGTAAGATTCATTTATTAGGTTAAGATTTAGAGACTTAGTTCAGGAAAATATTGTTTACGTTCCTTATCGTTACAAAAGTTGTCAGACTAAAATTTGGTGTGAAAATCGTTTTTTCCCTTCATTCACAAGGGACAAAAAATAGCTTGATCCTTTGTGTAATTACATGTTATGAAGAAAAAATGCATTTCTTGTTTTGTGATAATCTTATTTTAACCCCCATATACTAAGTACTTTTATGTGCCACCAAACAAGCTAATTTTTTTTTTTTTTTTTTTACTATTTTAATTGATAGGCTCACCCCAAAATATGCTTTTGGGGACTGATCTAGAACCAGCATATTCTCCGTGAATCTCTTTAATTGATTGCAGTTGAGCTAGATGGTGGAGCCAAAATGCTATTGCCCTGTCTTCATCAACAGTTAATCAGTAAGTACTGGGCATTGCATACTTACATAGAACTTTAAGTCCATAGTTTAAGCAATTATATGAATAAATATATGCTATATAAACATTTTTCTCTGAGTGTTCAGGTTTTAGAATTATTTGAGGGAAAGTAATCACAAAAGAGTATTGGGGTTAGAATTTGAGCTTTGAAAGCAGAATATGCCTGGGAAATGGTTACTGGTAGAGAATTCTATCCCCTCCCCAAAAAAGGTAATTGTCCTCTTTATAGTCTCCCCCACCCCCCAAGTTTTCTTATTTTTACAGGCTTTTTTAAGATGAAGAAAAGTTATTTCATTTCACCCCAACGCAGCAGGAGAGAGAAGTATAATTGTAAGGTTAGCTAGACCATAGTAGTTAATACTGAAGTAAAAACATCAAAAGTAGACCTAACCTTTCCCGCATGTCTACCTTTCTGCTCACTTTATCTAACAACTGTAGAGCCTAATTTTTATTAATGTTGTAATAAACATGTTTCCTGAAAATAATATTGTTTTAAAGTTGTTTGCTTCATCCTCCATCAAGAACGTTGGCTTAAGTTAACATTTGTGACAGTGAACCAGTTAATGTGAACCCAGTGTCTGAGAACTTACAGCCTGGGACATAGATGTTAAAATTTTGAGGGCGTTGGGAAACGTGTCATCTTGTAAAAACATCAAAACTTTATAACAGTAATTAGGAACAGTTCCAGTTTTTTAATATCATATGTGGCATCTGTTTGGAGAAGGCAACGGCAACCCACTCCAGTACTCCTGCCTGGAAAATCCCATGGATGGGGGAGCCTGGTGGGCTTCCATCTATGGGGTCGCATGGAGTCGGACACGACTGAAGCGACTTAGCAGCAGCAGCATAAGCCTGCTTTCTCAAAGTGGGATTTTCTTTTTTAATAAATTTCTCTTAACATAATCATTTTTAGCACTTATCCCCCCTCATATAAAAGGATTCCTTAGGAATTGGTATGCTTCTAAATGCTTTGAGTTCCAAAGCCTTTTCTGTCCTCAAATGATATGCAATGACCTGAGAAAATGAAAAACCTGTTGCCAAGAGTCTTAAGTTTATGAAATGTATGTGGTATTTGTTTGCTTTCATATCATTTTCTCCATTTTTTTTCCTTTTGTGAAGAGGATGCTTGTAAATAGAAGTCACAAATATGTTTTGTTTTTGTTTTGATTTCAGAAAGGTAAATGGTAAACTTAAATAAAAGAAGGAGCCTGGTTATCGTGTCTTCTTTTTCAAGTTTATGGAAAGATCCCATTCCATGACTGAATAGCAGAAAGTTGTCATGAGAAAGCACACTGGAGAGCCCTTTATGAGCAATTTAACTTGTTTTTATTTGTTTGGTGTTTCTATTTGTTTGGTGGGTATATGGGAGGGATGTTAACCTTAACCCATTTTTTTAAGCTGTTTTAGTTGTGTGCACCCTGTTGTCAGGCCATTCTTTGAAGCACCTGGTTGTCAAAAGAATCTTTTTTGACCATTAGGTGTTAATGCAGCAAATGAAATGCTTATTAGACTTATTTACTATCCACGTAGTTTTGTATCTGTTGAAGAAGTGTGGTTTAAAAATCAGCTTCAGTGTATTGATATATTTAATCTAAATGAAAGCGAAAGTCTGTGGAATTCTCCAGGTTAGAATACTGCAGTGGTTAGCCTTTCCCTTCTCCAGGGGATCTTCCCAAAGTGAAGTGAAGTCGCTCAGTCGTGTCCAACTCTTTGCGACCCCATGGACTGTAGCCTATCGGGCTCCTCCGTCCACGGGATTTTCCAGGCAAGATTGCTGGAGTAGATTGCCATTTCCTTCTCCAGGGGATCTTCCCAACTGAGGGATCAAACCTGGGTCCTCCCGCATTGCATGCGGATTCTTTACCAGCTGAGCCACGAGGGAAGCCCAAAACTGACTCTGCAACCCCATGGACTAACACTCCAGGCTCAACTGTTCATGGGAATTCTTCAGGCAGAAATGCTGGAGTGGGTTGCCATGCCCTCCTTCAGGGGATCTTCCCAACCCAGGGATTAAACCCAGGTCTCCCTCATTGCAAGCAGACTCTTTACCCTCTGAGCAACCAGGGAAGCCTGAAAGTTGCTCAGTCGTGTCCAGTTCTTTTCGACCCCATGGAATTCTTCAAGCCAGAATACTGGAGTGGGTACCTTTCCCTTCTCCAGGAGATCTTCCCAACCCGGGGATGAACCCAGGTCTCCTGAATTGCAGGTGGATTCTTTACCACCTGAGCCACAATATTTAGTATTCTTGCCTGGAGAATCCACATGGACAGAGAAACCTGGAGGGTTAGATATTTATATTTAGATACACTCTGAAGTGATAATGAGCTCCCTTTAAAGAGTTTCTCATGATGCTTTACATAAAGGGCTCAGTTTTGAATGGACGAAATCTTAAAATGTAGCCAAATACACATTATATTCGCTCTTAAATCATACACTGGGTGAAAGATGTTTTTGCTTTTTAATAAATGGTATGATTATATTGCCAAACAAGGTATAAAGTGGTGTACCATGAAATGAATGATTACTACCAAGTAATTTTCCTTTACTTTAATGATGTCACTGTTTCCAGTGGTTGGTAATTGAAGTCAACATCTTAAACAATTAAAGCCTATTATAATAAATCCCAGTAATGTCTTTATTGACAGTTTATGGTATATAGTCATATTACCTTAAAGCCATAATAAACATTAGTTAGCTACCATAATTCAGTATGCCTTATGTTCATTTACAGCTCTGCTTCTCACACTTTCCACAAAGTATAAAAAATCCCCAGGGGCCTGGGACCGTAGTTCAAAGCACTGAACATCAACCATGAAGTGTTCCCCATTCCTGTTTTTAATAAAATCATTATTTAAGATGTTATTCAGTGGTGTCTGTTTTCTGACATCCTTCTATGTACCCATGTTCAGAATGTAGGAATTTGTTACCAGTTCTCTTCCACTAAGACTTGCTATTTAGCAGATTTTTCATTCTTTCAAAATAAAAAATTTTAAACATTTTTTAAATTATTACGTGTTACTAAGATAATCCTCATATAAGCATTTCCTAAGGTGTTAGTTATCTATCACTGCGTTTCATAGTGGCCAAAACAGTCTATAAGAGCATGACCTTGAAAACAAAAATGTTCAGTAATAGGTTAATGCTTAGATAGGTTTGGGTACTATGCACCCAAATAAAGCGCTATGAGAGTTAACTAGTAATATTGGAAAGTAAGTGCAAAAAAGTTACAAAAGGTATTATTTAGAACAAACATCACAAAAATTTGGAAGGTCATCACACAGAGAAGAGTAAAGTGAGTGATTTTTCTTATGTTGGGACAGGAAAAAAGACATTTGAAAACGAAATGTGTCCTTACTGCCTCATAGTTGGATTATGCCAGAAACTTTGTCTCAGCTAGTGTTTCTCAGTCTGCCTCATCCAATAAAATTCTGGTGCTTTTATGGTCTGTAGCTTGCCTGATTTCCTGCTATAAAACTATTGTAATATTTTTAGAAGATTTGATACTTGGTTCAGTTAAGTTGCTCAGTTGTGTTCGACTCTGCAATCCCATGGACTGCAGCACGCCAGGCTTCCCTGTCCATCACTAACTGCTGGAGCTTGCTCAAACTCATATCCATTGAGTTGGTGATGCCATCCAACCTGTCTCATCCTCTCATTCCCATCTCCTGCCTTCAATCTTTGCCAGCATGAGGGTCTTTTCCATGCTCAGTAAATCTCTAATCCAATTTTCTGTTGATGAGCAGGGCTGTGTTCCCTCCCTGTTGTTTGGCCTAAGGCCAAACTGTCAACCCAAAGGCCTGGAAACTCACAGGCAAGTCACAGCCTGTTGCATGGTTCTCTTAGAGGAGGTCGCCATCTGTTGCACCATAAAGCCACTGAGCAGACGACCCACAAACTGCAGAACAATTATACCAAAGAAATCCTCGCACTGTTAAGAAAGTTCTAGGACCCACAACAGAGGGAATTTGACTTCGGAGGCCAGTGGGATTAGATTACAGAACTTGCACAGGACTGGGGGAAACATTGTTGGAGGCTGTGCGCACCAGGAGAAGGGAACAGTGTGTCCCCACGAGAGTGATATGATACTTAACTGCCTAGTAAATCAGGACAATTATGTAGGTCTAATTGATGGAAATACTAGTTTAAGATAATCCAGTGAATAAACTTGACATCGATACAGAAATGGAGTAGAATGAAGGACTCATTTCCTTAAATTGTATGTTAAATAACAGATCCAAGAGTAGTGGGGTTTTTTTGTTTTACATTGAGTAGGGTCACGTTCATTGGGAGCTATAAACGTAAACAAATTTCTCATTTAAATGTAAGTACTATAAATGTTTTGTACCACATTTCAGGTATTCTTGATTTTACTGAAGTGTTGTTTCAGATGCCCCCCAGATGATGGAAGCATGCCAAAATGCCATGTCACCAATTAAAAATGGATGTTAAAACTTTTTTCCTTTCAAGTTCTCACACAGTTGGTAAAACAGTACATATAGTATAACCCATTTTAGAGAAAGAAGGGAAGATCTAATAAGGGATGATGGTATGTGTTTATTTGCCCAGGAAATTTGATATTAGATATATTGCTGATACATTTCCCTGATAAACCAAGTGGAGAATGAGTTTTCAATTTAGGCATAGTTTCATGCATAATGAATTACAATACAAAGCACTAAATTACTCAGCTTTGTACCTTTCATAAGTTGATTTATTCACCAGTATTTTTCATTTAGTCTAATAGTCCTACTAAGATACAGATGTATTCTTCCTATAAATAACAGCTATCTTGACTCTACCATCAGTAGTATCTACTCACTCTACTTAACTTGAAAGCTAAACCTTGTAGACCTGTTTAATTTGTTAGTATTAGCAGTAATACTTAATAAAATATATTTTAGTGCCCCAAAACTCAGCTGTTCAAGCCAGAAGCCTAGGAATCATCTTGAAATAGCTCCTCATTTCTTAATCTCCTTTCAGCAAATCCTGTCAACACTGCCTCCAAATCCTCTGTCCAGACTCCTTCCTTTCATTTCTGCCACCTATTCTAAATGACTCATTTCTTGGACAACTGCTTGTCTCGTGACTTACTCCCTTATCTGTCCTCCATGTTGCAATCTGAATGATCTTTTTAAAATTTAAATTATGTTTCCCAATTTAAAACAGTCCCAGAATTTGTAAGGCCTTGTAAAATGTGCCCCTGCCTTTTCCTCCAGTCTTAAATTCAGCCACTCTCACTCTTGGCACAAAAACCTCTGCATAGTGGCTTGCTTTTTACTCCGCTCCCACCCGGCCAAGTCAGGTCCCACCTTGAAGACTTGGCTCTTAATCTGTCGGCTGGCTTGCAGTCATGTACTTGAAATGGTATCTCTTCATCTTGTTGAGGCAATGTAAAGTAGCCACTGAGATAAGGTTCAGTATTTGTAGTATGATAGTATTTCTGTAAAATATATGTAACAGGGAAGGATGTGGGTGTTAGTCACTCAGTTGTGTTCAACTCTTTGTAACCCTGTGGGCTACAGCCCTCCAGGCTTTATCTGTGGTATTCTCCAGGCAAGAATACTAGAGTCGGTTGTCATTTCCTCCTCTAGTATATCTTCCCAACCCAGGAATCAAACCCAGGTCTCCTGCATTGCAGGCAGATTCTTTACTGCCTGAACCACCAGGGAAGCCCTAGGGAGGGATATATATTTTCTTATATAAAGTAACTGGAAGGAGGCATGAGAAATCAACAGCATTCTTTACCTCCATGAAAGGGATCTAGGTGACTGGCGAACTAGAGTGAAAAGTAGCCTTCACTATTACCTTTGAATTTTGAACCATGTAAATCTGTTACCTAAGAAAGAAAATTAGAGGAGTTTCTTAAATACTAATAAATACAGACCATGTAGCTGTAACTACAAGAAGGGAAAACCCCAGGAAAACGAGTCAAGAGCTTATATTTTGGGTTTTTAAAAAAGTAGCGACTGTCCTAGAGAGTGTCTCACACATTGGGAATGTGATATATATTTGTTGATTGAACAGATAAGCTAATTAATTTGTAAAGCAGTATAGACCCATTTACTCATTTCCAACATGAATTACCAAACTTTTAATGAACCTAGATTCCTGCTTTAAAGCCAGTACACTCTTTGGGATCACCTCAATTTTGATAATATAGATTATCAAGAATGATAAAGCTCCTATCTAGCTATTTCAGACTCCCTTTTCCATGTACCATTGTCACTTTTTCTTTTTCTCAGAGTTTTACATTAACTTAGGTCCTGAGATCACATTGATTAAAATGCTAAACCAGTAACAAATTTGCGCTTATCAAATGAACAGTTGTGCTTTTTTGCTTGTTTTACTTTGTTGTTCCTTTTTTTAATAAAAATACTGGCAAGGTTACCAGGAGTAGAGTTTATATCCAAATGGTTGGAATATAAATTTGCACATCCTTTCTGTAAAATAGACTGCAGTATGATTTAAGAGTTTATTTTGTCGTATTCTTTGATCTAATAACTTTTTAAAGAGTACAGAAAAACCTCAGTTAAATACTAAGCTTGGCTTCCTTCAGTTTTCAATGCAGGATATAAAAGTGCTTCTATAGTATAGTCTCATAAACATGTTGAGAGTGAACTATAATTTTGGAAAGTTTATGGATGGTTTTAACTTTTTCTTTTTTTAACATTTCATTTTTTTTTGGAGTAGGTACAAACCAGATTTTAAGAAGTTTTTAATGGATTCAGAAATGAGAACAACACGAAATCTATTAACTGACTGAATGTTTCTCTAGCAGGATCTGTACCTGTTGCACTGCAGACTCATTTATGTATAGCAGTTCTCAAAGATACCTATCCTGGAGAGGAGTATTCTAATTAGAATACTGCAAAAATGAGAAATTTAATTACTGGTTTTGCGTCCCATTAAACCTAAAATCTTACTGTGCTTTTTAATTTTTGGTTGATCCTTTGGGGTAAAGATGAGAATCCTATTAAAAAATCCTTTAAAAATCGGTCAATTCAAATTTTGTAAATTTCACATTGCATTGAAAAGTTTGTTTATAATTTACATTTTCTGGCCTGATTGTTTAGGATTTCTTTTTCCCACAAATCCCTAGGCAGAGTTAACAGATAGTGTATGGTTTTTAATACTTTAAGATGAAATATAGTACTACATATAAAGAGAGGTGCTAATTATTACAAAGAAAAAAATAACAGTTATTGGTAATACTTGTGGTACTGGTGGTTAGTATACACCCTGGATCGAGTTACATGTACCCAGATCTAGAGTTGATAGAACCACTGGTATAGTTCAACTTGTTTTTTTCCAAGAAAGCTTGACTGCCTAATGAGGGACAACTTAGGTTGAGAAACCATGTGTAAACTGACTTAGTAGGCATAGGATCCTATCATTTCTATTCTTCACTAGCGAATAGTTGTAGAGCTCATTTCCAAAAGCTCTACTTAAAGAATTTTGGGTTGGTCCTTCCTCCTGTACTTGAGACATCACAGAGGCTAGAAGCAAAATTGTCATCAGCATACTGCTAGCAGACAGTTGTTTGTTCTCAGTAAGTGTTATTGTGTAATGCTATTACTTTTTCAGAGTGTTGCAGAGGAAAGAACATGGGGGAGAAACAATCTGGATAACATGAAAGTGATGCTGGTGGCTAAGGGAAGGCATCTGGATTCTGTGGGAAGGGCTATAGCTGATCCATCTGTTTTCTAGGTAAGCATTTCTTTGTTCTGGGTACCTCACCTCATGATTTGCAAATTTTCATCATAACTAAATCATGGTCTCCATTTATCTTTAATTTGGAAATGACATCTTTGACATTGTAAAATGAATGATGTCCTTCTAAAACAGTAATTTGTATAGTAAAACTTGAATAAATCACTAGATCTTCACCATGTAAATGTTAATAGTTCTTAAGTTTTTCTGCCAAGGAAAAATGCGTTTGTTTAAATGGCAATTTTATGTATAGACAAATATCTTACATATAGGAACCAAATAAATATTGAATGATTAATTTGAAACACATCAAGGCTTATGTCCTCTGTATTATTTAGTTGGAGGCTTCCCAGATGGCTCAGCTGGTAAAGAATCTGCCTGCAATGTGGGAGACCAGGGATCGATCCCTGAGTCGGGAAGATCCCCTGGAGAAGGGAATGGCAACCCACTCCAGTTTTCTTGCCTGGAGAATCCCATGGACAGAGGAGCCTGGCAGGCTATATAGTCCATGGGGTCGCAAAGAGTCAGACACGACTGAGCGACTAACTAGACTAGATTATGTGGACCAGACCAAAATTGAGTGTTGAGACAAGAACTTCATTGAACATTACAAGGTAAGCCCAAAGACTTCAGTTAGGCCACTGATTACAATTCAGTGCATTTCCACCTGTCAGCCATGACATACTGCAATTAAAGCACTGATCATTCAGTTTGTCTAACCAAAAAAATAAGTGTAAAATAATAGGTAAAGACTCAGTTCTCTATTTCAAAAGAAGGCCTAGCTCCATGTCTATTAGGAAAACAGTTTGGTCGATGATAGATATATGTACTTGTTCAATATTATTAAAAAAGAAACAATTATTTAGTGTTCATATTTTTCAGATGATAATAAGCTTAAATACTTGTAAAAAATGTTTCTCTTAATCTGATTCTTAGATTAAGAGAAAAGTTGTGATGGATCTTCTGCTAAAGAATCAGAAGTTATTAAACACCTGTGTGAGTATATCACAGAGCTGCCAATTAAAAAAAAGTGATGAGAGTTTTTGCTCATATGTCAGACAACTTGGAATAGACTGTCTTTCATTGGATGTTTTAAAAACAGCTCTTTTTTTTTAAAAAAAGTAAATGCTTTAAGTTTTTAATTAATCATTGCATTTTAGATTGTTGCAGATTATTATAACTAATTCTAAGTAATTAGTATAAACTTTTGAAAAACAAATTTTGAAACTTGAACCATCATTGCAATTTCACACAAAGAATACTGTAGGCAGATATACTTGGAGAGGGCTACTTTATGTTCATATTTGGAAATGATTTTTTAAACCTTAATCTGAAACCTGTTCTTTTACAGATTTGAGTATGAGCACAGTTGAAGAGGATTCTGACACAGTAACAGTAGAAACTGTGGACTCTGTGACTTTGACTCGGGACACAGACGGGAACCTCATTCTTCATTGTCCTCATAATGGTAGGAAACCTGCTGACATATAAATCTTTTTGGATTTCTGGATTTCGTGTCACCTTTAAACCTTATTACTCAGACAGTTTAGGCTAGAACAGTAGAAAAGGAGGTTATTTCTTAGAAAACCCTCAGTTCAGTTCGGTCACTCAGTCGTGTCTGACTCTGCGACTCAATGAATCGCAGCACGCCAGGCCTCCCTGTCCATCACCAACTCCCGGAGTTCACTCAGACTCAAAAAGAAAGGTAGATTTGCAATCAGGAGATATTACTGCTTCTTCTCCAGCTTGGCCATCAGCATGAGATGTGTATAAGAGACAGCATTTATGATTATCAATTCTTAATAAATTGATTTTTAATCATTATATTCTTCTTAATCTCAGGTAATACTTTTCATCTGGAAGTCTACATTATCTAGTATTAAAAATCCCGTTCTAGCTTTAGGATTAATATTTGCACAGTATATCCTTTTCCATTTATTTTTTAGCATAGCTGTATTTTTATATTTAAAATGCATATCCTGTTCAGAATATATAGTTGGGTGTCACTTTGTTATTCACTCAGAAAAATACCTATTTATTGGAATGTTTATTCTAATAATATTTAATGCAATTATTGGTCTAAGTCTTCCAATCTATTACTTGTTTTCTGTTCACCTCTCTACTGCTTTGTTTTGCTTTATTTTGTTAATAGTGTTATGCTTCTGATTCTCTTTCTTAATTTCTTTTCAAAAATTAGAATGATTTTTAGAATTCTACATTACTTTGTCATTTGATTACTGACTGTAGTCTTTATTTTTAATGGTTTTAATTCTACAGCCTGTGTAATTCTAGTTAAAATTGTATTCCTTAACATAAAAAATAGAAATCTCACAAACATATAGGTCCATTTATCCACATCCACTTTTCTTTGTTCTGTAATTTGCAGTTCTTTTGTCTTTGATTGAAATGAAGTCTACTCCTCATAAACATGTTTCAAGGATCAGCCAGAAACTAGGGCAGAGTTCACATGCTAAACTTGGGCCCTCTTTCTTTGGTTCCTTCTTTTGTAAGATTCTCCCTGACTGCCTGGCATGTTTAGCTGTACCAATATTTATATTCTGCACGCTCAGAACTTCAACATTTTAGTGCCATATTTCTGTTATGGTTTATCGACTCGGTAATTTTGAGCAGCTATCTAAATTACAAGGACCATGCAGTTATGCGTAGGCCCAGAGGAAGAGTAAACAGCAAATATGAGGAGACTTGCAAAAGGCTTCATCTAGAATAGAGCTGCATGCTCAGTCACTCAGTTGGGTCTGACATTTTGGCGACACCATGGACTGTGGCCCGCCAGGCTCCTCTGTCCATGGGATTTCCTAGGCAAGAATACTGGAGTGTGTTACAACTTCCTACTCCAGGGGATCTTCCTCACCCAGGGATCAAACCCATATCTCTTGAGTCTCCTGCATTGGCAGAAAGATTTTTTACCACTAGCACCACCTGGGAAGATTATATAACGCATAAATTTACAAAATATATGTTAATTAGCTGTTTATATTATTGGTAAGGCTTCCAGAATACAGAAGGCCATTAGTAATTAAGTTCTAGAGGAGTCAAAAGTTATACATAGATCTGACTGCTTGGGGAACTGGAACCCATATCTCCCATGCTGTCCAAGTTCAACTTATGTATTTGAAATTCTAGAGTATATAGCCCCATTAAAATCTGCTATTCATCCGTGGTTGTAGCAGTTTTGACAATAATTCTCCCCACTAATGACTATTCAAAATTCTTTAACTGCTCCTGAGAAATGTCTGAACCAAATGGGGAGATGATTACTCACAGGCTGATTTAAGTATCATCCTAAATACATGTTAAGAAAAGATTTTAAAGACCAGAAGTTTCTTAAATCTGTGCTATGCTAATGTTTAAATGTTTTCATTCAATCACTTGTGTTCCCTAGTTAGTTAGTTAGTTAGTTCAGTCGCACAGTCGTGTCCAACTCTTTGCAACCCCATGAATTGCAGCTCGCCAGGCCTCCCTGTCCATCACCAACTCCCGGAGTTCACTCAGACTCACGTCCATCAAGTCAGTGATGCCATCCAGCCATCTCATCCTTGGTCATCCCCTTCTCCTCCTGCCCACAATCCCTCCCAGCATCAGAGTCTTTTCCAATGAGTCAACTCTTCGCATGAGGTGGCCAAAGTACTGGAGTTTCAGCTTTAGCATCATTCCTTCCAAAGAAATCCCGGGGCTGATCTCCTTCAGAATGGACTGGTTGGATCTCCTTGCAGTCCAAGGGACTCTCAAGGGTCTTCTCCAACACCATGGTTCAAAAGCATCAATTCTTCAGCACTCAGCTTTCTTCAGAGTCCAACTCTCACATCCATACATGACCACAGGAAAAAACGTAGCCTTGACTAGACGGACCTTAGTCGGNGAGTTTCAGCTTTAGCATCATTCCTTCCAAAGAAATCCCAGGGTTGATCTCCTTCAGAATGGACTGGTTGGATCTCCTTGCAGTCCAAGGAACTCTCAAGAGTCTTCTCCAACACCACAGTTCAAAAGCATCAATTCTTCGGCGCTCAGCCTTCTTCACAGTCCAACTCTCACATCCATACATGACCACTGGAATAACTATAGCCTTGACTAGACAGACCTTTGTCGGCAAAGTAATGTCTCTGCTTTTGAATATACTCTCTAGGTTGGTCATAACTTTTCTTCCAAGGAGTAAACGTCTTCATGGCTGCAGTCACCATCTGCAGTGATTTTGGAGCCCAAAAAAATAAAAGTCTGACACTGTTTCCACTGTTTCCCCATCTAAACCTTAATTCATGTTTATATTTTTAAAATATATTTTGTGTATTTTTTTAATTTACCATAAATTTCAATCTTTATTAATCTTGTAGCTATTTTATAAGTAGAATTTGTTGAATCTCTAATGATGGATTAACTATAATACACTTCCTCTTTGACACCATTTGATATCAGCAGTATATATAGTACATTAGAAAATGTAGAAATAATCCTGCCAATGAACATAGAATTTTTTTTGTCTAGAACTTGTGTCAGACTTTATTTTTTTGGGCTCCAAAATCACTGCAGATGGTGACTGCAGCCGTGAAATTAAAAGACGCTTACTCCTTGGAAGAAAAGTTACGACCAGCCTACATAGTATATTCAAAAGCAGAGACATTACTTTGCCGACTAAGGTCCATCTATCAAGGCTATGGTTTTTCCAGTAGTCATGTATGGATGTGAGAGTTGGACTGCGAAGAAGGCTGAATGCCGAAGAATTGATGCTTTTGAACTGTGGTATTGGAGAAGACTCTTGAGAGTTCCTTGGACTGCAAGGAGATCCAACCAGTCCATTCTGAAGGAGATCAACCCTGGGATTTCTTTGGAAGGAATGATGCTAAAGCTGAAACTCCAGTACTTTGGCCACCTCATGTGAAGAGTTGACTCATTGGAAAAGACTCTGATGCTGGGAGGGCAGGAGGAGAAGGGGACGACAGAGGATGAGAGGGCTGGATGGCATCACGGACTCGATGGACATGAGTCTGAGTGAACTCCGGGAGATGGTGATGGACAGGGAGGCCTGGCGTGCTGCGATTCATGGGGTTGCAAAGAGTCGGACACGACTAAGCGACTGAAGTGAACTGTGTTAGAGAATTTTTCATGACTGAATAGGGCTTAATATCATCTGTAATGAACTAAGATTCAGTTGACTTGAGGCTTATTGTTTTGTTATTTCTCTACCTGTTCCTTATTTATATTTATTTTGCTTTTTAAGTTTATCCTTGTTCCGCGTAGGTTCTGTGTTCTTTTTTCACTTAGTACTTAATCCCTGGGTTATTTCATTGAAATTTGTGGTTTTAATTTCTGCATAGGTACTACAATGATTTAAGCCTCTCTATATTCTGAATTCTGTTTCTCATAGGCACCTTAAATTTCACATGTCTCAAACTATGTCTCAGGTCCCCTTTCCTTTGTTCAGTTTCTCATTTCTCACCTGAGTAGCCTTTTAGCCCATCTCTCCACCTCTAATTTATCCTTCAAACTGCTGGTGATTGTGGTCATGATTCAGTAGTACACAAAAGCTTTTTTTTTTTAATGAGCTTCCCAGGGTTTTTAGAATATAATTCAGGTTCTTTAATTTGGCACATAGGCTCCCATCATCTCAGCTTTCTTTCCAGCTTCATTTCCTGCTACATTTCATATATCTGTGTTCCAGCAGCTCACAGCTGTTATTATTTTCCTAACTTACTGTAAGCTTTTCACACCTCGGTATCACTCCATGTATTAATCCTACTGCCAGTGATAATCATTTTCCCCTGGCTTCTGTTTCTTTTTGAAATTCAAGACACCTTTTCTAGAAACCGCCCTTTACTTCCAGTTTAAATTAAATGCTTCTCTGCTCATGTAACAGCCTCTTCATTCCACCTTCATCGTTCTTATTAAACTATTTTGAAATTGTAGTCATCTCCACTGTACTATGAGCTCCTTGACAGTCAGGGTGTCTCTCATTGTTCTGCTTCTCGAACATAGCTTAGCTGATGGTAGGTATTCAGTAGATATTTGTGAGTAATTAAATAACCAGTCTTTATCTTCACATGTGAAATAATCTGGAAAGCCAGGTAATCACAGCACAAAAGTGTGATGTTTTAAAAAGTGCCAGCTTGGTTCCTGGTTCCTTGTCATAAGAAGTAGAACTGAGGTAGGCGTGTTAAGGGCAGTGAGTCTCATTGCACAGCTATCTTTTTCTGACTTAACAAATTAATAAGATTATTTTACATTCATTACTTGTGGAAGATTTTGTTTCCTCCTTTTGATTTGAAGATTTCTGAGATTTTTTGTTCTTGTTTTATTTCATTAGAAGCTGATGAAATAGACTCAGAAGATAGTACTGAACCTCCACATAAAAGGCTTTGCCTGTCTTCTGAGGATGATCAAAGTATTGATGATTCCACTCCTTGCATATCCGTTGTTGCACTTCCACGTAAGTCACTGTATTGACATAGAGCTTCACTTCTGAATCAAAATTCACATTGTAAGAGATTAAACTGGCATTTCAGTTTAATCCATCAGTTGGACCCATTATTTTTCTCCTCATTTAGTCAAAAAACCTCCTTTAATCAGCTCTTAATGAGTGCTTATTTATGTGTCAGGCATGGCTCTAAATATTTTTGCTATATTGCCAAGTTTAATCTCTCAACCTTTTATTTTAATTGACCCCCCATCTGAGAGTCTTTTTAGACATTTTTTTCATAATCATGCTCTCCCACATAAAATTATAATTTCATTATCATTGTTGTTTTGTTTTTAATGTACTATGTGTATGTATGTATGTCGTTGCTTTCTTAATAAAGATAGTAAGGTTTTTTCATCTTCTCTCCTAAGAAGCATATTCACCCTCATTGAGAAGGCATTCTCTAGAGTAGGTATTTTTATCCTTATGTTATAAATGAGAAAACTAAGGTACGGAGAGGTTAATAACTTGTCTAAGGTCTTACCCAGGCATTCTGGTTCTTGTAGTTTATGTTCTTTTTATGTGTTATATGGCTAAATGGAAAGCAGAAGCCTAATAAGTTTATTCTCACTAAGAAAGTTCTTAAAATGTTTATATTCCAAGATCATTTAGAATACACTGGATTCTAAGCAGGTGTAGTATTTTGGATGAAATACTGTTGGTGAAAGACTACAGCACACCAACTGTAATATTAGATTATATTTCTCATTTGTTTAGCAAAGAATATGGAATCTGTTGAACCGTGGTGGCCCTCCAAGCTGGAGTAGATATCTCAGTCCCCGATAGTGGGGTTCGGGCCTAGGGCTATTGGTGATGCACTCTGCACAGAGGAGGGTATTGCCATATCCAAGAACTTCCAGTGGAAAGAACTAAGACTGGATTTTCATTGTCGAAAATCATGTCTTCATAAGCAGATATGTACTTTGTATTTGGAGTTAATTGCTTATTAAACTGAGCAGAAAAGTATAGTATTAACTATAGTCACCATGCTGAACATTACACCCCCAAGATATAAAAATATTTAATTAAGTCAGAATTTTTGTATGATTATCTTGATGTAAATTTTGACCTGTTAATTGATTTGGTTAGAGTGCCTTGAGTGTGATTGTAGGTTTGATCTACACTTGATATTTTGTTCTGTTTTATGGAGTAAGACTAAATCCTTCACACACTCTTTCACTTACCTGGATAAGATAATATGGATGTGTTGAAAGGCCATGAACTGTTTGATGTTGGGTCATAGCATCACTGTGTAAAGAGGACAGTCTGGAGCCTAATTTATAGTAAGACTGAATTTATAAGGAGTGGCTTTAAGTTCCCTGGACTTGTAAGAACTATGTTGATAAAATCAACTTAGGAAGGTTTTCACATTTAAAAAAGTCCCAAAAATCATGAAGTTCTATATCCATCAGCATCTAGGACCAGTTAAATGGGCAAGTCATTTATGCTGGACTTCATGAAGATGAATATTAATTTTAAAGTTTTAACTTTAATTTTAATATTGAGGTTTTCTTTAGATGCTTTATAAAACTGATTAACATTTATCTGTCTGAGCCTTAAAAGTTCTCTTAACTCTACTGTTAATCAGTATAGATCACTTGCTGCTACTTTTTGCAGTCATTTGCACACATTTACTCCATTATCTATTCATCGTTAAAACTCTTGGTGGAGTTTCTCTGGTGGCTCAGTGGTAATCTGCCTGCCAATGCAGGAGACACGGGCTTGATCCCTGGTCCAGGAAGATCCAGATCCCACATACCATGGAGCAACTAAGCCTGTGCGCCACAACTACTGAACCCACATGCCACCAACTGCTAAGGCCCATGTACCCTAGAGTCTGTACTTCCCAACAAGAGAAACCACTGCAATAAAAGCCCGCACACCACAACTAGAGAAAAGCCCTGAGCAGCAATGAAGTCCCATCTCAGCCATACATAAATAAAATTATTTAAAAATAAAACTCTTGTGATTATTCATTTAGATGATCGTTGGAGTTACTTATGCCTCTCATTCCTTTTGTTCTTCGTGCTGTGTTATTTGTTATTCCCATACCACTCTCCCTATTGTATATATAACTGGAGTCTGTATCCTACTTCAGACTTTGTTTTCCTGCCACTAATTCTATCTTTGCAGTTTACTTTCTCTAATACTTCTGCATTCTTTGCCCCAAGGGGACCCATTAACCTTAGCACTTTTCAGTTAATTCTTCTTCACTTGTTTCCTTGTTTCCTTCTTACCTAGTTTCAGTTTTTATGGTAAATCATTATAATCTCTGTCTTGCATTTACCCTGAGATCCTTTTTTCTTTCCCTCACCTCACCTTTCTTTGATGAAACCACAACCCTGGCTCAATCTGTCAGCCTATTTATGACTATACCAGTATAGTTAATTGAAAAGGATTGGAGGAAAAAAGCACAAGTAAGCTGACTGCTCTCACTTTAAATTTATGATCATTAAATGGGTTCCTTATGTTGCCTCCCAGTCATATCATACTTATCTGGTATTCTTTCTCCCACTCTAAGATGACTATTTCATACATTCTGAAACCTCCAACACTTCTTCCACATTTTTAACTCTTAACTGATAGCCTTGCTTCCTACTTTACTGAGAAATTTAAGTGGCCAGAAAATAGTTTCTGTAAGTTTCCACTACCACAAATGTATTTACAAACCGACTTGTATCTATGTCCATCTATTCTTGTCTTTTCACCCAGCTAAGGCCAACCCTTCAATATACCAGCTCCCATCCCTTTTGCCTACCTAAGGACATAGTTGCAGGAAGTCTCTCCTTTCTCTTCTGAATCAACAGTTTTTTTGTTGTCTTTTGGATCATTCCCATCAGCATTACAAAGATACTATAGTTTCTTCTTAAAAAAGTCCCGTTAGCTCACTTTGGGCTCCCATTCAGTTTCCCTACTTCCCTTGAGTACCTTTAGTACCTTGAAAGAATTGCTTGTACTTGCCTCCATTTCTAATTCCTTTGTTCCATAAGCCCACTCCAATCCATCTCTCAGCTTTTAATGCTATACTCTAAATGTTGTCTCCAGAGACTTTGTTTTTTCTTTTTTTTTTAAGTTTTTTTCCAGAGACACTCTTGTTGCTAAATCCAGTGGTGATTTTTTTTTAGTCTTTGTCTTACTTGATCTCCCCACATTTTTTATCACTCCTCTCTGAGACTTGTTGTCACTTGGCTTCCAGGAAATTCATTTCTCTAGTTTTCTCTCTGTCCATTTCTTCTTAATCTCTTATGCTGACATATCCACATCTCAGCCTCTAAATGAGGAGTACCCAGGATTCAGTCTTAATTGCTTTTGTTTTCTGTTTTTACTCCCTAAAATTCATACTTGTAAATCGCCCGAGTTATTCCAGGCCATACCTCTTAACTCCAGGTGTTTAGTGGGTTTAAACATCTAGTATGTTTAAAACTGAGCTACATTTTTAAACTTGCTTCTTTCTAAACCCTTCTCCCCATTTCCTTATTGGTAGGTACATTCTTCCAGTAGCTCAGGTAAAAAACTTTTTTTTTAATTCCATTCTTGACATTTTATTTATTTGGTTTATCTGCATGTCCTTTTGGCTCTACCATCAAAATATATCCACAATTTGAACTACTTACCACCCTCACTTGCCTTCACTCTAGTCCAAGTCACCGACACCTCTTATCTAGTAATAGATTACTGACTTAGCTCCTTCACTGATCTCCTTCCAGCTAGGGCTGCTCTTCAGGCTATTTCACCCTTAGCAGCCAGGGAGATCCTGTTAAAGTAAAACTCAGTTTATATCACTCCTCTGCTCTAAATCTTACTATGGTCACCTTAGTGGAAGAGAATTAAAACCAAAGTCTTCATTTACAGTGGCCTTCGAGTCCCACACAATACCTTGTTTTGTCTATTCTGGCCACATTGTTGTTGCTGCTCCAGCAGGCACGGAGAACCTTTTTGTA
Source organism: Cephalophus harveyi (assembly GCA_006410635.1). Classification (NCBI taxonomy): domain Eukaryota; kingdom Metazoa; phylum Chordata; class Mammalia; order Artiodactyla; family Bovidae; genus Cephalophus; species Cephalophus harveyi. The sequence goes on from SJYT01076661.1 coordinate 299,912, forward strand.
CTTGGCTTTCCATCTGCCTTAAGTGCTATCTCTCAAGATACCTTCATGACTAGCTAGCCCTTTTCTAAATCCTGGTTACTTTTCCTGACATCCTATTTAAAATTTCAAACACTTGACCCCACTCCCAACAGATTTCCCATACTTCATCTTCTCTCCTTAACACTTTTCCAACATAATACTGTGTTAATTTTGTCTTCCCCCTAGACTCTAAGTGCCTTGTAGGCAGAATTTGGGTTTTTTTTTATTATTGTCTCTCCATTGCCCAGAACAGTACCTCCCATGTATTAGGTACACTGCTGCTGCTGCTGCTAAGTCGCTTCAGTCATGTCCGACTCTGTGCGACCCCATAGACGGCAGCCCACCAGGCTCCCCCGTCCCTGGGATTCTCCAGGCAAGAACACTGGAGTGGGTTGCCATTTCCTTCTCCAATGCGTGAAAGTGAAGTCGGTCAGTCACATCCAACTCTTAGTGACCCCATGGACTGCAGCCCACCAGGCTCCTCCATCCATGGGATTTACAGGCAAGAGTACTGGAGTGGGGTGCCATCGCCTTCTCCGTAGGTGCACAATAGATACTCGTTAAGCAAGTATATATGTATGTATATCACATACACTTAGGTGTGTGGATGTATTGGTGAGGAATATGTTAAGAAATTAGATGATCACATCCTAATTCTTTGGGTATATTTTTTAATAATTAGGACCTGCTTTTGTTACTCTGAAGATGAACTGTTCTTTTTCTTGAAGTTTCAGAAAATGATCAGAGCTTTGAGGTGACCATGACTGCAACCACAGAGGTGGCAGATGATGAGATTACTGAGGGAACTGTGACACAGATCCAGGTATAGTAAGTCTTTGTATGGCTGCAAGAAGATTATTCTTTGTATATAACCTTAGGTGATAAAATGATGAGAATAGATTCTGTCTGACAACATGCGTGAGTGCTGCGTCTCTTCATTCACATCTGACTCTGCAACTCCATAGACTGTAACCTGCCAGGCTTTCTGTCCATGGGATTCTCCAGACAAGAATCCTGGAGTGGGTTGCCATGCCCTCCTCCAGAGGATCTTCCCGACCCAGGGATTGAACCAGTCTCTTATGCCTCCTGCATTGTCTGGTAGGTTCTTTTCCTCTAGCTCCACCTGGGAAGCCCTGAGTCTGAAAAAGTAGCAATCACAGGATGGAAGTAAGACTTATCAGTCTTCCAGGTTTCCAGTCCCCGCATATATAAGTCTCAGAATTGTAAACAGCGATAGAATTTTAAAGCTGATTCCTTGTAGAGTGGTTCACATCTGTTGAACTAATGCATGTGCATTCTTTATCTCCCTAGAGTGATCTCTTTTGAGCTGTTAAATAACTTTAAATTTTATCTACCAGTCATATGAGATCTTGATTGTGATATAAAACTTTTTAAAATAAGCTTTACCCAGCAGTTATCTGTAGTGACTGATTTAGAAAGATTCCATGTGTTCTCTGCCCTAATGTGAATGAAAGCTGATCATCTCAAATACATTTTAACAGTGGTAATCATAGTTCCTTTTGATAACCTGTACGACTAGATAGATTTTACCGTGTGTTGAGGTTAAATAATTAGCCTGTTTTCCAATATGAACTTCTTTAATTGTCTTGTGTTATTTCTGCCAAAAGCAGTCATCATTCTTAGCTCTCTTCAGTTGCCAGCAGCTTAAATCTATTTTACTTGTAAGTTTATTTCTGGCTGATTGTTCTTTTGCTCTGTCTCTTCATTTAATAAAATACTTTTTAGCAGACAGCGACATTGTACCATTATTTTTCTTAATTCAAAGCATCATAATGACCCTTCTTCATTATGAAGTAGGTACAAGTTGATACATATGAGGGACTAAGGACGTTTCAGGAGAGTGTACTGTGAATTGCAGTGAGGAGCTTGAGAGCAGTCCCAGAATGACAGGATTTCCAGAGAACCAATATGCTTCAGACATGCTCTAATATGCCTTAGACGTCTTTGAGGCAGGCTGGGGAATTTGGACAGAAATTTTTTCTAAATCCTCAGAAACGATAGGGCACATTCTTTCTTCAAAATGGATCTTGCAGGACTTCCCTGGTGGTTCAGTGGTTAAGAATTCACCTACCAGTGCTGTAAACATGGGTTCGATCACTGGTCCAGGAAGATCCCACATGCAGTGGAGCAGATAAGCCATTGCACCATAACTATTGAGCCTGTGCTCTAGAGACCGTGCTCTGCAACAAGAGGCCACTGCAATAAGAAGCCTGTGCACTGCAACTAGAGAGCCAAAAAGAAATAAAAAATTTTAAAAACAGTTTTTGTCAAATTCATTTCATTTGTAGTGTAGTCTCACTTCCATTTTTAGCATGTTGAAAATAACTATATACATATATGTCTGGTTTGGTTTACAACCTAGTTATTATCAGATTGATCGGTGGCAATGTACACAAGTTTTAGGGTTGTTTTGTTTAGATTATTTCTGAAGAGTTAATGAGTTACAATCTAATACTAACCTCTTGGTTTGTTATTACCATTTTAATGAATGAAAAACTTTTAATGATTTCTAATGTTTTTTTAAATAACATTAGGTTGGGAGTGAAAGCACAGTTTAAAGTTCAGAAATAGTGTGCTTTTTTGTTGTGCCCTTTGTGTCAAACTAGGTGTAGTTATTTCACCTAGTTTAGTAGCTAATGCCCCCTTGTCCCATTCCAGTGGTGGGACTAGCTTGAAAAACAACTAGGAACTAAAATAAAATTCCCATGTATGTAGTACATTGTGGTTGCAAGAGGCATTTAGTGCATGAAATATTTATTTTCAGATTTTTAAGCCTGTATATATGATAAATAAGAAACCCAACAACCAATTCACAAAGGCTTCATTTAGAAAAAGCAACAGCAAGTTAAACAAAGCCAGAGTAACTTGAAAAGATTTATATATAAAGTAGGAAAGTGGCTGGTGCTAAGTTGTTTCAACCATGTCCAACTCTGCAACACTATACACTATAGCCAGCCAGGCTCTTCTGTCCATGGGATTTTCCAGGCAAGAATACTGGAGTAGGTTGCCATGCCCTCCCCCTAGGGATCTTCCCAACCCAGGGATTGAACCCAAGTTTCATGTCTCCTGCATTGGCAGGCGAGTTCTTTACCACTAGTGCAACCTGGTAAGTTCTCAAGTAGTGAGAAACGGGGGTAAAATACCAAAAAACTTAATCACTATCTGTATACTAAGTATAAATAGATAGCCTCTTAGGTACCTAAGTCTCCTGATATACTCAGTTTGATTGACAGTGTTGAATATTACTGCTAGAATTTAGTAATTATTTACTTCATGTGATGATTTTTTGTCATGTTTAACATTACATGGTTTAAGTAATATGTAAGTCTTCTTCAGGAAATTTTGCACCATAAGGCATTAAGTGTTTATCCAAAGACAGTAATTAATCATGAAAGCTTTATTCNACAGTGTTGGATATTACTGCTAGAATTTAGTAATTATTTACTTCATGTGATGATTTTTTGTCATGTTTAACATTACATGGTTTAAGTAATATGTAAGTCTTCTTCAGGAAATTTTGCACCATAAGGCATTAAGTGTTTATCCAAAGACAGTAATTAATCATGAAAGCTTTATTCCTGAGATTCACAGAGTGGGCTTTGCTATATATTTAGTCTCACTTTGGGAAATGGTGATTTTATTCTTTCAACAAACTAGTAATCATCTCAGGACATTTTTCTACATTTCTTAAAAGTACTGTATATATCAAGATCTTTTGATAGCTCTCCGTATTGTCCTTGATAAGTAACTCGTATATTAAATCTTACAGAATTGTGGTCCTCAGAATATAAGAGGCCTTGGATATTGTCTGACTAGTCTGTTTAAGTTCTCAGCTTTATAAAGTCCTCTTAACCTTTAAAAGAAAAAATCTAAAGTATATGACACGTAAATGCCAGGTTATAAAACTTTTCTTGTTTGTTCTAGTGATTTCTAGCTTTTGCCCATTTTTTTTTTTAAACCACTTTAATAAATAGAAAATATTGCCACCAGATATACAAATAGTAGGTAACAATAGGCATGGCTTTTCTCCTCACTCTGCCTTGATTCTTCATTGACAGCTTCTCTCTTTTCTAAGTGAGATGTTTCATTTCCTCTTGAAAATAGCCAGTTTCTGCCTACTCAAGAAACAGTCGATCTTTGTTAAGACCTACCTCCAGAAAGTGATGTAGCTTAGTAGTTGATCCAGGCCAGAGACCCAGCTGGGTTGAGTGGTCACTAGGCCTATGACTCTCCTCTTATCCTGGTCTGCATATAACAGGCTCATCTTACCTGATACAGTAGCACTGTTGCCATATCTTCCTCACTTATACCATAGCGCGCTCTATCCTACAGCCAAGTCTCTTAAAAACAGCTTTGTTCCTGCAGAATTTTCTAGATTAGATATGTCCTTAATTGCTGATAGCTGCATAAATGCACTGCAAGCCACTGAATTGTATACTTTAAAGGATGAATTTTATGATGTGACTTGTATCTTAATAAAGCTTATTTAACTATTTCTCAATACAAGATATTTTATTGCAATAATAATAAAATTAGTACCATATGGTTCTTTGAAAAGAAGATACCTTTAGGAGGGTAGGTATCAGCTCTAAATACCTACCCTCCTAAATGTAAAAATAAAGTTGTCAGTAAACAATATGCAGACTACAATTTTGCAATAACATCTTTTGAATTAGCTTGTTAATCTTTTAGATTGATCAACAGGTTACATTACAGATGACCATATATTAATATTAAGGCAGCAAACTATCTGTGAGAACATGAATAATCATGACACTCGATCCCAGCATTTCCATTTTATTTTATATATGAGCTTGTTTTATATATAGTAGTAACAGTAGTAGTTTAGTCGCTAAGTTGTGTCCAGTTCTTGCAACTGCATGGACTACAGCCCTCCAGGTTCCTCTGTCAGTGGGATTCTCCAGGCAAGAATACTGGAGTGGGTTGCCATTTCCTTCTCCATGTTTTATACATATAAATATTCAAATGGCTTTTTTTCTTGTTGAAGATAATTTTGTTTTCATGCTGTCTTAAAAGCAAGAAAATATTTGTCTTTCTATGAATTCAGTGTAGTTTTATTATATCTAAAACAAATGAATTTCATGTTACTAGAAATTCATTTGTTTTAGATACAGCAGAGTTTTATAATGCTTAGCATTACAAAGATGAATCAGGTTGGGTGTTAAATCAAGCTGCCACTTTTTTTTGTTTTGCCTTTTGAAGATTCTACAGAATGAGCAACTAGATGAAATATCTCCCTTGGGTAATGAGGAGGTTTCAGCAGTTAGCCAAGCATGGTTTACAACTAAAGAAGATAAGGATTCTCTAACTAACAAAGGTAAGATACACTGTGAATTTCAGTGACCAGTGGCAAAAGTGAGTATTAAAAAGAGCTTGTAGTCATAAGGATCCTAATTTGGGCCTTCATAACTTTATGGTTGAATATCTACAGTAATTTGAAACTGCTGCTGCTGCTGCTAAGTCGCTTCAGTCGTGTCCAATTCTCTGCGACCCCATAGACGGCAGCCCACCAGGCTCCGCCGTCCCTGGGATTCTCCAGGCAAGAACACTGGAATGGGTTGCCATTTCCTTCTCCAGTGTGTGAAAGTGAAGTTGCTGAGTCGTATCCGACTCCTAGCAACCCCATGGAATGCAGCCTACCAGGCTCCTCCGTCCATGGGATTTTCCAGACAAGAGTACTGGAGTGGATTGCCGTTGCCTTCTCCAAATGGGACTAGGGAACCAATATTCATTTTACAATAATTGATCACTTGTCCCATATGAAGTAGGTTATAAACAAATGCACAGTGTTACCGTTTAAGTCAATGCAGTTATTGCTTATGGGAGAAGGAAGTCAAACCTTTTCAAAGTTCTACTACTAACTTTGATCTGATAAGTTGTTTAGAGGTTTAAAGTAAGTGTTTATAGTGCTACCGCGCTCGTAAGGATTACTAGGAAGCCACTTCAAGAAAGTGGAGATTGTGTATATGCCACTCTGAAGTAAGGAAAGGAAACAAAAGATAAGTAAATAGATTATTTTCAACCCCTGTACAGTAACTACTCATTAAGAATGAATTACTCACTCAGTATTCCAATATGTTATGTTTACCTTGTCCTAGAATCTTTTATATGTTTTTTTTTCCCATAAAACTTATTTTTCACTGCAGAAATTTTTCAGAAAGTTTTGGGTGTGATTTGGCTTTTACACTTTTTATAAGTCCTATCCTGCTGAAAGGGTAAGAGATGTAATTAAGAGGAAGTATTTTTTATGACCCTGTTTACTAGGGTCATTTGTATTCTTTCTTAAAAACCAGAGGTCACAGAAGCAACTTTACCTAGGGATTTTTCAGATTTCAGATGAATAAGACATTAAATTAGCTACATTCTTTTCTTCTCAAGAATAACATTATCAATAGCATTACTTGTTTTCTTTTAAAGGACATAAATGGAAGCAGGGGATGTGGTCCAAGGAAGAAATTGATATTTTGATGAACAATATTGAACGCTATTTGAAGGTATCTTATGGCATATTTTTTGTTTCACAAATCTTTTGATTGCCAATTGCAAAATACCAAAGTAGCACTTTTTAGTAATTATGTAATGGATAATTGGCTAACATGTTGTAGCTTAATAATTTCAGTTGTATTATAGTATATTTACCCATTTTGAATTCTCAGTTTAAAACAGCTTTATTGCTTTAAGTAACACCCCAAAGTTAAGATAGAAGTTTAATAGCCTCTCAGAATCTTAAAGCTCTATCTTTTTAAGCAGCCTATAAATTAGAATTTAAGTTTATGCTGTGTAAAGCCTAAGAGATGTGTTTTCTTTGAATTTATGATATCACACTAGTCCTTTCCCTTAAAAAATATTAGTTCATTTTCATGCTGCTGAGTCACTTCAGTCGTGTCAGCCTCTGTGCAACCCCATAGACGGCAGCCCACCAGGCTCCCCCGTCCCTGGGATTCTCCAGGCAAGAACACTGGAGTGGGTTGCCATTTCCTTCTCCAGTGCATGAAAGTGAAAAATGAAAGTGAAGTCGCTCAGTCGTGTCCGACCCTTAGCGACCCCATGGACTGCAGCCTACCAGGCTCCTCCATCCATGGGATTTTCCAGGCAAAAGTACTGGAGTAGGGTGCCATTGCCTTCTCCAGTTCATTTTCATATTCAGGCTTATATGCTGTTTCATATTCAGGCTTAGTCATCCTCTTCGATAAAAGACTGATGAAAACAATTTTTAAAGCACTGGAGATAGAAATTGCCTTAATATATAGTGTTGGCCTTTCAAATGCCAACAGTCCATGTGGTAATTCTGAAAAAATGTGAAGAATGATACAAGGCTTTGTTTGCACCATGTGAGGGATAACATATGTGAATTATGCATGAGAACAGAAAAGGAGCAGTTTATTCTCAGGGTTAGGACAGGTACAGAAAATATTTACAAGAGTAAGGATTTGAGTTGAGTTTCTAAGAAAGGGGTAAGACTTAGGAGTAGAGTAGGGCAGAGTACATCATGAGAAACATTAGGCTGGAGGAAGCACAAGCTGGAATCAGGATTGCCGGGAGAAATATCAATAACCTCAGATATGCAGATGACATCACCCTTATGGCAGAAAGCGAAGAACTAAAGAGCCTCTTGATGAAAGTGAAAGAGGAAAGTGAAAAAGTTGGCTTAAAGCTCAACATTCGGAGAACAAAGATCATGGCATCTGGTCCCATCACTTTGTGGGAAATAGATAGGGCAACAGTGTCAGACTTTATTTTTGTGGGGGGCTCCAAAATCACTGCAGATGGTGATTGCAGCCATGAAATTAAAAGACGCTTACTCCTTGGAAGGAAAGTTATGGCCAACCTAGACAGCCTATTAAAAAGCAGAGACATTACTTTGCCAACAAAGGTCCATCTAGTCAAGGCTATGGTTTTTCCAGTAGTCATATATGGATGTGAGAGTTGGACTGTGGAGAAAACGGAGTGCCAAAGAATTGATACTTTTCAACTGTGGTGTTAGAGAAGACTTTTTGAGAGTCCCTTGGACTGCAAGATCCAACCAGTCAATCCTAAAGGAGATCAGTCCTGAGTATTCATTGGAAGGACTGATGTTGAAGCTGAAACTCCAATTTTGGCCACCTGATGCGAAGAGCTGACTCATTGGAAAAGACCCTGATGCTGGGAGGGATTAAAAGTAGGAGAAGGGGTTGACAGAGGATGAGATGGTTGGATGGCATCACCGACTCAATGGACATGAGTTTGAGTACAAACTCCGGGAGTTGGTGATGGACAGGGAGGCCTGGCGTGCTGCAGTCCATGGGGTCGCAAAGAGTCAGACACGACTGAGGGACTGAATTGAACTGAGGGCTGGAGGGAACATTATGAGTTAATGATGTGTGTTGAGGATTCAGAGTTCAAACTCAGAGTACATTAACATAACCTCTTTAACTTGAACCAAAGACAGTTGCCTGCTAGAACTTGAGCTTTGAAGTTTAATTATTCTCCTACTGTTTGGTAGTTTGTGTTTAATTTTTCACTATTTTGAATACATTGCTGCCTAGTATGTCCACATTCTTCAGGTTAATTTTAACCTACACTCCTCCCAAACTACACTTTATAAATTATAAAGAGAAAAAACTTTACTTCTTTATTAGGAAAGGAAGATCCTTCCCACCAAGCTAATTGTTTTAAGGGAAACAGAAATTCAGTGACTATTGAAATATTTCCAAAAGTGTATTAAAAGTTGTCCACTGATCACACACACTTCAGTTAAAATTGGGGAAATGCTACAGGTTTAGTAGCCAGTTGGTAAAAAAAAAAAAAAAAAAATTTGGGAAATAAGAAGCTGATTTCTTAGTTTGGATTGGTCATAACTTTCCTTCCAAGGAGCATGCGTCGTAACAAATTAGAATAGATCATTTCCAAGGACTCTTCCAACTTGATGGTTAAAGGGCAGCTTTATGATAAGACCTTTTAGATGACCTTTTCATTTGACCAGGTTGTGAGTAGTAAAAACTACAGTAGTTGAAATAGAATTGGCAAAGAAAAGACAGATAAGCAAGTAGTCTTCTGAGGAATCCTGGTGACTGAATATTGGCTAAGAAGGCAAGTGAGGAGATGGAATAATTTAAGAGTTGTTTGTTTTTTTTTTTCAATTGCGGATGTTTCAGAGGAGGATGATAGAGTTGTCGGAATAAGAAATGTCGAAAAAAATACACTGATCTTGGGAAGAGATAATTTGTTTGATTTTGATTTTTGACTATGATTTTTTTTATTATATGGTGTTCTTGCAAGAACATTATGGAGCTGTTTTTAAAGCAATTAATTAGATGTCATTTATTCCATATTTTGGGTAAAAAGATACTGTCACAAGGAACCGAGAAAAAGAAAAGTCTTTTGGTCTCTCTGTACTGTCATCCTGCAACACAATGCCTTACGTCTAGGTACTTGTAAATATTTAGGTTTAATTGTTTCCAGACTTGAAATTGCATAAAAGGATTTTGGAAAAGATTCTAAAATTTAGAAACTTTTTACTGTAAAGTTTAATACAGTCAAAAGAATGTATATAATGCATTTCAGTGTAATTTTACCTGTTTTAAAATTTACATAAGTAGGTTTATTCTCTGAGTATTCTGTAACTGGCTTCTTTTGTTCAGTATTGTGATTTTTGAGATTCATCCCCTATTGGGTTTTTTTTTTTTAATTGAAACCTGTGTTTCATCATGTGAATATATGTTATCCATTCCACAGTTAATGGTCATTTGGGTTCTTTTTCTTTTTTTGCTCTTAATTTGTTTAATTCTGGTGGGTGTAAAAGGTATTTATTATGGGTTTAAATTGTGTTTATCTGATTATGTATTGTTATATGCTTGTTGGCCATTTGTGTTTCCTCTTTGAAATTCCTGTTTGTGTCTTTCATTAGTTTTTTCTATGGGGTTGTTCATCTTTATAGTTTTCTTGATGTTCTTATCATATGCTGGATAAGAAGATAAAAAAAAAATTAGTATATGTTTTTTTGGTTCTGTTACAGATATCTTGTCCCAAGTTAGTGGCCTGTCTTTTCATTCTCTCTAGGTATCAGTTGATGAAAAAATATTCTTCATTTCAGTGTCAAAATTATCATCTTTTTACTTTTGTGTTTTTATGTGCTTTTTTAAGAAATCCTCCTCTGTTTCAGGGCATAAAGATATTCTCATATAGTTTTGCCTTTCACATTGTTGTTTTTTTTTTTTTTTTTCTGTGGTTATGAGATAGTGTTTCAGTGTTACTGAGTTGTGGTTGTTTTTGCTTTCTTTTTGTATGGATGACACTTGTTCCAGCATTATTAGGGAATGTCTGTCCTTTTCCAGTCTACAATACCCATTCTGTCTTAACTCAAACTTACATAGATGTGTTTCTAGCTTTTCTGATTTGTTCCTAGATTCTGTTTGATACCTACACCAGTACAGCACTGTCTCAGAAGCCTCACTATCTATCTGATGAGGCAGTTCTCTTCATCAATGTCTTGGCTGTTCTTGGCCGTTTGCTCTCCTATTATAAATTTAGATTCAGCTTGCAAAGAATGAAAAACTGTTGCAATTTTTATTGGGATTACATTGAATCTGAATCAGTTTGAAAGGAATTAACTTTTTTTTAAATATTCTGACTTCCTATTGAAGAACATTTTATAGCTCTCTGTATTAGTTGGGCTTCCCTGATAGCTCAGTTGGTGAAGAATCCACCTGCAATGCAGGAGACCCCAGTTTGATTCCTGGGTCAGGAAGATCCACTGGAGAAGAGATAGGCTATTCAGCTGGTAGAGAATCTGCTTGCAGTACAGGAGACCTGGGTTCAATCCCTGAGTTGGGAAGATCCCCTTTAGAAGGGAAAGGCTACTGTGCACTCCCAGTATTCTGGTCTGGAGAATTCAGTCCATGGGGTCACAAAGAGTCAGACACAACATTGAATCTGAACCAGTTTGAAAGGAAGTAACATCTTTTTAATATTCTGACTTCCTACTGAAGAGCATTTTATGGCTCTTTGTTTTAGTTAGTTCCTCTTTAATTTCACATAATAGTTTTATGTTTCCTTCATAAAGGAATTACATAATTTACCTAAGATTTAGTCCTAATTTTGATGCTATTATTAGTGAACAGTTTTAAAGATTTTTATCAGCTTTATCTAGAAATACAAATGACTTTGTTAATTTTGTAACCAGCATTCTTGCAAGTATTCTTAAATAATTTTTTCATAGATTTTTGGGTTTCTACGTGTATAACATCTGTAAATGATTCTTTTCTAATCTTTATGCTTTTTGTAAAAGTGGGGTGTAGTTGGTGTACAATATTATATAAGTTTCGTGTATACATAGCGATTTATAATATTTAAAGGTTATATTCCATTTATGATTATTACAGTATGCTTTCTGAATGTTGAATTTTATGATTGCTCTTTCCATACATGTTGAGATTTTACTTTTTTCCCTGTAAGTCTACTTGTGTAATTAATTACTACTTTTTGTGACATTAATACAAACTCATTCCTAGAGTAAGCTTACTTTTTGCATTGAGTATTAACCTTTTTATATATTACTGGGTTCAGTGTGCTGAAAGATTCTGAAGATTTGGGTGATCTGTTTTGATGATTGAACTTGGCCTGAAAAATCTTTTCTGAAAACTCTCTTTGTCTGGTTTTGCTTTTAAGATTATGCCAGTCTAATAAAATGAGTGGGGAATTATCCCCCTTTTTATATTTAGGATAGTTTAAAATCAGAATTGTATTTCTCCTAATTGTTCAGTAGGATTTACTTGTAAAGTCATCTTGGCCTACTGTTTTCATTGTGGGAAAATTATTAATAACTGGTTAAATTTTCTTCATGGTCTGTGCTTATTAGATTTTCTTTCTCTTCCTGAGTCAGTTGGTAAGTTGACTTTTTCTAGAAATTTATAAATTTTATGTAAGTTTTCAGATTTATTGCCATAAAATTTTCATGAGTTTCAACTATCTAATCTCTAGGCTTTAGTCTCTTTTTTTTAAGGTTTGTTAAGTTTATCTTTTTTTGTCTTTTATTTAGTCTTATGCATAGGTTTTAACATTAAAAAATCGATTTTAAAAAGCATAGTATATCCATATGCGTTTTATCAGAAATCCCTAAATCAAAGAAATGTACCCATTTAGGCACGCGGAATAAAAGATGCTACAGAAATCATCTTTGAGATGTCAAAAGACGAAAGAAAAGATTTCTACAGGACTATAGCATGGGGTCTGAACCGGCCTTTGTTTGCAGTTTATAGAAGAGTGCTTCGCATGTACGATGACAGAAACCATGTGGGAAAGTATGAAAACTTGTAATACTGCATGTTTTCATGTAACTTAGATGGGAAATATTTAAGGAACTATCATTTTTTAACTAAAATTATGATCAAAGCCTAATTGGAGACAGTTACAAATTACTGTTGAGCAATGTTAGTATTTTTATTCTCCAAGTACATGTTGTAAATATGGTGAAATCTCATTACAATACGGCCTCTTTTAGAAATTAGAATCTGAAATACCTTATATAGGTTTGATTTGAGACTTAGTTCAGTTAATATTAAGACATCAAAATCTGCTTTTGAGTAAAGTAGTGTTAAAGAAAGTATAAAAGTAGTTAAAGATTTAAGAGATGTAAAAAAAACTCTTAAATTCATTGGTAATGTTTTTCCTATTCATTTTTATAGTATAACATTTCTTAGGGCAGTCAGTGACTTTTTTTTTTAATAAAAGCAGAACAGAAAATAACTAAATTTCGGGATATAATGCATGGATTTCTGTCATAGATAATATCCAGAGGAAGCCTTCATATCTTCAGTGCAATGATAATAATGGTGTTATTGACATATTTTAAATTTCTCTTTGGAAATTTTAGATGGTAGTAGGTGTGGCGTATTAGATACTGCTTTTAAAAAGAACATTGCATTGGTTATGTTGATTACTGAAAAAAAGTCTTGACTTTGGAGCAAGAATATATCAGTTGTCCATGCGTGGGTAGAGAAAGAGAACTTGAATTTTTTTCAGTGACTTGTAAGAGTTGACCATAGATTTTCTTTTTAGCTACAGTTTACCATGTCATCATCTCTCAGAATAGCCATGGGATTAGAGTACCTGAATCTAACTTGAAATAAAACAAGTGTTAGGCCGCATAGGAGAAAATACATTTTAAATGTTGAATTTTCCCAGAGAAAATTGTTACAGTGCTAACTTTTATTAATAGCTTAAAATATTTGTTGTTGTTGTTTTATTAAGGAAAAAAAAGCATGAATTTTTATTAATCTACTTAGAAATTGATTACTTTAAAAATATTATGAATATGCCAAGTGATTAACATTTGGCTCCCTAAGTGAAATTCTGATTTATATTAAGGCTTTTAGCATTCTTTAATTGATCTTTTAAAAATTTCTTTAAATTTCTAGATATACACCTGAAGAAATTGAAAAGCTCAAGGAGTAAGTTTGACTTTTTTTTCCCGTTAATTCTGATAGTTGAGTTTTAATTTTCTTTTTTAAATATTTTTTGTTTTCTAAAATTTTACTTTGAAAATGTCAAGAGATTATTGGTAGACTGGTACAATTTAATCCTGCTGTTAAGCAAAGTTGACCATATAAAGACCTTATCAAATCCATAGAGTAGCCATGTCCATAAATTCAGTCTTCTCTTGTTGTCCTTAGACCACTAATAGGGGTTACAAAAGAGATAAGGTGGCCATTCTGGGTAACCTGAAGACTAAATTTGGGGAACTTACATAACCAGGATCAACACCAAGGTTGTGCTAATGGCTTAGTTTAGAATGATTTAGAGTTGGCAGATCTTTCACCGACTATCTGGACTGACTACTTTATACAGTCTTATTTTGTAGGAAACATAATTTGGGGACCATAAAGTATGGGTTAACAGATTGTGTTGATCATGAAAGGAAAAAAAAAAAAGGCTGATCCAGTTTATGAGAATAAGAACTTGTGAAATTTTTCAGGTGTCTGAGAAGAGTTTGTTAGGAGTACTCAAAAGGGAAAAATCTGGGGATTGCCTGGGATATTGTGTCAGTAACCTAAGGGGAAATTTGGTCTTTTTTGAACACATATCCAAGTTACTTATTTCTTCTCTGACCCAGGAAAAAGGCAATTGCTGCCTGTTTTTTTTCACCCACAGACAACTGTGGACCCCAAAAAAAGGCCACACTTTCAAACTTTGGCTCTCAAAGTATTGCTGCCCACCACTTCCAAACCAGTCAAATGGGAAGAAGAAGAATGAAGAATAAATGATGAAATTAAAAGGGAGAAAACAGTTGAACCAAATGCTGATTGGCAGACTCTTGTTTTAGGCTCCGGATAAAGCATGGCAATGACTGGGCAACAATAGGGGCGGCGCTAGGAAGGAGTGCCTCTTCCGTCAAAGATCGGTGCCGACTGATGAAGGACACTTGCAACACAGGTACTGTGAGCGCCACTGGTGCTCTTTGTGGCCATTCAGCCCTCCTGCCCCTTCACATACTTCCTTCTCTTCTGTTGTGGAAAGAGCTTTACTGCTCATTCAAGTTTAGATCTTTTCTTCTAGTACCCTTTCTTTTCAACTAGACCCAACTAATCCTTTATTTTTGAGCTTTGTGTAGTAAGGTGATATTTTCATAGGGACACATCTCCTCAGCTTCAAAGGTTTTATTTAGGTCTAGCATATTTCCGTTTTGTAGCAATTCAAAACTGCTCCAGGTGGGAAATTTTTTCCTATACAGGTACTTTTTAAAGCATATATACAGGAAGTAATTTTAATTTAAGTCCATCTGACTCTTGAACTGATGTAGGCAACAGCTTATCAACTCATATTTATGAAAACCTTTAGTTCAGGCATGTCCCAACTTAAGAAGAAGCTGTGTTCCGAAAGCTGTACATCTTTTGCCTATTTCAAACTTGAAGAACTTTTTCCATAGAAAAAAATTGTGATTGGTGTTTCAGTCCCCAGGCCAGACCACAGACACCCAGTTCATGTATACAAATTACTGATTGATGATACTGTTAAACTTAACCTTTGTGACCAACAGCAGTATTTAGGTTCCACCACCAACTCTCACTTACCTCTCTGAACCTGTTTCCTCTGTAAAATGATGAAGGTAGAATAAATGATCTCACAGTTCCCTTTTTAGCCCTCAAATTATCTGAAAAATCCACAGCCTGTGCTCAATCTTTCAATTAGAAATAAGTTCAGTTAGTTCTCAAGCTAGGCTTGAGCTTCCAGGGAATATATTTTTGACCTCACCCCCTAAAGTGGAATCAGGAATGTTTCCTGCTTAACCACTCCACCAGCATTATTACCTCTAAGGCAGTAAAAACATAAATTGCACCAACTCTTATTGTGTAGTGAATGAAGCAGAAATGGGAGCTTTAGGTTTACAGTGGGACCCCAGAGGTTCATGTAAGACATTGAGCATAGAAGCCTTTTTATGAGCATAATGGAAAAACATTAGGGCATTCCCTGATTGCCAGCCTGAAGGAATGCTCTGCCTGTTACCTTTCCTTGTTGCTATTTATTGTTTTGGATCAGGAGTTTTGTCTTTTGACCACACCATGAGACGACAGTCTGAGTTTCCCCTTACTTTTTTGCCATGCTAAAATAGGAGAGCAGGAACTTTGTCTTGAATCTCTGGTATCCAGAACTCTGCGTAACAATTGAATGAATGAATCCTGGAAAGGCAAGCACATAGCCTTTTTGAAATTTGCAGCTACTAATAGTAAGAAAATAGAAACAGAGTGGAAGACATTTTTTAAAGGTTCTCTCTTTTTTTGTTTGTTTCCCTGTTTTTCTGCTTAAGCTTTTTTAAAGAAAAAGACCAAAGGGAACATGTGATATTGTTACATGTTCAAAAAAATTGAAATAGAAATATGTGTGAATACCAGTCTCAGACTTCTGTTTTATCACAGCAACTTGGAGTTGGGTAAGGAAATAGTATAAATCAAGTTTTTGTTTTTATTGAAATGAGTGGGAAGCCAAGTTATTCTACTTGCCTGTCCTCATTCATTCCTGTAAGTAAAGGTCTCTGTTGAGCCTACTACTTCACTTCTGCACAGCAGGGAATCTTTGGTGGGACTAAGAAAAAAGTGTAAGTTTCTGTGTCCATCAAGCCATCAATGGAACACTTCCCAGTTAGGACACAGTATAACTGGAGAGAATATAATTCTTTTTAGCTATGTTTTAGATAGTTTTTCTTTGCTTAAAGAGTCAGTTGGTGCTTTCTGTTAGGATTCTATATTTTCACTTGTAGTACTAAGAACCTTTGTTGTTTAGTCGCCAAGTTGTATCCAACTCTTTGTGACCCCATGAGCTGTAGCCTGCCAGTCTCCTCTGTCCCTGGGATTTCCCAGGCAAGAATACTGGAGTGGGTTGCCATTTTCTACTCTAGGGGATCTTTCCGACCCAGGGATCAACCCCGCGTCTCCTGTGTTGCAGGCAGACTCTTTACCACTGAGCCACCTGGAAGCCCACTGAGGACCTTACTGGGCTGGTAACTGAATTAGTAGTTACATACAGGTTTTCCATGTCATTCAGAAGTAATTCTGACAGTTATTGCATACTTCGATCAGTCCTTTGAAATACAGTGCTGAATCTGATTTGCAGAATAAGAAAAAGGTAGCGGTGGTCATCTGGATGCTCTCCTTTCAGGGAAGTGGACAGAAGAAGAAGAAAAGAGACTTGCAGAGGTGGTGCATGAATTGACAAGCACTGAGCCAGGTGACATAGTCACACAGGGTGTGTCTTGGGCAGCTGTGGCAGAACGAGTGGGTACTCGCTCAGAAAAGCAGTGTCGTTCTAAATGGCTCAACTACCTGAACTGGAAGCAGAGCGGAGGTACCGAGTGGACCAAGGAAGATGAAATCAATCTCATCCTCAGGTTTGTGTCCTAAATCTCATGACAAAAGCTGCAGAACTGCTGTGGCTGTCTAGGTTGACTTTACTCTTGGTTTCCATAGATGCCTAATGTTGGGAAAGCATCTTTTCCATAGAGAGGCACTGTTTAAAGTCCTAACTATTTCATATTGAGCTCTTTTTTGTTTTGTGTTTGTTCCTCTTTTAGTGGATTTAGTGCTCGTGCAAAGTACCAGATTGAAGGCGTGGAGACTGAAGTCCTCTCTCTGTCCGCAGAACAGGTGTGGCACAGGCCGCGGCAGTGCAGCTTTCCCACTGTCCCACCACTGTGCCTCAGTCCTGGCCGAGAGGGACCATGTTGAGGGTAAGAGGGCTGTCAGTCTCCATGCCCTTCAATCTTTGGCTACTGTGCTAATAAGATAACCCACATTAGTTATCTCCCACCTTCAAATTGGACCAAATTAGACACTTCCAGTTCATACATATCCAAAGATAGCTTTTAGGTAATAATCCTAAGCTTATTGTTAAATTAGTTGGTTTAAGACTCAGTGACTCAGTGGCCAAAAATAGCAGCTAGAACTTCTGTGGCTACTCCCTACTGAAAATCAAAATCCTGACAGTTAACTAGAAAACATCTAGACCATTAAAACCCCAAATTTAGCTGTACTATTTTGTGTTAATTGTGGGGTTTGGGGTTGCTGCTTAAGCACTGTTTTATCTTTTTATCATTTTCTTTTGAGTTTTATTTTTAATATTATAGCTTTCCCCAGCTAGCCATCTTTATAAATAGTTCTTTTCTGAAAGTGAAAGTTGTTCAGTCGCATCCAACTCTTTGTGACCCCATAGAATATTCCAGGCCAGAATACTGGAGTGGGTAGCCGTTCCCTTCTCCAGGGGATCTTCCCAATCCAGGGATCAAACACAGGTCTCCCACATTGCAGGATGATTCTTTACTTCAGCCTGAGCCATCAGGGAAACCCAGGCCACCTGGAATGTGTAGACTATCCCTTCTCCAGCAGATCTTCCCAACCCAGAAATTAAACCAGGTTCTCCTGCATTGCAGGCAGATTCTTTACAGTTGAGCTACGAGGGAAGCCCCATTCTTTTCTCAGTAATTTTATTTTACAAGTGGAAGAGCTCAGATCTAGAAAATAGCATTATATAACACACTGCAAAACATTCTAGAACACTATACAACTAAACCTGTTCTTATTCTGTTCTAACTTTTAGCTCTTCCCTTTCTTTCACAGTTCTGGTTCTGGCCATATTTATGGTTCAGCACATTGGTAGTACCATTAACAAAAGGCTATCACTGTGGTACGTCTTAGCTCTTACCTCAAGAAGCAGGCCTGTGCTCCTGCAGTCCATCCTTTCCCACGTACCTAGCATCTCAGTGACACACCCTGCCATTCCCTTTATTGCCCGTGCCATCACCTGTAGTTAGAGGAGGATTCTTGGGGAGAAACAAACATCTAACAGATGCTTATCTTGTAACCTATAGGATAGCAGAGCTTGATGTAGCTGATGAAAATGACATAAACTGGGATCTGTTAGCGGAGGGATGGAGCAGTGTCCGTTCACCACAGTGGCTTCGAAGTAAATGGTGGACCATCAAAAGGCAAATCGCAAACCATAAGGATGTTTCGTTCCCTGGTAATGTATTATTTGCTCCTTAAGTCCTTACTTTATCTTAAGTACTCAAAGAATTAGAGGTTAGAAGTTCTTTGCCTCGGCTGAAGAGAGATGAATCATGGTAGATTTTACTTCAACCTCTGTCCTGTTTCTTTGGGTAACAAACTTTCCTTGAGCAGAGTCAATATGATTTGTAATTCTCAAAGCACCAAGGATAGAATTACACATATTTACACACATTTTTCTCACATAAACTGTGAAGAGGAAATAAATTGCACATGTGTTTTCATTGCATACAAAGATGTAAGAAATTACATTTAAATCAACTTTTATGAATTGAGTAATTTTGAATTACTTAACTGCCTTATTTAGAGAAATTCTGTGGAGATTTATTTTGTAGAACAAAGGCTGGTAAGTTTCTGATTTCATTTATTGTGTAAATCTAGAGGTCTTAGGTCTTAAAAGTGAAGTATAGCTTACTTTTCCACTTCACTGTCTGTTCTGTAATTAGGTACTGAACCAGGTAGTACTGTCTTTGATTTAGGTAATCAAATTCACTCTCACTGATATAGTGCTCCAGCTTCATTTTTGCAAAGGAAAATTAAATGCTGAGGAATTTGGCTTGATGAAAATGTGATTTTTTTTTTTTCCCCCTAAATACCCAGTTACAAGTTTATTTTGCATTTTAAAAAGTGTAGTATAACCATTAGAGTGAAGGAATACTAATGTAACAGGAACCCAGCATCACCTGGGATGACTGGTGTAGTTTATCATGATTAGCAGAGGAGCTGACTTTACAGGAGCTCAAGTTGTTTGCATACACTGTTGGGAAAAGCTCAGCTGCCACTCTGGGGTTGTAAGTTAGATGACAGCTGACTGTTCCTGCAGTGGCTAAAACAGTCAAGTGCCATTTGAGTCAGGGCAGGGGCTGGGTACTTGATTCATTACTGAATAAAAATAAGTTAGTTTTCTTCCTAAATAAGAATTTTATCAAGAAGCCCTAAGAAAATGTTGTATTTCTATGTTCCTTACAGTGGCTGTTAATGTAGCTTTGATGGCAAGAACAATATTCGGTTGTGAATTTTTTTAAAAATCTATTTTGATAAGGTTTCCAAAAATTTCCAGACAGGTTGTGGTTTTTAAATATTTTTTTTATTGTTTTGGTAAGATGTCATATCCTATATACAACTATTTATTCCAAATACTTTCCCTCCTTACCCCCCACCTCCCTTGCTGCTTAGATGGTGGTCTGTCGGAGAATCAATGTTCTTTTTGTCTACCCATCTCCCTTCAGTCTTGATAAAAGGTCTTAAACAGTTACATGAAAATCAAAAAAACAACCCAACGCTTTTGGAGAATAAATCAGGACCTGGAGTTCCAAACAGTAATTCCAGTTCCAGTGTGCAGCATGTTCAGATCAGAGTTGCCCGCTTGGAAGACAATGCTGCCATCTCTCCAAGCCCCTTGACAGCCCTACAGATTCCCGTCCAGATCACTCACGTCTGTAAGTAACCTCAGGACTCCTTGCTATTTGACCTGTGCGATTTAGTGAATGGCTCTGACACCTTTCAGTCTTCTAGAATTTTGACAGAAATTTATCCAAGTTGACGAATTAAAGGAGATCTAAGGCATTTTATGTTTATTAGCTTGATAAATATTTGCAAAGGATGAATGTGTAACAGGAAAGACTGATAACCAACTGCCCAGCCATTATAAACCATTTAAATCATCTTACTTTCTAGATGTTATAAAGAATTAATGGTTAATAGAAAACTACTTAAAATACTGTCAGTAAAGTAATCCTCAAAATTCTCCAAGCCAGGCTTCAACAATACGTGAACCGTGAACTTCCAAATGTTAAAGCTGGTTTTAGAAAAGATACAGGAACCAGAGATCAAATTGCCAACATCTGCTGGATCATCAAAAAAGCAAGAGAGTTCCAGAAAAACATCTATTTCTGCTTTATTGACTAGGCCAAAGCCTTTGACTGTGTGGATCACAATAAACTCTGGAAAATTCTTCAAGAGATGTCCAGACTACCTGACCTGCCTCTTGAGAAACCTGTGTGCAGGTCAGGAAGCAACAGTTAGAACTGGACATGGGCTGGGCGCACAGTGGACGGTCTGAAATGTAGAGCACGGCTTTCACTGGGGCTTCGCAGCCCCGGAGTCCAGCATGGCTTCCTCACGACCCTCCTCCACAGCAACCAAAACTAAGGCACCAGATGACTTAGTGGCTCCTGTTGTGAAGAAACCACACATCTATTATGGAAGTTTAGAAGAGAAGGAGAGGGAGCATCTAGCCAAAGGAGAATCTGGGCTTTTGGGAAAAGAAGGACTCAGAGCAGGAATTAAAGCAGGAAATATTAACATAACCTCTAGAGAAAGTGTTTGAAATTGAAGAGCACATCAGTGAGAGGCAGGCTGAAGTGTTAGCAGAGTTTGAGAGAAGGAAGTGAGCCCGGCAAATCAATGTTTCCACAGATGACTCAGAGGTTAAGGCTTGCCTTAAAGCTTTGGGGAACCCATCACACTTTTTGGAGAAGGTCCTGCTGAAAGAAGAGAAAGGTTAAGAAATATCCTCTCAGTGGTTGGTACCAATGCCTTAAAAAAGACCAAAAAAGATGATGAGAAATCAAAGAAGTCCAAAAAAGAGTATCAGCACACCTGGTACCATGAAGGACAAACAGCCTGAAGGTTGCTAGACTGTGGGTTGCTAATTATTCACTTCCCAGGGCAGTGAAATGCTTAGAAGAGGCCCATCTCCATAAAGAGATTCCTGAGACAACTAGAACCTCCCAGATGGAAGAGCTACACAGATCTCTCCGATCTTTGAATAATTTCTGCAGTCAGATTGGGGATGATCGGCCTATCTCCTACTGTCACTTTAGTCCTAATTCCAAAATGCTGGCCACAGCTTGTTGGAGTGGGCTTTGCAAGCTCTGGTCTGTTTCTGATTGCAACCTCCTTCACACTCTTCAAGGCCATAACACAAACGTGGGAGCGATTGTATTCCATCCCAAATCCACGGTCTCCTTGGACCAAAAAGACGTCAGTCTGGCCTCTTGTGCTGCTGACTGTTCTATGAAGCTGTGGAGTCTTGACAGTGATGAACCTGTGGCAGATATTGAAGGCCACACAGTGCATGTGGCCCATGTAATGTGGCACCCGTCACGACATTTCTTAGGTACCACCTGCTATGACCGATCATGGCGCTTATGGGATTTGGAAGCTCAAGAGGAGATCCTGCATCAGGAGGGCCACAGCATGGGTGTGTATGACATTGCCTTCCATCAGGATGGTTCTTTGGCTGGCACTGAGGGACTGGATGCATTTGGCCGGGTTTTGGGACCTGCGCACGGGATGTTGTATCATGTTCCTAGAAGGTCACCTGAAGGAAATATATGGAATAAATTTCTCCCCCAATGGCTACCACATTGCAACTGGCCGTGGTGACAATACCTGCAAAGTGTGAGACCTTTGACAGAGATGTTGTGTCTATACCATTCCTGCCCATCAGAACTTAGTGACAGGTGTCAAGTTTGAGCCTATCCATGGGAATTGCTTGCTCACTGATGCCTATGATAACACCAAGTTATCACCAAGCCAAGGTCTGGACTCACCCAGGCTGGTCCCCTCTGAAGACTCCGGCAGGCCACGAAGGCAAAGTGATGGGCCTAGACATTTCTTCCAATGGGCAGCTCATAGCCACTTGCTCCTATGATAAGACTTTCAAGCTCTGGATGGCTGAATAGGCAGGACCATGGAAGGAAGGACTCAAGCCTCACTCTCCTTTTAAAGCCATTTTCAAAAGAAAGGAATTGATGTGTTTTGTTCTATCATGTATTTTGCCAATTACCATGTATATAGATCCTCAAAAGAATTGAATTTCTGTCTCAGCTCCCACTTCAGGCAAGCAGCCTGATCCCTGGTTGTTGGTCAACCTCTTCCATGGTTGAAAAATTTTAGTTTTCATCTTTAATCACCTCCATGAACTTTATAGACATTGTTTTTGTTAATCTTTGTTTGAATGCCCTCTTGCTTCCCTCAAAGCACTCAGGATTTTTACTTCTTAAAACCTGGCTTTCCATTACATGGTACATGTTTCAGGATTCCATGTGACCCAGAGAGCAAGATGACTGTGCTCTATGCAGGAAGCCCTCAAGTAGAGAAGCACATCTCACTGTGCACTGGCTGAACAGTACCTGACAGAGCGAGAACCCTGAGAATGAAAGGTGAAGACGTAGACCACAGCTGTGTCCTGGGTTATGCAGTAGAGATTCTACCTCATCCTGTTGAGTTCACTTGGAATGCTAGCTGCATCGGGAAGTTCAGAACTGAGCATCTGCCTCTTCAGAAAATGTCTTCCATTTTTGCTTTGAAGTTTGGCATCCTTTGTGTTACCCCAAAGTTAGGCCAATGTGTCAAGAGTCAATGAAATTTTTAGAAAGCAAAAAAAAAAAAAAAAAAACTGGACATGGAACAACAGACTGGTTCCAGATAGGAAAAGGAGTACGTCAAGGCTGTATATTGTCACCCTGCTTATTTAACTTATATGCAGAGTACATCATGAGAAACGCTGGGCTGGAAGAAGCACAAGCTGGAAGCAAGATTGCTGAGAGAAATATCAATAACCTCAGATACGCAGATGACACCACCCTTACGGCAGAAAGTGAAGAGGAACTCAAAAGCCTCTTGATGAAAGTGAAAGAGAAGAGTGAAAAAGTTGGCTTAAAGCTCAACATTCAGAAAACTAAGATCATGGCATCTGGTCCCATCACTTCATTGGAAATTGATGGGGAAACGGTGCAAACAGTGTCAGACTTTATTTTGGGGGGCTCCAAAATCACTGCAGATGGTGACTGCAGCCATGAAATGAAAAGATGCTTACTCCTTGGAAGGAAAGTTATGACCAACCTAGATAGCATATTGAAAAGCAAAGACGTTACTTTGCCAACAAAGGTCAGTCTAGTCAAGGCTATGGGTTTTCCTGTGGTCATGTATGGATGTGAGAGTTGGACTATAAAGAAAGCCAGAAGAATTGATGGTTTTAAACTGTGGTGTTGGAGAAGACTCTCTTGAGAGTCTCTTGGACAGCAAGGAGGTCCAACCAGTCCATCCTAAAGGAGATCAGTCCTGGGTGTTCATTGGAAGGACTGATGCTAAAGCTGAAACTCCAGTACTTTGGCCACCTCCTGTGAAGAGTTGACTCATTAGAAAAAACCCTGATGTTGAGAGGGATTGGGGGCAGGAGGAGAAGGGGACAGCAGAGGATGAGATGGCTGGATGGCATCACCGACTGAATGGAC
Organism: Cephalophus harveyi; assembly: GCA_006410635.1. Classification (NCBI taxonomy): domain Eukaryota; kingdom Metazoa; phylum Chordata; class Mammalia; order Artiodactyla; family Bovidae; genus Cephalophus; species Cephalophus harveyi. The sequence continues at coordinate 323,745 of SJYT01076661.1, forward strand.
ATGAGTTTGAATAGACTCCGGGAGTTGGTGATGGACAGGGAGGCCTGGCATGCTGTGATTCATGGTGTCGCGAAGTGTCGGACAAGACTGAGCAACTGAACTGAACTGAAGCAAGGGCATAGAGTCCCTAGGATGGCACATCATTTGTAGTAATTCACCAGAAGACATACAAATGAGGAATGGATTTGAGGTGAAATGTAGAAGAAATGGGTTTTGGTGAGGTTGAAAAAGATTTTCTTAAGGGAGTAAAGACCCAGTTTCCTACAGGGATTGTTTTGTTTACCTCTCTGGTGTAAACAGAGAGGCTTCCCTGGTGGCTCAGTTGGTAAAGAATCTGCCTGCGATTCGGGAGACCTGGGTTTGATTCCTGGGTTGGGAAGATCCCCTGGAGAAGGGAATGGCTACCCACTCCAGTACTCTGGCCTGGAGAATTCAATGGACCAAGGAGCCTGGCAGGCTACAGTCATGGGGACACAACTGAGTGACTTTCAATTTTCTCTTTTCCTTAGGCTCTGACTGACATCTTCTTGTGCTTAATGAGATGAGAACCCAGTGAGTTATAGGGAGAAATTTATTTCCTAAGATCTAAGCCAAGTTGATCTACCTTTCTATCTATTAGAGAGGGACAGAAAAGGAAAGAGTGAGGATAAAAATCTCAGAACCATATATTTTTTCATTTTTATCTCACATTTTCCCCCTTACACAATGTTATTTGCCTATAGAAAGGCCATTGCTAAGAGCTTTTCAATCACTGGGTGTTATTCTCAGTCCAGGGATTATTGGCATTTTGAGTGGGGCAGTTCTCTGTTGGCAGGATGTCCTCCTACACACTGCAAGATGTGTAGGGTCCCCTGACGTCAGCCATAAAATGCCAAACGGTGCTTTCCAGTCAGTATGACAGATACAGGCAACTTACAGGTTTTCGTATGTACTCTGTGGTCTCATTTGAGAATCTCTAGACCACTAAATTGGCATTACTAACACTGTATTTCTGGATATTCCATGGCAGATGTTTAATTATGCTTGTCTTATTCTTAAAGTTCTAATTTAAATGAGCATATTAGCTTTAGCTTTCTACCAGTATAGTAAAACATGAAGAATTTCTTTTCTTTGACCCTGCTTGTTTTGTTTTATAGTCTTGAGAATTGCAAAGCAAGTGAAATTACTAATCCACCATAAATATGAGAGATTCTGTTGGCTAAAAATTATTTATGCATGGAGAAAGTTATAATTTTCCTTGGCTACTGGGCTGATAACATACTGGGAAAATAGCAAACATTTTATAAATGGTGCCTTAATATTCATTCGCAGCATACTTTTTAAAGTATTAGAATAATTTTACTTCATCTAGTAAGAAATACAGGTACAGTAAGAGTTTTACAAGACACCCATTATTCTTGGCATTTGAGCTAAAATCTCATGATTGTTTCTTTCTTTATTAGAGGTCAGGGATGCAGACTCTTTAGGGCCAGAACAGTACATATATGTTAGGCTTTGCAGGCCAAGGCCAGATAGGTCTCTGGAATTTTCTGTTTTTGTTTTTACACAATCCTCTAAAAATGTAAAAAAATTCTTAGCCTTGAGGCACATTTGTCCCCAGCCATAATTTGCTTACCTTTGATTTAGGTTATTTATCTGAAATCAAATTATTCTAAGTATGATCTTAAGAATCTATGAACTAGTAAGAGAAATAACAGGAATTAAGTGCATATCTCTTAAACTGAGAAGTATTACAGTCAGAATATAATAAACAATAAACGTTATACATTAGAAGTCAATTTCAAAGCATTTTCCACATGGATGTACCTACAAGTGGGACTGAAAGCACCGAAAGAGCTCACATTTCTTCTAGTTTGCTGTAGTTCTGTATAACCTTGAGCAGATACGATCTAGTCTGAGCTTCAGTTGACATACCTGTCTGATCTCTAAAGTGCTATTCATTCACCCAGTACAGTCATCTGAAACAATAAGTTCCTGTATCTTTGCAGGTTAGCCTTAGTGTATTCCTTTTTCTTACTAACATTAGAAATATTTTATGATCTATGCCAGGGTTAGCAAATTTTGTCTCTGTCATAACTACTCAACTGCCCTTGTAGTGCAAAAGCAACTACAGAAAATACTGTATGTATTTAATGTTTTTGATCCTCACAATTACTGTATGAGATAGACAGGGCAAGTAAAGTCTCTGAACATTAGTTTGGATTAAAGTAAGTTATTTGCCTGGATTTACATTACCAGAAGTGATGTCACTAGAATAAAAATCTAGTGTTCTCAGACATCTCTATATTCCAGACATCTCTACCATCTTACCAAAAGATACAGGAAAACTTAGCATTTTATCAAGTTCCTGTATCTTTGCAGGTTAGCCTTAGTGTATTCCTCTTTCTTACTAACATTAGAAATATTTTATGATCTATGCCAGGGTTAGCAAATTTTGTCTCTGTCATAACTACTCAACTGCCCTTGTAGTGCAAAAGCAACTACAGAAAATACATAACCAAGTAGGCTTGACTGTATTCCTGTAATACTTCATTTATAAAAACTGGTTGTGAGCTGGATCTGGCCGTGAGTCACGATTTGCTGACCCTTATCTATGCCATCCCAGACAGATCCATTAGATTTCTTACCTCTTATTAAATGATTGTGGGTTTCCAGGCCAATTATTCAATATGAAATTGCCCTCCTAATTAATTGAATACACTAAGGAAATTGAAATATAGAAAATGTTTTATTTATTGTCCTTGTTCTTACCACAGCTTCAGCAGACTCCGCTGCTGCTACTGTTGACTCGGAAACAATAACACTAAACAGTGGAACACTACAGACATTTGAGATTCTTCCAGTGAGTAACTACTTTAAAAAGCCATATTATGTATAAGATCATTGGTATCAGTTTTAGAAATATTACATAAGCAAATGAAATATAAAAATTAACCTGATTGTCAGTAGGTGTAACTGTATCTGTGATTTTGGAAGCCAGATGGTTAGAAGACAACATAAATCAGACTTCTACTTTTTATAATTAATTTTAGTCTTTCTTTTTCAATCTGATATAAACCAATAACATCTTTTTCTTATATAGATGAAAATGACAATGCTGACACGTAGGGTACATGCTATATATTTTTATCGAGTTGTAAACAAGTTCATATTGGTTGAGGAAAAGTTTATGGAATGAATTATTTAACAGAGTTAACACTGCACTAGCCATTGAGGATACAGGATTTAAAAGTCCATAAATGATGTAGCCACTTAGGCAAAGAATCTTGCAGTCCCTTAAAAGGTTAAACATTTAGTTACCATATGACCCACCAATTCTAATCCCAGGAACACCTAAGAGAAATGAAAACATTATGTCCACGTAAAAACTTGTACATGAATGTTCATAACTAAAAAGTAGAAACAATCCAAATGTCCATCCACTGATAAATGGGTAAATAAAATGTGCTGTAGATATACAAATGATTATTTGGCATTAAAAAATATGCTACCATAAGGATGAACCTTGAACCTTATGCAAAGTGAAAGAAATGGGACACAAAATACATAGTGCAGGGCTCCCATTTGATACGTCAAAAATGGGCAAATCTGTAGAGACAGAACATAGATTAGAGGTTAACTATGCTAAGAGATGGGATATGTCTGCTAATTTAAATGTAATTTCTTTGCGGGGAGTGAAAATTTAAAAACAGCCCCAGTTCTTTGCCTGATTTCTAAAATAGGTAAACCCAAAATTATTGGCTCAGTTTTCGTAAAGAAAATATTTTATTTAAATTATGTCAAGATTTCTTTGCTGTGAAAAATGTAAGGAGTATTAGTACATGAGTTCATATATATATCCTATACACAGCCAAATCTCATAATGGCCCACAGAGCAAAAGATTCTCTTTTGGAACTTCTACTAGGCTGCTTGCTTAACCTAAACCTTGGTTTCCTAATTCAGTGGTCTCCAAAACAGAGTTGTAAAAGTCATTTGTCAAGGTACAAAACAGAAATTTGTTTTACCTTTTTTTGCCACCTTCCCCCTGGCCAAATAGATAATCTATACACATACATTTGAGGTACGTGTTCAGGTCACATTCAAAGATTTAGACACTTCTGTCCTAATTTATTAATAAAGCATAATAGTGCCTCAGCTCCAAAAATGTATAAACATTAAATGTATTTAAGTATATTAAAATATGCATATATGGTATACATGTACATATATTTACTATACCACCTGATGATATGTGATGAATAAATACAACCTTTAGAAAAAGTCAGCTTTCACTTTTATGAAGAGGGAGAAGGAGAAGTGAGTTAATCCCTGGTGTGTGCCAGGCACCATCACAATAATTTCTAATCCTCAACAAACCTTTCTGTGAGAAGTAGGTATTATCCCTGCTTTTCGTGTTTAAGAAACCTAGATTCAGTGAGTCAGGAGCCAGTAGAGCCGCTGTGAAGGAAGTCCACAAGACCACGTCGGACTAGAGACCAGGATTTAGGACCTTCACCTCTAGCTCTAAGTGCACGTGCTCTTCCTTCAGAGTTTTGGGGTAAACCAAACTCACATTACCATGGAGAAGCTTATGGTTGTGAAACGTGTGTTGCTGTTCGGTATTTTTGTTACACTTCCATAAAACATCTGAATATACTATCAGTTAAGCAGTTTTCAATTAGGAATTTTTTCTTTCAGCAGAAGACTAATTACTATTTCTGTACATTTTCTCCTAACATAAAAATTTTCTAAAATTATACTATGAAAAAAAACTATTCAAGTAAGTAAACACTGCCATAGTGCCTTTTCAAAGATGTGAAGCTTTTTAAGTGGGAGACTGCTAGGTTTTATGTGCTATAGAGAAAGGATAAAGAGGGTGTGCTGGGTTACTGCGCTGGAAACAGTGGTTTATGAGGCAGTGTCTTGGACTGAAATTGAACTGAAACCAGACCATAGACACACACGGCATGAAGAGTAGGATCAGGGCCTTGTCTCTTTGTTAAACCTGCAGGCTAAGAAATGACTTACAACACATAAATAGTCCAGAATATTATGCTTTTTATTTTATTATTTTCACCTTCATGATTGGTATCAAGTACATTTGTGGCTAGTAAAGTCCCCATTTTGGATGTAAAGCTAGACGTAGTGAGCACTAAGTCTGCTTACTGAGTGGTATGATGCACCTGTGTTGACCTTATTTTTCTTTTTCCTTTAGTCTTTCCATTTACAGCCCACTGGCACTCCAGGCACCTACCTGCTTCAGACAAGCTCAAGCCAAGGCCTTCCCCTCACTTTGACTGCTAGTCCCACAGTCACCCTGGCAGCTGCCGCTCCTGCTTCTCCTGAACAGATCATTGTTCATGCTTTATCTGTATGTCTTCTTACATAAATTCCTTGATTTTTCTAATTTCTGTAGAAAAGACTGACTAAACTGATAAGTGTCACCAGAGATAGAACTCATACCTTGGGGGAAGAGGGAGATAAATTTTGAGCTCCAAGACTTCAAGACCTGTTAGGGACCAGCATTAGTTGATACATAATATTAAGAGCCAATACTATAGCCAATACTATTGTAATCTATGGATTTAAACTATTTTTCTACCACTGTTGTCCCAGGAGCATGTTTTACACCTTCACTGGGGTACTTCCCTCATTCCTGTACATGAGATGGACGTACATTAGGGGAAGGGGGCTCTTAGGAGCGCAGAGACCCCAGTAGGTCAAGAAACAGGAGTTCTAGAGGAACATGGTAAGAACACTGCAGATCCAGAGGCATGGAGGGGACACTAGGGCACCATGTGAAATGTCATCTGTTGTCTATAACTTTAGCCTGGTACGTACTTTTTCATCTTGCCACTGATTGTTTTTGTTAACCTTCTATAGCCAGAACATTTGTTGAACACAAGTGACGTCACAGTGCAGTGTCACGCACCAAGAGTCATCATTCAGACACTTGCCACAGAGGACATCGCCTCTTCCATATCCCAAGCAGAACTGACAGTGGACAGTGATATTCACTCATCTGATTTTCCTGAGTCTCCAGATGCCCTAGAAGCAGACACTTTCCCAGATGAAATTCATCAGCCTAAGATTACAGTAGAGCCGTCATTTAATGATGCTCATATATCCAAATTCAGTGACCAAAATAGCACAGAACTGATGAATAGTATTATGGTCAGAACAGAAGAAGAAATCTCTGACACCCACCTTAAACAAGAGGACGAACCCTCCCCGTTAGCCCGGGCTTACGTTACTGAAGTAAGTTGCACTTAAACAGCCTTAAGCCTCAAACCTGCAGTTTGGGAAAAGTCTAGAGCAGGACCTGTCACTGAATTGGTTCTTTTAAATTATTTTTTTGCTAGTATGTAAAACTTCAGAGTGTGAGGTTATTATTATTATTGTCTGTTTAAGACCTTAACTTTGACTTCTTTATAGTCTAACTTTAAAGTAGGATAGTATTTGAAAGTCCTTTCAAGCCTAAATGTGTTTGGGGACTTAAGGGAAACAAGGAATATGAAACAGAATCTTTTTGTTTGTTTGTTTGTTATTACTTAGGATTTAGGGTCTCCTACCATAGAAGAGCAAGTTCATCAAACAACAATTGATGATGAAACGATACTTATTGTTCCTTCACCACATGGCTTTATCCAGACATCTGATGTTATAGATACTGAATCCGTCTTGCCTTTGACAACACTAACAGGTACTGTAACTCCATTGTGTGCCTGATAAATCTTAAGGGGGAAATCGGGCAGTGAGTCTTGTTAAATTTTCACTTTGGTAGAAGAACACTTATTCTAAATTCTTTGATGTGGATTAGACGATATATACACATTTAGGATCAACTTGAAACTTATCTCATTACAGATCCCATACTCCAGCATCATCGAGAAGAATCAAACATCATTGGATCATCTCTGGGCAGTCCTGTCTCAGAAGACTCAAAAGATGTTGAGGATTTGGTACACTGTCATTAGGTTATTCTTAAAAACAAGCCATTCAGGCAAAGCCACACTGTTCATTGTATCTCCAAAGAAATAGGAGCAACCCCCAAGAGGCTTAATTTACCATTCCTCTGGCTTTTGAATAGCTACAGTGCTCAAGCCACACACAGTGTTGCTGCTATGACTTTTTACCTCTTTAAATATATCATCTGAGGTCTAGTCTTACAACAGTATGTAGTTGAGTGGAGCACTAGGGTCTTAACTGCAGAGATCCCAGTGATTAGTGTTTCTTGTCAGCAGGGAATTTGATTCACTTTAGCTGAGAGAATTTTGAAATCGCCAAAGCTTAACTACTGTTTTAAAAGCAGTAATATTCATCTCTACAGATCAGACATGGCACTCTGTCCGGTCTCAAGTAGGCCTGTTTATATTTCAGAGAAGTCACATTAACATGCTCTAGAGCTTCCCAGTGACCTTCTGCACAGAGATATCTTCTAAGTAGTTTGAGACTTGAGGTGATTGTGTGGGGGTTATTTGGGTTTACCCATTGCTGGCAGTGGGAGCTGATTTGGGCTGGGTAATGAGAAAAGTATTAAAAGGGTTTAGAAAATTCACTACAGGTTTTTTTTTAATTACTTTTTAAAGGGAATATGGATGAGAGTAGTAAAACAAAATTCACCAGAAGCTAAGCATTTTCATCCCTCAGAACCCACTGTCACCAGTTTACAAAGTTAGCACTTTGAAGTAAAACTAAATGGGAAAGGAAGTACTAAGTTGCCTATCCTGTACCATGACCTTTTATTACATGTTTTGCTATGTAAATTACCCAGGAAATAGCAGAGTATCAGAGTTTGCCGTTCACTTAGTGCATTAACTGGTGGGGGTTTGATGTAACTTCTCCCTCTCAGGCAATTTAAAAACACAAAATTTGCTTCTTAAACCAAGAGTCATTCCTATACTAGAGAAGGTTAAGCCAAAATTAGCCTCTAGGGCTTTAATGAATATGACCCCTATAGAAAAAGTTAAAAAAAAAACTTGTATAAATTATTTTATTTATTATTGTAATTAGATCTACACAATCAAAGTTGTCTTTTCACTGTCTGTGTTTTGTTAACGTGAAATTGTAGTTAAAAGCAAAAGTTGGTTGCCTAGGGAACAATAATTGTATATTCAGTTTAACAGAAATAAAAGAATATTTGTCTTAAAATGCAAGATTGTTTGTTACATAGCCTTGCACCACGCAATTACTTTATATAAAAAATTTCAAAAGTGAAAATGACTTGTGCTTTAAGGGGTAATGTTTAAGTGCAATATCGGCTCCGTAAAGAAAAAGCAAAGTGATTTAGGATATGTCTCCCCTGCAAGAGGGAATTTAGATTTACAATTAACATGAAAATCATGTATCAGACTTTTGCAAGCGACTCTTCAGCATACCTTATCCAGCTCTTATTCGAGTCCAAATGTATTGCTTTGAAGAGACCTGGTGAGTGTATCTCTTGGAGCCTCACTTTCCCACATCATGGAAGTACAGATTCGCACATATACATAACATGATGATAGAAAATAAGATATAGTAAATAAGGTTTCTAAATTTCGGTTCTAAATCTCCTTGTCGATACCAGTAGATCTAAAAGAAGAAGAATCAAATAGAAGTTTAAGTAATAGCATTGGGCTGAATATTAAAAATTTAAAATACAACTAATTCTTTTCCACTGTGACCAAGTTCATCCATATATACTTTTCCCCCAAATGAGGCTAAAGCAGCCAGAATTTTATTCTTTGTAATTCAAGTGTAGCAGCTGAGTTTATATCCAAAATCATACTTTAATCCTGGTTTCTCAGTTAACTTTGTTCAGTGTTTAAAGAGTCCACCAATCAATCATTTGGCGAGTCATCCAAGAATATATATCTATCTTCTAGAGATATTTTAATTATATGTGAGTAAAAGGTACAGCTTTTTAAAGTACTGGAAGGGAGGACAACTTTTAAATTCCTTTAACTGATTCAAATCGCCAACAAAACTGGCGCTTTCCACATGCATACCTCTAGTTTAAACTATTACAGATCACTGTCAGCCACTTCCGGCTCTAGGCTGGGAGTGGGAGAGCAGTTCTGGGAGCCGTGTTCCCAGGCTCCAAGCCCGAGGGGCCACTCCTTCCCTCAGGTCAAAGGAATAGAACAGTCAGTGAATTTGAAGCTGGGAGATGTCCCCAGGTTTAATTTTAACTCAGATCTTATTATTTATGAATTACGCCCTATGTGAGTCAAAATAATTATGTTTAAGGGTTTTGATTCTGCCTTTCTTCAAGGGAAATGAAACAGCTGCCAACTGATGATGACTTGGCAAATACCCTACTGAGGACTGGCTATTGTCTTTGTTTCTTTACCTAACAGAAAAGCTTCTTAGTAGTAGTATAAAAACTGAACATTCTTGTGAAAAAGATACAACTGCAGCTTTAGGTTTCTCAAGAGGTTTTGGTGTTAATTACTTTCATTTGGAGAGATACTATTCAAAGATTAAAATAGACTAGTTTTGTAATTATTAGCGGAGTAATAACATTTCCCAAAGACTGTTGGACTCTGTATGTAGTCCGTGAAGGTAGATGAATTAAATTAAATCACATCATATCTTTGGTGACCTAAGTCTTCTTTTTTTGGCATCAAGGGAACAGAGTTGCCTTTTAGGGTTACAAGGTTACAACTTTGGGATTTAGGAGAAAAGGAGACAAAAAAAAAATATCCTGGGATTTTAACAATGAGAATTGTGACATCCTTTGGGGGAGAGGAGTGGTGTATAATTAGAGACACCTTTTCATACAGATTTCCAGGCACTGCAACCATCAGCCCTCAAGGATACTGAATTTAAATTTTCAATAGTACTCACAAGTATGCAGGCAGTGATACTACTCAAAGAGATGCAGACAGCAAAAAATATATTCAGCGGTTTTGGAGGTAGTTGAGGGAAAACAAAAGCACTGATCAGCGTTACCTGTATGAAAAGAAAGTGTTTTGGGCCTCAGAAGTAATTCCAAGACTTGGTTAGACTGGCATCTAGGCAAAGTAACATAATAAAATGCTCCAAATGGTGAAATGGCATCTTATCTACCACCAGCTTTGTCTTCTGGAATGTTAATGTTTAATAAAATCTTTGCAAATGTTACTCCTTTTAGTACTTGCACTTAATCTTCCCAACCTCCTCCTTTATGAAAGGAGACAAACCACCATGAAGCAATAAAATTAGCTAACCTCAAAATAAACCTCTTCATCAACAAAAATTAGAAAGCATTTAAACATCATTCCCCAGGATTAATGACTATACTGGGGAAAGTTCTAACCTTTTTGTTATTCCAAAGCTGTTTTTGCTTAACATGAAAAATATTTAAAAAAGGGTTTCTAATACCCTATAGTTCTCTTTCTACCTTAAATATAATGTTACCCATTCTTTTATGAAGAAGTCACAGAAAGAGACTTCACTAAAATTCTCTTAGATTTAAAAAAATGTGCCAGAGGTCATTCTCAGACTGGGAAATGTAGCTTTGTTTTATTTTGATAGCACCAAGCTGTAGTATGGGCTTCCCTGGTGGCTCAGAGGTTAAAGCATCTGCCTCAAATGCGGGAGACCTGGGTTCAATCCCTGGGTTGGGAAGATCCCCTGGAGAAAGAAATGGCAACCCACTCCAGTATTCTTGCCTGGAGAATCCCATGGATGGAGGAGCCTTGTAGGCTACAGTCCACGGGGTCGCAAAGAGTCGGACACAACTGAGCGACTTCACCTTACCTTACCTCACCTTAAGCTGTAGTATACAGAATGAGAAATTGAAATAATCTTTTAAAACCAAAGGATAGTGAACATACTTTAGGAACAAAATGTAAAGATACTAGCAGAGCTGTGGGTTACATTCAGAAGGGAGTTACTAGTAGCCACTCACATACTACAAATTTATTAGGCAAACCCAGAAAACCAAGTTTATTTGACTTGTGCTATTTCACATTCAACTAGGGGGTGAGAGGTACTCCATTTATACCAAATGCAGTTTTATTCAAGTGTTAATAAGATTGAAAGCATTAACTTAACTACAATTGGAATATTCCACATGTTCATGTATGTACTGGCCCCTTAAGGTTTTTTTTGGTTTGTTTTTTTTTTTTTTTTTTTTTTTTGAGAGTTGATTGAACTGCAGTATTAAGGTTTTCAAAACTTTGGCTAAGACCCTGGCTGACACACAGATACTTACTAGGATCAATAAAGATGTTAAGCTGCCAACAACTAAATTGATGATTCGATCCTGAAAAAGAGAGAGAATTTTTTAGCCATATGATAAACTCATGACATTTTAGAAAGACACAATGCAGGACACAGAATGGAAAAAGCAGTACCCTGCCCCTCTGAGCTTCACACAAACAGCTGCCAGAAAGGCAGAGTGTACTGAGCCACCAGGGTAAAGAAAGGGGTTTGGGGAAGCTGGACAACTGCTTAGAGAAAGTTTCTTCAAGGGACATGGCATTTTTACATTAGGGCCTTTTGAAGATGGGAAAGAGGCTTACAAATAATCTACTTTTGCTGCTGGTAACAGTATGAGCAGAAGCAAAAGGGATAGGAGCGTGGGGGTGGCCAGCCCAGATCCTTGGTGAAAACGGTCAGGAACAAGACTTAGATGATGTCTCTTCCCATCATGAGCTTCAACCTGTTTGTGATACAGATGGTATCCTTGTTCATTAATCTTAAGAATCACCTGAATGAGGAGCTTGGGGTTTCTACCTATCGAGATCGCTTGTTATACCCATCCCTGCCCCAACCAACTCCAAAGAATGCTTTGAAAAACTGATCTAATCCAATCCTCATTTTACTGGTTAAGGTAAATTTTGGTTCAGTGAGTGCAGTTAAACTATTTGCCTAAAGTCAGACAGCAAGTTAGAATCAACTTGAAACAGGATATGGAAATCAGGGCCACTGGTTAGATGGTTTCAGTTAAAGGAACTGAAAAGTCAAGTAATATATAAAAATAGTATGTACTAATATGTATATTAGGTTAATAGCACTTATGCACAAACCGTACAGAATGAAGTGGTAAGGGTTTAAGACCTGATTAGGAAATACTACCTTATGGCCAATGAGAATATCAAGTAATCTTAGTTTGGAAAAGTCAAAGCTGAAGTCTTTAAAGACAGTGTTGGTAACATCTGAGCACTTTAAGATCAGCAGGATATGGAATATGAGCAGCCAGTAAACAAAAGTTCTGAGATGGAAGGGCACAGGAACTTGCACAGAGTTGTCTGCTTCTAAAGATAAGAACCCAAAGAAGAGTAGGGCAGGCAAAGCTGGGAGGGAAGAGTGGAACAAAGCCAAGTGTTCTCTCCAGGGTGTCTGACCTCACACTCCAGACCAAGGCCACTGCAATTTAAACGTCACACAGAACAAAGGAAACTGAACTCCAGCTGTACCCTGACCAAACCCGAGGACTCGGAACAGATCTTATCAGCTAGAGAAGACCACACTGCACACGCAAGAGTGAAACTAGAAGCTCTTAAGAAAGTGACCCAGGGATAAAGCACTGATCACTGTTAGTCCTGTACAAGGCAGATGTGTCGTTAACATAAAATGTGTTTGCAGACAACACTGATCACTATTAGACCTGCACAAGGCAGATGTGTAGTTAACATAAAATGTGTTTACAGACAACCCATTTATGAGAACCCCACTGTTTCTGCCTTGTGAAAAAGTTTGAACTAAACTCTGGTCTATTCTAAGAAGTAAAGAATATTTGCTCCCATCTCCTTATAAACTCCAGGGATTCTTAAAGGTCTACATATGTCACAAGAGCTGTTACCAACAGAAGCCACTGAAGAGGTTCAGGTGAGAGGCAGCCAACAAGAATTCCTGTTCTCCAAATGGTACAGCAGGTTTGGCAACCAGGATCAAAACAAGGAGAAGAGGGGGTCTAATGGTGAACAGATGGCAACTATGCCAGAAGCTTTTGTGTATCTTCTACAAAATCCCGTGATGAAAGGCTAGCATGACTGTTTTACAAGTGGAAACACAAGCTCAGGGAAATTGAGAGCTTACCGCAAATCTCAATACCAATAAGTAATGGAAACAGGATTCAATGCAACAGAGATTCCATTTCTACTTTTCACAGAAACAGCAGCGTAGCATGTAACTGCTGATCTAGACAAAGATTGTTGTCGGTTAGTCACTCAGTTGTATCCAGCTCTGTGACCTCATGGACTGTAGCCTGCCAGTTTCCTCTGTCCATGGAATTCTCCAGGCAAGAATACTGGAGTGCGTTGCCATGCCCTTCTCCAGGGGATCTTCTCAACCCAGGGATCCAACCCACATCTACTGTACTGGCAGGCAGATTCTTTATATCTGAGCCACCAGGGAATTCCTAGACAAAGATAGCAAACTGTCGGTTAGTCACTCAGTTGTATCCAACTCTGTGACCTCATGGACTGTAGCCTACCAGTTTCCTCTGTCCATGGAATTCTCCAGGCAAGAATACTGGAGTGGGTTGCCATGCCCTTCTCCAGGGGATCTTCTCAACCCAGAGATCCAACCCACATCTACTGTACTGGCAGGCAGATTCTTTATATCTGAGCCACCAGGGAATTCCTAGACAAAGATAGCAAGTTGCAAAGAACTAGCCTATTAGCAAAGTACAGCAGTAGTACAGTAAAGTGTTTATCTTTCAGGAATGAAGATGTCCTCATAAGTGACTGTTTCAGATTGGTGAACTTACCTATAGAAGCCTAACTGGTTTCAGTCAGTCAGTCATGAAAATCCATCTAAACTTTAATGACTACTTCCCTATTTGCCTTCTAGACAATCTGCTGTCTAGAATCCCAACTCATCTTCATGAATATCAGGTATTCAATCGTTAAAATACAGTCTCTCTGGGACTCAATGGACATGAGTTTGAGCAAACTTGGGAGATAGAGAAGGACAGGGAAACCTGGTGTGCTGCAGTCCGTGGTGTCGCAAAGAGTTGGACACGACCGACTGACGGAACAACTAGGGCTCCCAAGATGGGACAAAGTATTTAGAATATGGCACAACTATTTCTCACAGTCTCCTTTCTCCAAGCCAAGGTCTTGGCGTCAGGCCTTCGGCTATTGAAGTAACCTTGAATGCAGGCCAGAGACAGCAGAGTTAGCTTTGGAAGACCTCCCACTTGAGTCTCAACTCCTGCTATGCAGAGTGCTCTGGCCCTGCAGCACTGGGCTCACATGAGAGCCTGTAAGAAATGTGGAATCTCAGGCCTTGCCCCAGACCTACTGAATCAGAATCTACATTTTAACAAGAGCCTCACATGATCTGTGTGCACAGCTGTAAAGTTTAGAATCTAAACCATTTTGAACATTGCTAAGTTCAAATCTTAGTGTAGAGACCCTCTCTAGGCCCGGAGATGACTTTTCAGGACTTTAGCAGCTCCCCCTACCCCTCCCAGTCTCCAAAGATAGAACAATAGAGAATAAGTAAATTGTCCTTAATTAGCATTTCAAAGGACAGTGTTAGGGCTAATATGTTTCAAGTCAGAACAGAGTGCATGGAGAAAAGGGAGTATTACATTTAAATTTGCTGTTTATGGAATGAATTGAAATTCAGGTTATCTCCATATCAAAAGCTGGTTTCTATTAACTCAGCTATTCTAATTCTCACAAAAACTAGCTCTGTCTCTTCCTGTTTTATTATTGCTGTATTTCCATCTAAAAAAACCATTCCCCCTACCAGATCTTTACACTTGATATTGTTTCTTATTTTCACTCCCCAAGAAAGTTCAGCAGGATCAGAATCAGCCCTGATCTTTACCCACAGAGATGACAGGACAGGTTGTCTTCCCTTTCCTCAGGGCTTCCCTCATGGCTCCGACAGTAAAGAATCCGCCAGCAATGCCAGAGAACTGGGTTCAATCCCTGGGTTGCGAAGATCCCCTGGAGGAGGGCATGGCAACCTACTGCAGTATTTTGCCTAGAGAATCCCCATGGACAGAGGAGTCTGGCGGGCTACAGTCCATGGGGCAGAGTCGGACACAACTGAGTGACCCAGCACAGCCCTTCCTCGGACATCTGCTCAGCAACAGGCCAAGAGTCTGTCTGAACTCATGTATGAATTTATGAGGACATAAACATAACAATATACAAACATACATAGTATAGTTTTGATTGGGACTCTGCATATATTGGGCTTCCCTGGTGTCTCAGTGGTAATGCAGGAGACAGGTTCAATCTCTGGGTCAGGAAGATCCCTTGGAGAAGGAAATGGCAACCCACTCCAGTATTCTTGCCTGGAGAATTACACGGACAGAGGAGCCTGGTGGGCTACAGTCTCTGGGGTTGCTACAGAGTCGGATTAAGTTTAGTGACTAAACTGCATATCTGAATATATTACTTCTTGTGTGCTCAGTCGTGTCAGACTCTTTGCAGACCCAAGGACTGTAGCCCACCAGGCTCCTCTGCCTAAGGAATTCTCCCGGCAAAAATACTGGGGTAGGTCACCATGCCCTCCTCCAGAGAATCTTCCCAACCCAGATACTGAACCCGCGTCTCCTGCATCGGCAAGCGGATTCTTTACCACTGAGCCACCAAGGAAACCCGTATTCCCTCTTAAGTCATTTATTTATTCACTTAAACTACCTCAGTTATCTCAATAAAGCTGGAAAAAAAGTATCTTCTATGTCGTAGCTCAGGATGAAGGAACTCCACAGAGACCTAGGGAGAACAAACGTCATGACAGGGAAGAAGCTGGGCTGCGATGCACAGGTGGAGACGGCAGCCCAAGTCCAAGAGGCACATCTTCCTTTGAAATAATGGAGGAGAGAAAGATTGCTGTGGCTGCAGTGTCTGTACCTGGGGTGAGACAAGGTAGCCCTGTGCAGCAGTAAGGAATACGCCATCTCCATTTACCAGCGCGGAACTGGGTTCAATCAAACCTATTTGCCCAAGGTCATACAGCCAGGTAGTGGTGAAAGTCTCCTCCCCAAAGCTCTCTGCAAAATGCAAGGCTAACAAGCAATTCAAAAGGTCTAAGAATGCTTAGACATGTAAGTGGTAGCCCTGAAATTAGAGTTGAGACCAACGTTCTCATCTCACTGGCTAGCCAGATGGCTTCAAAAGGACCCCTCAGCCCCCCTGGGTCCATCAAGTGAGAGGACTGCGGTGATATCTGGTCCTTTCCAGTGTTAACCATTTATGGTGCTGGGTCATCAGCTTTAGACAGTACCCGGTACAGAGAAGGCCTATCCCTCAGCAATCAAAAAGCACAGGAGCCCCCTAGATTCTTTGGTCAGTCATTAGCCAGCATCCTGATATAAAACAGAACCCCAAATTCACTTCCAAGTGCTCAGGTGGTAAGGTTCTGGGAACATCCCAAATAACCAACAACCGGCCTTTGTCCTCAGCAACCCACAACATCCTGCTCAGAATGCTTGCAGGTAAAATCATGCTTCCATTGCCACAGTAATTTTTGCTTTGCCTTATTCCAAAATGGACCTGAAGCCTGTGCTATCTTAGCAAAACCATAACCGATTCGAGCAACAGTAAAAAAGTAAGGCAAAATTTCTAAAGGGATTTGGGGAGTAGAAAGAAGGAGTAAAAGGATTTATGAGAAAAAAAATCTGACTATGGGACTTCCCTGGTGGTCAGGTGGTTAGGACTCCGAGCTCTCACTGCCAAGGGCCCAGGTTCAGTTCCTGGTCGGGGATCTAACATTCCACAAGTCAAGTGGCACGGCCAAAATATATATATCTGACTGAAGAAAACTTTTCTAAGTTCAAATGTTAGTTCTAAGATTCCAGGCAGCCAAGAAAGAAGTCCAGTGGATTTCAAAGCTCTCACTGATGACAGTAAGCGCACTGCACGGTGAGAAGAGGCAAGCTGCTCCTGGGTCTAAGGAGGGTGTTGCAGGGGTACCCAGATGCAGAAAGCACATCTACTTCATACATAATCATTTCTCTTATTGACACATAAAAATAGCTGAAGGCATAATGGCCCCAGAAGAGTGAGCTGCAGGGTAAGAAGTGGGACGGCTGAAATGCCACACACCCAATTTAACTGCTCTTCCTTCACAGCTCAACTCAAACCTCGCCTCCACTGTAACTCCCATCCAGACAGCTTCCTCGGGCACCCCTCAGGATGGGAGCTGTCCCTGCCTCAGGTCTCCCGGGTCACATGGTCCACCTGTGACACTTGTCACCTCCTCCATTAGGACTGGCAGTTTATTAACCATGGGGAAGGTAGCCTCGAGCCTGGCGCACTGCCGGCCAGTGCCCTGTGAATGATGCTTAAAGAAGAGAATCATCAACACAAGTGGCTGATGGCATTTTCCTTAGAGCCTCTCACCAGGAGAGGCCACTCAGCTGGGGCCTGCCTTATCAGAAACCCCAGCTTCCAGTCGCTGCTGTAGGACAGACACACAGCCGCACCATAGCAGCCACAGGCTGGCCCTGCAGCCCACAAGGTCAGGCTCTCCCCAGCTACGGGAACCGAACCCTCATGCTGACGCGCAGGCCAGATTTCGGCGACCCCATGGAAATGCCAGGAGCGCGCCTCGGGCACCTCCAGGTCCAGGCTTCCTAAGCCTGAGGATAAAAGCCTGGCCACTCATCTCCTGCCAGAGCAGCATGGCCCTGGTTTCAGAGGCTCGACAGCAACTCCTGCCCAGGAACTGGTCCACATGCCAAGCTCCCTCGCGCTCCCGGGGAGAAGCCACAGAAAGCCCCTGAGGGCAAGGAAAACCCTGGACAGACAATGCCAGAACATTCCCCGACAAGCTGCGGAGGGAGGGGGTGCAGGAAGGGGGAGGCTAAGAATCCCACTGCCACTTCTGTGTCACTTCCCCCTTTGTGACTCCACCCAAGTCCTCCTCAGACATCACCACAGGCGGCCCTACAGACCCCATCCCTCCCCAGGCGCGCTCCAGCTCCATCTTCACCCCTCCCACCCACCAAACCTGTTCCATGTGAGCCAACCTGGACACAGAAAGTTCTCATGAGCCCCGGATCTCCCCTGCAGCCTCTGCCCTTCAACTTTGTACCCAGCAGAGCCTGTGCCACCCACATACTCCTCCCAGGTTCACTGGGCCAGGAAGAAGGCAGGACAGGGCACGTCCTGCTTCCCAAGCTGCAGAGAGAAGGCAATTTCAGTAATATCCTCTACTATGTTCTGAATGTTTGTGTCCCCCTAAAATTCATAGGCTGAAATCCCAATGGCTAATTGACAACAGGAGGAGGTGGGGCCTCTGTGAGGTACATAAGTCACGAGCGTTGAGCCCTCATGAATGGGAGTGCAGGCGTCCTAAGTCGCTCCAGTCATGTGTGACTCTCTGCGACCCCGTGGACTGTAGCCAGCCAGACGCCTCTGTCCATGGGATTTCCAGGCCAGAATACTGGAATGCGTTGTCATTTCTTCCTCCAGTGGGTCTTCCTGACCTAGGGATCGAACTCCTGTATCCTGCATCTCCTGCAATGGCAGGCGGACTCTTTACCACTGAGCCATCTGGGAAGCAGATAGAGCATCCTCTATTTTTAAGATGCATGTCCCTGGCAGTCTCATGCCAACTTCTTCTCTTCCTCTTCACAATTATTCAGCACCTGCTCTGCCAAATCCCTCTTCTCCAACCCTCTCCTCACTGCCCCTCAGCCTAGTCTTCATCTGCATCCACTAACTAGATCACTCCCAATGTGTCACCAAAGCCCTGACCAGACCATGCAATCGGCAGTTTGGGCATCCAGAGCCCCCCTGCTCTCGATGTTTTGACAATCCAGTCCTGAGTCCACCCCCAACCGCCACCCCCCCAATCACTTACAGGCTCCAGGGCTAAGCCTTGCTGTGGAGCCTTTCAACAATCCTACCTGTAACTGTTTACTCGTCTATCTTCTCCTCCACACTGTAAGGCCTGGGAGGCTGAGGGCCACGTCCCCCTTGTTCACGGCCAGGCTCTGGGCCACTACCCATGGCTGACTTCCAGCTCCATGGTGCCCTCTCCAAACTGTGCGCCCCTCCGTGGTCCAGTGCCCACCCAGAGGTGGGAGCAGCTCTGTCCAACTCAGACCAAGCCAAGCCATGTGGCTGTGGGAGCTGCCATCACCCAGGGTGGAGAGATCGTTCCTCTAACTACAAAAGTGCTACCACACCAGTGGGCAGGGATGCAGGTCATTTCCCTTTTATATATTCCTAGCATATATGAGATATTCAAATATTAGCTGAAAGAAGAAACTAACTGGTTTCCTACAAGTTCACATGTTCACAGCTGGGCCTTCGCTGATTTTCGCGGCCTTTCATTCTGGGTTGATTGTCCCTGTCTCTCTCCAGGAAGCGGTTTGAAGCTCCACCTCATCTCAGGTTTACCATCTCACTTGAAGCCTGTGCATCAGCAGAGATCCTGATAAAATAAAAGATGCCAAGAGAAAGAGGACCCCCCATTCCTCCAGCCTGAAGAGGACTGGGGGGCAGCTGGCTTCTCTGCCAACCCTGGTCTTGTTAGTTGCCTCTATCCTTCTCTCTGGGCTGAATCTCTCCCTTGTGGAGTCCACCTCCGGCCCCCAAATCTCAACTCCTCCAGCATCAGAAGACTCTTCTGTCAACCCTGCTCTCCACTCTGGTGCTCAGCATCCATTCTCCACCCTTTTCACACGCTAAGTGTGAGGAAGTCAGGAGGGAATTAAAACAGGCTAAGGGAAGAGTGATCAGGGTGGAGCGGAGGGGCTATTTTTCAAAAAGAATGTCAAGGAATCCTCCTGTTTGAGCAGGGACCTTTTTAAGAAAAAGGAACAAGACACCTGAGGATCTAGGAGACGTGTACTGCAAACAAGGCAGTATAGCTCTTGCAAGGGCCTGAGGCAGGTGTGAGGTTGGAAACTGGCAGAAAACTAAGAAGGCTAAGATGGCTGAAGCCGAATAAGGAGAAGAGAGGGAAGACCAAGGACTCGTATAGCGCCTTTCTCTCCTCCGTGTAGTACACACATGCTCCATAAGAAAACATACACTCTCGGGACTTCCCTGGTGGCCCAGTGGTTAAGAAGC
Organism: Cephalophus harveyi; assembly: GCA_006410635.1. Classification (NCBI taxonomy): domain Eukaryota; kingdom Metazoa; phylum Chordata; class Mammalia; order Artiodactyla; family Bovidae; genus Cephalophus; species Cephalophus harveyi. The sequence goes on from SJYT01076661.1 coordinate 343,686, forward strand.
TGCCTGCCAATGCAGAGGACGCAGATTCAATCCCTAGTCAGGGAACTAAGATCCCACGTGCCGTAGGGCAACGAAGGCCACGTGCCACAACTACTAAGCCTATGCACCACAGCCAAGACCCTGTGCAGCGAAAAATAAAAAAAAAAGAAAAGACACACTGTAGCACACAGCACACTCCCTGGGACACAGTATGCACACAACTAACTTGTATCAGTGTCAGAATTTATTTTTGGGGGCTCCAAAATCACTGCAGATGGTGACTGCAGCCATGAAATTAAAAGACGCTTACTCCCTGGAAGAAAAGTTATGACCAACCTAGATAGCATATTCAAAAGCAGAGACATTACTTTGCCGACTAAGGTCCAGCTAGTCAAGGCTATGGTTTTTCCTGTGGTCATGTATGGATGTGAGAGTTGGACTGTGAAGAAAGCTGAGCGCCAAAGAATTGATGCTTTTGAAGTGTGGTGTTGGAGAAGACTCTTGAGAGTCCCTTGGACTGCAAGGAGATCCAACCAGTCCATTCTGAAGGAGATCAGCCCTGGGATTTCCTTGGAAGGAATGATGCTAAAGCTGAAACTCCAGTACTTTGGCCACCTCATGTGAAGAGTTGACTCACTGAAAAAGACTCTGGAAGGGATTGGGGGCAGGAGGAGAAGGGGATGACAGAGGATGAGATGGCTGGATGGCATCACTGACTCAATGAACATGAATCTGAGTGAACTCCGGGAGTTGGTGATGGACAGGGAGGCCTGGCATGCTGCGATTCATGGGGTCACAGAGTCGGACACGATCACTGAGCAACTGAACTGAACTGAACTGTTGTATCAAAGCATACATTACACGCACACTCGACCACTGACAGCCTCCAGAAGCAAAGTGTGCGTCATATAGCAACTCCAAGTTCTTAGAGTCTGCTCACAATGGGACACTCGGCTCCCTCCCCTTTCTGGCATGTTCCTGCTCCCCCGCCTTCAACCCCCTTCAACCCGTCTGGACCTCCTGCTTGGGATTCCCAGTCACCTCCTCCTGTCAAATCTGACTCACGTTCCTGGGCCTAAGAATCAAAAGTCCTTTGTCCTGATGCCCCCAGTATAATAAATATCCCCTTCTTCCATGCTCCCTGGAACTCTATGCCTCCTGTCATTACAGGGCTCCACCCCACGTCAGTCCTCCTAGCTCACAAGACTCTCAGGTCCCGGAAGAGCGATCGTCTTTTCTTGTGAGGGAGAGAGGAGAAAGGCAATCCAGTCACCATGCATTAAACACACCAGGAGCCCACACTTCCTCCCACTGTCAACTGGGACAGGGATTCAGGCCCGTGGGCCGCATCCTGCAATTCCACGTGCAAAGGTTTACATTTCTCATCACAGCTCAGTTTCCTGATACCAGAAACAAAAGGGCCAGTTCTCAGAAATGACTTTCCTTTTCTTCTTCCAAGTTGCAGTGGATAACATCTCGTCAGGAAAGCTGTGGCCGTGGCCCAGTCAGAAGCCCCAGGGGCAGCCATGTAGGGACAGAGACGCTGAGAGACCTGACATGTGGGAGGAGGTTTGGGTTTGGTGGAAGCAAGAAAAGTCAGGCCCTGCCAGTGGGTCTCCTCGGAGCCCCCAGAGCTGCGTGGTCCTGAGGAGACAGCAGCGTCCCCCAAAGCTGTGGCCAGAGGCAACCAGCATCCCCGGGGTGAAGCCAGGGGCTAGACGGCCTTCCCAGATAACTCCGGGAAACGGGGAGCTCTGACCACAGGGGCTGCTGTCCCCAAGCTTCAGAGAGAACCCCAGGGGCAGGGGCACGTGAGGAAAGCTTATGAGAGACACACACACCCACAGTCGCCAACTTTCATGCTCTGAGCCCCGTCTCAAACACACCAGGGCCTCCGCAGCTGCCTCTAGCTCTGAACGCCCACTTCTGCCTCAGGCCCTTCTAGAGAAAGCAGACATTATGGACGCCTTGAAACATGTCCCCTATTTCACAGATTCACATTCTGAAGCATCTTTCACTTGTGAATATTTCTGTGATACCCTTCCTGCCAGATTCTCCTCTCCACAGTGAGGCGTACTTGAAAATATATTATTTTCATTGAAGCATCACTTAGGGAAACGAGATCACAGTAAAAATAGAAAACAAACCTACTCCACATGTTTAGGGGACACAATGATCCCTTGCGCTGGTACCATAGGAAGTGCTGCTGCTGCTGCTAAGTCGCTTCAGTCGAGTCCGACTCTGTGCTAAAAAAAATGAAGAAGAAAAAAAAAAAAGGATCGAACACTTCCTATCTAGTGCTAGATCTTTTTTTTTTTTTCTTCTTCTGCTGTTTTTTAGCCTCACCACACAGCATGCGGGATCTTATTTCCCAGATCACTGATGGAACCTGTGCCCCACCCCCCCCAAAAATTGGAAGCATGGAGTCCAAACCACTGGACCACCACCGAAGTCCCAGAAATGCCAGGTCTTTATGTGCTCTGACCTTCAGAACTGGGAGACCAAGAACAAGGGCTAGGCCGTCAGGATCACGACAGGCCCAATATCTGTCTTTTCCCCTGCCACATGCCTGCCTATGATCTCAGGTACATCATGGAACACTGAAGCCAATGTTTCCATATTTGTACAACAGTCTAACATGCGGGGAATCCCATAAAGATTCAGATATATTACAGTAAAGCCCTAGAACAGAGTGACATTTACAAGAGTCAATAAATGGGGGCTCACATGCTATTAGTATTATTTCCACCACGTCTAAAGGGCTGTCATTCACCAATGGGATTAGGTCCTCAGAGATGAGTGCAAGTTGAGTGGGCCCCAGGGCCTGGCCCCGCTTTCAACAGCAGCCCAATTTCAAATGCATTCCATCATCCCCACCAGGGCACTTAAGTCTGTCAACCCAAGTGTCTCCATGGCAGCCCGAAAAATGTGGTCATTGTGGGTGCTCCGTCATTCAGTCATGCCCAACTCTTCGCGACACCACGGACTATATAGCCCGAGAGGCTCCTCTGTCCATGGAATTTTCCAGGCAAGAACACTGTAATGGGTTGCCATTTCCTGCTGCAAGAGATCTTCCAGGCCCAGGAATCAAGTCCACGCCTTGTGTGTCTCCTGCACTGGCAGGTGGGTTCGTTACCACTGAGCCACCAGGGAAGCCCCATGGTCCTTATACCTACACACAAACTATGGACTGAACCTAAGGGGAAAAAAGGCTAATTTAGTAGACCCAGTCTGTTACCACAGAGCTGCGAAAACCTTGTCTACGGAAGGAAAAACACAAGCAAACCACCAGCTTCTGAGAGACCAGGCCTCAGTTTAAGTTTTTACACAGTACTGTATTATGTTTATGGGCTCTCTGCTGAAGCTCAGCAACGAGAGGAGAGAGTGATGCCCTTAACTGCACAAGAGCCTGTTGGTACCCAGCACCCCAGGTTTCTGAACACCAGCCCCCACCTTCCGCTGATGGTTCAGGAGGTCCCAAGAAAAGTAGGTTACTTTTTGGTGATGCTAGATGCTCACTTCACTTAAAACTTAACATACCTAAGAACATAACAAGAAGCAGACACAGATACAGAGAACAAACTCGTGCTCACCAGTGGGGAAAGAGAAGGAAGGAGGGGCAAGACAGGAGGAGGGGATGAAGAGGCACAAACTACTAGGTATAAAATACGGTATATAGTGTAAAACAGGGGAAATATAGCAAATATTTTACAATTACTATTAATGGAATATAATCTTTAAAACTAAATTTCAGGACTTCCCTGGTGGTCCAGTGGCTAAGACTCCACACCCCAATGCGGGGGGGGGGGGCCGGGGCTCCAACCCTGATCAGAGAACTAGATCCTGTATGCTGCAACTAAGACCTCGCATAGCCAAATAAATAAGTTAATATTAAAAAATAATAATAATAATTGTAAATCTCTCTATTGCACACCTGCAACTCACATAATATTGCACATCAACTATACTTCAACAACAACAAAAAATACATAAAATCCAGAACTAGGTAAGGCATTGTGCCAAGTGCTAAAAAGGCCGGAGAAATAAAGCAATTGGCTGCTACCCTCAAGGAGTGTAGACTCTGGCCGGGAAGGCAAGACTTATACGAACCCCTCACAGCACAAGCAGTGAATACCAAGGGGCATCTCTCACTACCAGGCTCGTAGGAGAGAAGCATGGATGTCGGCTGGGCAGAAAGGAAGGGAAATCAGACTAACCAGGACTCAGGTATTTGGAGACGAGAGCGTGCAACAGAAAGTAGAAGAGCATTTACCGAGAGCAGGAAGGCAGCTCATGCACAGAAAGACGCCCAAGGAGAGGGGTCAGCCCAGACTGGGCATCACAGAATACAGTTAAGACCAGGGCTGTCAGCCTCCTTGTGCACCAGCATCCTTGGAAGAGCTTTCTCAACATACAATCGCCTGAGCCCATCCCTCAGAAACTTCCCAGTCCTGGCATCTATCATCTGGAACTGTCTCTCTAACACAAGAAATGGCAACTAAAAGTGGTTTGGCAGGCTGGGTGAGAGCCACAGGGAAAACAGATCCGCCAGAGAGAGACTAGCTCCACTTTGAAGGGGAATCAGGGTGCGCTCAGAGAATCACCGGGAGGGAGGCTGTGTCAAAGGCAAGAGTCAAGAGGCTCTTGGGCAGGGGGAGGGGCAGCAGGCTGACCCAACACTCCTAACCACAGCTTTGTCCTTAAGGAAGCGGCAACCCTCACCCCCACCCCGCAAAAGGCAAGAAGTAGCACTCTAACCTTAACACAATTATTTGCAAAGTCAAATGCTCCAAGTCTGAACTGTCTGAATTCGACTAAAGGTCATCAAAAGACCTGTTTTTCACTTCTTGGTTTTTGGCTTCTTTTTCAGGGAAGGGAGGTAAGGATTCAGGAATATGCAATAGAACATGAAACTTATGGCCTTTGGTACCAAAGATCTGAGCCTCGGGACCCACTAACTTGCTGCCTACATGGAGAGACTCTCCACATTATGAGTCCAGTGTATGCGCCTTCCTCCAGTGTCGCTCACTCTTCTTACATCACATCCAAGTAGGAACAAAGGGACAGAATGGTCACCACCCTTCTTAGAGGATGAATCACTTATTATTAGTGAAAACCAACAGAAGAAGCTAGTCCAGGAACTGGCTTTCACTGCATTCCATGGAGGGAATGCAGCTAATTTCAGTAATATACTTTACTTCCATACATCTAAAATACTGTCATTTCAGTACATACTCAGTATAAAAAGTGGAGAGATTTTTACATCTTTTTTTGTACTAAGGCTTTGTAATCCAGTGTGTATTTTCACTTACCCCTCCCTTCCCCCCTGCCACCCTCCCACCCCGGCCCACTGCACTGGCTGTGGGAGGTGGGTTTACCTTCCACCCCAAACAGAACCATGCTCCTTCTTCCCCTAGGTTCACCGATCCACTGGCTAAAATTGATTTCAGATGATTCTGCAGCCAGCTAGTAAATCAGGAAATCAACATCAACTCAAAAGCCCTGAGGATAACTCAAAGCATTTCATTACCCAGACAGAAAGATGGCCCAAAGGAAACTTTTACAACTTGCAGCTGTGGGCAAGAGAGGGACAAATATCTCCAGGGTATAGTTCATACTAGGAAGGGAGGAGCAAGGAACAGATTCCTAGAATGACATTTCCTGACGGGAGTTCCATTGACACTCCATTCAAATCTGCTGTGGGTGGAGGCATGCACGGTAAGACTCCAGTAAGGCATTGATTGTGCCAATGGTAAGAGGTCAGCCACCAAAAGAGCACTACCTACCATCCCCCTTCTCCAACTAGACTCTCAGTGAAAATGAGCACATTAAGGTTCTGACAAGTCCCACAGTAAAGAAAACTGTTTCACAAACATGACTATGGAAATACCATGACTAAAAATTCACTTGCTTTAGAACTGCACTGTCTGAAGTACCAGCTCTGTGTGATTACTGAGCACCTGAAACGCAGCTAGTCTGAACTGAGATGGGCTCTAAGTGAAAACACACACTGGATTACAAAGGCTTAGTACAAAAAAAAAATGATGTAAAGATCTCTCCACTTTACATATTGAGTATGTACTGAAATGACAGTATTTCAGATGTATGGAAATAAAGTATATTACTGAAATTAACTGCATCTGTTTACACTTTTAAAATATATGGCTAGTAGGACATTTAAAATCTCATACATGCTTCACCTTAAATTTCTATTGGGGTAGTGCTCAAAATTCAGAAAACACTAAGCAACAGCACATGCTCTGAAACCTCAGACACATCATATTATCCTATCATTTGTGCCACATTTGTCTTTTCCCTGAAAGAGATGTACTGCATCCCAGAACTGGGGATGAAATAAAACCAGATGAGAAATGCACCTGGATAGTTAGACCGGGGTGGGTAAGACAGCCCACCTAGCAATATAAAATTCCAAAGGTATCAAGGAATGAGTATCTCTGCTTTTGTCTATTATCCCTTAGACATTTTTGTAACAACAGAGAACTATTTTGCTTTGCCATTCACTCCAAAGCTGTATCTATAAAGTTATTGCTAAACATGCTAACAACTGAATAAATCCGGGGTTTGGTAACTGAAAACAGTACGTAAAGACAGAAGTCCCTTTCGGGACTGCCCATGCGGGCGCTGCTCCAGACCTGCTGGGTCGTGTATTTCTTGTTCTACGGCAGATTCTAGTATCTTTCACTTACTCCGTGACTTTGGGCATATAAATTCACCTATGTCCTGTGAAAGGGCCAAGGCTGTGAATGCCCACGGGGGTTCCTGGAGCATGTGACCCAGACTGCGAAAGTCAACATTTACTGTGTTAGTCAACTCGTGAAACATCGCCAGAGGAGAACCAGTTGTGTGACTGACACATAGCCTGCTTTGTAGTTCAGCTTCCCTGCTTGTGAAAGGAGTGACAACATGCATCACACAAAGGAACTGGGGGATCAAACAAGGTGACACTGGACGCAGAGCACGCTGCCTGGCACGGAGGAAACACCGCTTCCCTCCTGACTGCTCTGGGGGCTTCATCTTGGCCACATCTTGGCCATCTTGGCCACAGAGTTAGAGACTGGACCTCAACCTCTGGTCCTTCCCAGACTTAAAAGTGAGAGCCTATCTGTGGTCAGTCATTAAAAGGCAATGAAGAGGACCAAAAGCTCAGAAGATCTGTCAGACTAAGACAGGAGGTGGGCTTTCCCCTTTTGGGATTTTTTACTGAAAGGCAACAGTTCATTAATAAATTGGCTGTTGTGTCCAGTTTCCAGGGAATCGCTGGGAGCAAACTCACACAGCAGCCATCAGCGGTTTCCCAAGGTCCTCAGGAAGCCACCCGGCTCCGGCAATGACTGTCCTCCATGGGAATGGCTCCACTTAACATGTCCTGTCCTTTCACTACTGAGGTCCCATCCTGTGCCCTGCTCACTCACGTCCCAAATAAATCATTTGCTGTCCTGAAAGATGGATGCCTCTTCTTCCTCAGATACGACAATTTATATGAAACATGATGTTTCTTCCTATCCTAAGACCAAAGTCTCTCTCCTTTCTCCATTCTGTTTAATTTCTGTATGTCCAATCACCCTGTCAGCCCTACAGAAGAAGCTAAAGGGAGGAATTCTGAGAGAACTGGAAATATATATTATTCACAATTTTTTTTTTTCCTCTGAGTAGCTGATCCTACTGTTACGAGGTCTAAAACTGCCTAAGTAATGCTGGGAGTATACACTCTTGGATTGAATAAATCTGTGATAAACAGAGATATATTTGGAATAGTCAAATTCTTGGATGGATTTCAAATGGATCATAGGCAATAGGGAAACTTAGTCATTGACTACTTAGGCCCAAGTGAGTCAGAAAACATCAATATTTCTAAGTGTCCCTATAAATCAGGAAGTCCCTATTGATTCACGTACATCAGCATTATGGGGCTAAAGGAGCTCAGAGGTCTGCCTCACCAGAACCCCACAATCCCTTGTGCACCAAGGTATGCGGAGGAGAGGCTGAACCTCTTCATTCTCAGGCCAGCTCAGCAGCCACTGGGTAGTCCAGTGGCTGAGACTGTGTGCTCCCAATGCAGGGGACCTAGGTTTGATCCCTCGTCAGGAAACTAGATCCCACATGCCCAACTAACTAAGAGTTTACATGCCGCAACTAAGGATCCTGATAGTCATTGACTACTTAGGCCCAAGTGAGTCAGAAAACATCAATATTTCTAAGTGTCCCTATAAAGCAGTAAGTCCCTTATCGATTCATGTACATCAGCATTAAGGGGCTAAAGGAGCTCAGAGGTCTGCATCACCAGAACCCCACAATCCCTTGTGCACCAAGGTATGCGGAAAAGAGGCTGAACCTCTTCATTCTCAGGCCAGCTCGGCAGCCACTGGGTAGTCCAGTGGCTGAGACTGTGTGCTCCCAATGCAGGGGACCTAGGTTTGATCCCTCGTCAGGAAACTAGATCCCACATGCCCAACTAACTAAGAGTTTACATGCCGCAACTAAGGATCCTGTGAGCTTCAACTAAGACCCTGCACAGCCAAATAAGCAAATATTTTTATAAAAAGGTGGGGGGGGGGGGGATCTGATCCCTTCAAGCAGCTGCCTCTGCTCTCCAGGCCCCAGATCCTCTTCCAGTCAACTCCCAATGTAGGAGCCCTCATATCTGAAAGCTAAAGGCTACCAAATGCTCAGAATGGAGAATCCATCCTCTAAGATCTTCCCAAGCTTCACAAAGGGACCACTTTCTCCCCTGTCCTCCAGTATGCCCCCTCTATGCCCTGTCATAGCACAGATCCAGCTGCCTCACCTGTGCTTATATATTTCCCCCATCTACTTGGATTCCTTGGACCCCACCCCCTCCACCCCCCAGGCCTATCACAATACTTTAGCAGATAGAAATTCCATGGCAGTCCAATGGCTGACTCCTCAGTGATGAGAGAGAGCCTGAGTTCAATGCCTGGTCAGGGAACTAAGATCCCACAAGCCATTCGGCCAAAAATAAAAGAAAAACAATATTAGCAGAAATAGGAATATCTACTGGATTCTGGGATTATGCAAAGGCCACACAATAAACAAGAAGCATGTTCCTATACATCAAGCTTAAAACATTTTTTTGTAAAGACACTTTGAAAAGAGAAAGACATGCCCTGTCATAGCACAGATCCAGCTCCCTCACCTGTGCTTATATATTTCCCCCATCTACTTGGATTCCTTGAACCCCACGCCCTCCACCCCCCAGGCCTGTCACAATACTGTTAGCAGATAGGAATTCCATGGCAGTCCAATGGTTGACTCCTCAGTGATGATAGAGAGCCTGAGTTCAATGCCTGGTCAGGGAACTAAGATCCCACAAGCCATTCGGCCAAAAATAAAAGAAAAACAGTATTAGCAGAAATAGGAATATCGACTGGATTCTGGGATTATGCAAAAGCCACACAATAAACAAGAAGCATGTTCCTATACATCAAGCTTAAAACATTTTTTTGTAAAGACACTTTGAAAAGAGAAAGCAAAATCCACAGGGAGGTTAAAAAAAAAAAAAAGTAGTGGTCTCCTGGCAGACTGGAAGCTTCCAAATTCAGGGTCATACCCCAGGCTGTCGGCTGGATAAGCTTTCTGTCCTTTCTGCTAAAGAGGTCCCTGCCTGAGCAGAGAAACCCAGGAAGCTCTGGACTCCATATGTGCCCTACTTTCTATGAAAAGCTGAGAGTACTTTGTCAGGGGTCAAAGATCACCAGTGTCACTTTCTAACTAAAAAAAACAAACAGGCTAATCTTGCCCAAACAACTCACAAATTTAATGCTGGGGACAGGAAAAGAGCTCTCTTCAATTACTGGCCCAGGACATCACAGGATTAAGCTTGTAAGAGAACATTGTATTTTTAAAAGCCTGAAATAAGGGACTAGAACGTGTATGGGTCTGAGACCCTTTGATCACTTCCTGTAATGGAGCCCCATCAAAGGAACCCTAATTTCATGCCTCTCCTCTTTTTCTCTGCTTGGCTGCCTCAGCAGTAAACCCTTAAGGGCTCTAGAGAAACACAAATCAGAAGCACCACTCTTGGGCCCTCACGGAAGCCTCAGAAGCCTCTTGAAAGTCAGCACGCCAGGTGGACCAGCGGATGTGCAAACACCCTGACCACCCGGCTGGGAGGCGAGGCAGGGAGCGGGCTTCCGCACTCCCGTTTAGGGCCCCTAACAGCCCAGAACTTTCTGAACTTTTCTCCACCCTCAGTCTTCAAAGGCTCTTGGCCAACCCTGTCCCAAAGAGGGAGTTGAGGGGCAAGGCAAGTATCCTGAGAGGGATGAAGGGGGATCTTGCTGCACGTGCCCTCCAGGGGCCGCAGAAGGACCCAGCAGGGCTCCGGGTCCAAGGGGCGGGGAGCTGGACAGAGACGCCACTCAGGCCCGCGTCCGGGGCCGCACTCACCTTGGCAGATGTCTCTCCGAACAGAGGTCTGTTGTCCAGGCCACTTGTGCCGTAGGTCCTGGTGGAAAAATCCTCCATTTTAGGGTTTCTTCACTGTCCCCGAGCCACTCCAAGCCGAGCCAGCACTGCCTCCCGGAGTCCCGGGTCTACGAGTCGCGGCGCCGCCGGTCACAGAGCGCTCATCGCCGAAGCCCAGGGAGGCCGGGGTCCCGGCGGCGGGGGTGGGCGCTCAGACTCGCGGGACGCGGCCGCTCGGCCCGAGCCTCGCTCCCCTCCTCATCGTGAGCAGCTGCCTCAGGAAGTGAAAGGAAACAACACCGCTTGGCCGCCCCGCCCGGCCGCTCCCGCTTCCCCCAATCTCGGCGCCCCGGGCCGCCCGGCGGTCTCCGCAGCTCGCGACGCAAATCGGCTTGGCCGGGGCTCCCCGCTTCCCCGCCCTCGCCGCTCCGCTCCGTGACACGACCATTTCCCGAGCTTTCTAAATGTTCTGGTGAGCACGGATCCCGCCATGCTCGAAGGCGGGGAAAAGTTTTCCCGGGAGAAGGCATTACCAGCCCGCCGCGCCGCTCCGCCCCGCTCGCCCCCGCGGCCGGCGGCTGGGGGAGTGAAGCCGCGGGAGCAAAGCCCAGCGCTCCGCCCGCCCCTCCGCGGCGTTGCGGGGTCAGGTCGCGGCCGCGCCAAGCAGCTCGCGTCCCCGCTCAGGTGTTGCGGCACCCGCGGGCCAGCGCGCTCTCGCGGCGGAAGAAGGGGATCCTGCCTCGGCCCCGCACCGACGGGCCACCCTCCCGGGGCCGCCCCGCGCCCGCAGGCCAAACCTCGGCGTCTGCAGCCGCCCGCACGCTCGGGAGTCCTGGCTGCACTGGAGAGCGCGGGTCCCGGTCCACGCCGGGGCGGGGGTGCGGGGCCAGGCGTCGGGGAGAGACAGAGAGACCTTCCGCGCGGGCTGCGAGAGTGTGCTGCGCGGCGGGTGCCCGGTGCCCTCCCACGGCCGGGACCCGCGGCCACTGTCGCAAACCGACTCGGCCCGCCCAGGCCGCGTCACGGCCGGGGCCGCCAATCCCGCACGCCGGGGCGCCGCATTGGCTACGGAGCTTTATTTCTAGAGGTGCCAGTTTATTCCCCACGAGGCAGCGGATCTCCCGGCTCCCCGCTTTCTCTGGCTCCTAGTAGTTAGCGCTTGCGCGCCCCGCGTGGGCAGAGCACATCTCGGAAAGATAGCCTCGCATTGGGCTGAAACTTATTAAAAACAACCAGCCTGCTTTAACCACCCCAGTCTTTGCACCACTAGGATGGAAAGGGAGTGGTTGATAAATTAATTGTTTATCATGTTTGTGTGTTTGTCTGGTTTGTTCTGTGATAGGGAACCTATGTCTTGGACAGAGACGGTCAAGAGGTAATCCGTGCTTAGGTATTTCTTCGACTTGTCCACTTATCCTGCTGGTGATGCTGCTGAGAAGCATACGTGTAGCCGCAGAGGAAAAATGCGTCGTATGTCAACCTCTTCAGGTTTGAAGCTGGAGAACCGGAGGTGGACAGGCACCCTAGGCAACCCAGCGTCACTCTGCATTTGGGAGCCTTTATAAGTATTAGGGAACAAATGCAACCACGCTAGGTAACCCGGACACTACAGCTCCTACACTGAAGAGAGCTGTGACAGGTTTGTTCGCAGGGAGAGCGCATGTTGGAACACTACTGTAGCCCTGTAACACTTACAATCCAAGAGAAATTTCCACGTGGTGCCTCTAGAGTTTAGGACAAGGGATTGGGAAAAGGGATGGACTAAGAACCACAAAGCTACAGTGGAATCAGGTATGGAGCATTTCGATCTACCAGCTCTGTGAATCTTCTCTTTGTCAGGACTTTTTGTTCTAAGAGGAAAGCTACACAGTCTTGCACCCAGTTCTATTAGACGTTTGACCCAATAAGTAATTTTATTCACTCACAGGCGGCCACATTTATTCAGCAATAGTTCTGAGAACCTGCTCAGTACCAGGCAATCACCAAATAGAGTAATACAGTCATCAAGAGACAGTCATGGTCATAGTGTTGAGGCTGGAGTGGCAAAGACATGTGACACAGTGGAGTGACTAATAGCACAAGCTTTGAGGTTGATTATATCTGCCCTCAAACCTTGATGCCACCATCTACAAGCTATGTAATCTTGGGAAAGTTATCTAATATCTAACCTCTCTTGAGCTCCTTCCAAAGTAAAAAGTGAAGATGATAATAGTAAATGGAACTAGAGTATCTAATTTCAACCTTTAAAAAAATAATTGAATAGAGAATATTTAAGACACCTGGCAAGTAAGTTTCCAAATGGTTGCTTGCTTGAATGCTTCCTGAGTCATGTCTGAGACTCTGCTACCGAGTCCAAGCTTGCTCTGCTCACTGCATGATAGGCCAATGAATCCAAGAAAGGAGATGACTTTAGTCGGGAGCCAGCAGACAGAAGATGGCAGAGTAGCGCCTCCAAATAGCCATCTTATTGGGGTCTGGATGCCAGGTTCTTTATTATAGACAGAGAGAAAGAAGCAATGAGGAACTAAAGTCAAAAGGCAGAATAGAGAGGGAGAGGCAGTGGGGAAGTAAGGTGAAAGGTTCTTCAGTCTTGCAAAACATCTCCAAAGGGATGGCCAGCCTTCAGAAGGGGTGTGTTAATCTCTTCTATTCACAGGTGGGCAGGGACAAACAATCTCTCCTCCAAATGAACAAAGGCAAATTAATTTACATTAAAGCAGAGGGGCGGGTTCCTCTAAACAAGCCATTGAGTATGATTATAATAATAAAGGCAAGTTAAACAGTTTCCAACCTGGAGTCAGAATTGGCTTCCTTCGTGCAACATTTGCAGTCCCACGGATTGTAGCCCGCTGTGCTCCTTTGTCTATAGGATTATCCCAGCAAGAATACTGGAGTAGGTTGCCATTTCCTTTTCCAGGGATCTTCTGACCCGAGGATCAAACCCGTGTCTCTGGCATCTCCTGCACTGGCATTTGGATTCTTAACCACTGAGCCATCAGGAACCCCACACTGTGGAGATGCACTCACCCTATTCTGGTGGCAGGGAAAGCTTCCCCAAGGAGCCTTTTAAATCAAAACCCCCAAAGAAGACCATACATTAACCAAGGTGAAGAGCAGAGTCAAGAAGACAGGCCAGAGAGACTAGATATTCATGGAGGGCGTATTTGAGGAGGAAGGTTGAGTCAGGAATAGTGACCCTCTGGCTCTTTAGCTGCTTGTTCTCTTGTCTCATCAATTTTCTATGCCTCTGTTCCTTTCCTTTTCCTAAAACCCAGTTTCCTCATGACTGCTACTCATCCAAAACTTCAATAAACCAATGGCTTTAGTTTGGTTTTGGTGCTAAACTCAGGGAAAATGGATCTTATAGCTCCAGTGCCTGCCACTGTTTGGGGGGCTCAGTCTCTCGTCTTTCAGTTCAGATTCTCATGAGAAATTTCAATGGGCTGAATCCAGATTATAGACTGATTTCTAGTTGCATAAAGTCCTCCATCCCCAAGACTCAACAGGTGAGACCACATAGAACACATTTTCTAGGGACCACCCCCATGAGGATGGTTCAGTTCAGTTCAGTCGCTCAGTCGTGTCCGACTCTTTGCGACCCCATGGACTGCAGTACACCAGGCTTCCCTGTCCATCACCAACTCCTGGAGCTTGCTCAAACTCATGTTCATCGAGGTGGTGATGCCATCCAACCATCTCATCCTCTGTTGTCCACTTCTCCTCCCACCTCCAATCTTTCCCAGCATCAGGGTCTTTTTCAGTGAGTCAGTTCTTCGAATCAGTTGACCAAAGTATTGGAGGTTCAGCTTCAGCATCAGTCCTTCCAATGAATATTCAGGACTGATATCCTTTAGAATTGACTGGTTGGATTTCCTTGCAGTCCAAGGGACTCTCAAGAGCCTTCTCCAACACCACAGTTCAAAAGCATCAATTCTTTGGCACTCAGCTTTCGTTATAGTCCAACTCTCACATCCATATATGACTACTGGAAAAATCATAGCTTTAAGAAGACAGACTTTTGTCGGCAAAGTACTGTCTCTGCTTTTTAATATGCTATGTTTGTCACAGAGTTTGTCATTGAGGAGGGTAGAAGATTGTTTAAATAAAGAAGAGACTATGTCTGTATCAGGTCAATGGTTGGATTTTCCAGTGTCTTGCTGCTCAGAGTGTGGTTCCTGGACCACAAGCAGGACATTCATTACCTGCTAACTTCTTAGAAATGCAGAGCTTCAGTCCTCACCCTGGAAATACTGAATCACAATCTACATTTTAATAAGATCTCCAGGAGACTCAAAAGCCATTGAAGTGAGAAAGGTGCTTTTTTCATACACCTCCATTTTTACAAATTGGCCACACAGATGATCCAACCAATAGCCATCACTTCTCATTTCCTGATCTTCATTGTGCTTCAGCCACTCATTCCAATGCAACATTCTGGACTTTGGCAACATCCAGAGTGGCACTGTGTTTGAAATAGGCCCAGACGGACCATTTATTAAGCCTTCTCCTCCAATCCCTTTAAATCTTCCACCCCTGGCCAGTACATCAGTCCCTTGGTCACTTCAGTGTCTCCGATTTTTCGGTCTCTTGACTCCTTCTCAGTGGATCTAGTCTCTCGTTTTCACTTTCTTCCAGCTGAGATTCTGTGTTCTCTCGCTGCAGTCACTCTGGTGATAGTATCTTCAGTTCTCTTATCCCACCCCTGGGCAGAAAGTCCCCTAAAATGCTAACCCTTCTGCTTTCTCAACACCTGTGGCCAGGTGTCTAGTGCAGCTGGAGGGGGAAAAAGTCATAAATGTCCCTAATTAGAGTAATTTTAGATTTAAGGCAGCCAACCTCAACTATGCCCTTAGAACTATGTGGAAGTCCTGCGTTGCCTGGACAACTGTGCTGTGTGTAGTCCACGCTCCCTGACCCTCAGCAGATGACTCGGCTGCCTACTTCACAGGGAAAAAACCAAAGCCATTCCATGGGAATCCCTCTACTTCCCAGCACACCTGCACACTCACCTCTGCCCACCCTCTTCTACTCCTCCTTCCCTCCAGTGAAAATGGAAGAGATACCTGTCTGTCTCTCAGGTTTTACGTTCCACTGCACCCCATGATCACAGGCATCTCACAGCTATGATTATAATTTTTCTGTGAAAAGCATTTAAACATGCTCAGTTTCAACCATGTTAAAACGAACAAGCAAAAACCTTGTATTAAACCGGTGTCTCCCTCTGGCTACCGCACTCCTCCACACCCTCCCTGGAACTCTTGGTTGCCTTGGTAGCCAGCTTAATTCTCCCCTTTTCTCCCTGGAAAGCAGAGCTTACCTCCCATTATAAAGGGAAAAAAATGCCAGATGTACATTCGTAGCTGCGGGAGTGGAAAGTGAGTGTTAGGATCACTGAGTCATTAAGGCAAGTCTGCTGAGGATTTTTAGGAGGGTTTTGTCCCTGATGAAAGGAGTGAAGCACATGAAGAGAGCTTTCCCTCTGGTCATTGTCATGTGATGATGTGGCCTTTGGAGATGCTTCTACCATCTTATGACCATGAAGGGTGGGTAAGAATATCCCAGAGAAACCAACTGGAGTCCTAAGTTGTGTGTTTCTTACATGTTGTGTGCAGGTCTGTGTGTGTGTATTGAATGGGAGTGACTCTATGGTCTGAATCATTTTTATCTGGGTATTCCCATGCTCATAGCTGAAAGTCTGTTGACACATTTTTAAAGCCAAACTTTCTGTAAAAAGCTCCATAGAGATCATATCCTCTTCCTCCCTCCCCACATTTGCCTCTATCACTAAAATCTGGTTTAGCAGCACTACTTCCTGGGTGTTCTTTCAGGAAGGTTCTCATGAGAACTTTTTTGCTGAATCCACTGGACCCCTTTCCTTTCAAGTCTCCTCCCACCTGGCCTTTCAGTGGCACTTTGCCTTTTAAAATGCGGGAAGTGCCCTTTACTATAGGTCTTCTGCTTTTCCTCAGCACGTCTCTTAAATATTATTCCCCAGGGCTCCATCCTTCACCATTTCTGTTCTCACTACATGCTTTGCAAGGGCCATGGCTTCAATTTCTATCTCTATGCTAAGGACTCCCACATAGTCCTATATAGGACTCCTCTATATAAATGGACTTCCACAGTTTGCCAGGAGAGAGATAATTTATGAAGAAAGTCACTTGTGAAGTTAAATAACTCCTTTATTTCAGATATAATTGAATCATGCTTCTCCCCTTCTGCTGTCTCTACAGTAAAGCTTCCCTGGAGAGCAGCGCCTCTCCATCCCAACTGGACATTAAATACTTAGGATTTTTTAATACCCTGGTGCTTGGGGCCACACCCCAGGCCAATAATATCAAAATCTCTGGAGACAACACTCAGCAACAGTATTTTTTCAAAACTCTCCAGACAAATCTGATATGCAACTAAGTAGAGAATCACTGGTTAAAGGGCAAAGAATTGGGCTCACAATCTGGGCCTGGAGTTTCACTGTGGATCTTCATTCTGTTAGGGGAAGCACATTGACTGAAACTGCCCACCCACCAGGCAGCATAGTAACCATTTGCATGAGCTGTTTTACAACAGGAGGTCCTGGTAAGGAACACAGAGCTAATATGCCACCACCAACCTGGAGAGTTCAGAAAAGGTCAAAAAGTGACACCATATGTCCAACCACCTCCCAGAATCCTTCTCGCTGGCACCCGTCTTGGCCGAACAAGCGTGCACCGCCAGGAAGGACTCTGGGTCAGAAAGACTGGCTAAAGACAACATAAACCAATCCCATCACCATAAAACCCAAGACTGTGGCAGAGCAGTTCTCCTGGGTTCTACCCTACTGCTCTCCGCCCATGCACTCTTTCCCAATAAAATCTCTTGCTTTGTCAGCACATGGGTCTCCTCAGCAGAGAAGGCAATGGCAGCCCACTCCAGCATTCTTGCCTGGAGAATCCCAGGGACGGGGGGAGCCTGGTGGGCTGCCGTCTATGGGGTCGCACAGAGTCGGACACGACTGAAACGACTTAGCAGCAGCAACAGTCTGTCCTCAGACAATTCATTTCTGAGTGTTAGACAAGAGCCCACTTTCGGGCCCTGGAAGGGGTCCCCCTTTCTGCAACAATTCTATCATCTGAGAAGCCAACAGCGCAGACTGCAGAGCTGGCAGATATTGGTTTGAATCCTGGCATGATTTTTTTTTCTTAATTATTATTATCCAGCTCTATTTTTATTTCCTGGGACTTGTTAGTGAGCTTTGCTAGTGACATTTACATAATTGGTGAACTGGTTTGAGATGGAGCTTCGCTCAAGGGGTCACTGGTAGTCCTAATCTCAAGTCCAATGATTCTAAGTAAACAGAATAGATTGCGTGATTTTGAGCCAAGTTGGGTCTCAGTTTGGACTTCCACAGCGCAAAACCCCGCCTCCTCCCTACCCCCGCCCCCCTCTCAGCATCCCAGGGACGAAGGCTGCAGGGTTCTGACACGGAGCCTGCAGTCCCTGGGAGCTGGTCCAGGATCCCGCCTGCACAAGGGGAAAGGTTCGAACAAGGGAAGGAAGAGGAAAGAGAAGCAGAAGTCGTCGCTTTGAGTCGGGGGGAGAGTGTGAGCCAATAGCTGGTTCCTGGGCGGAGGATGGATAGAGAAGAGCATATACAGGTACCTGCTTCTGTCCTCCTCAACCTGATCCACGTTGTCAAGCACCAGTCTGTCCCAGATGTCCAGAGAGGAGACCCACTGCAGGGGCTCACAGGAAGGACTCAGGTGGGCCTGAAGGCTATCCTGGGGGCGGGGTGGGAGGGGAGTAGGTGCAGGAGAGAAGCTTTGGTGGTGGAGGGAGAATTCAGACAGGAGGTGACGGCAGGGGAAAAGCAGAGGGAGTCCCAGACAGCTGCTGCTGGAGGCAGCTCTGCCGGCTCCTGCCACGCACTAATGCAGAGGATCAGCCATGAAAGGCTAGGGCTGGGGCTGGGGGTCAGAGCTCTCTGTCCTTGGGGCCATCGTCTCTTATGTGGGGGTGGAGGCTTGGGGAAAAGAGGTGACTGGCACCATTTCATGAGGAGTTCTCCGAGGAGGAGGCAGGGCTGCAGTAGAAGGGATGTGGGTGAGAAGGCAAAGAAGGAAGCTCCTCCAGAAGGGGGCTGAGATAATGCCATCCTGCAAGATCTTCAGGGGAAGGGAGGCTGCCCCTTCCCAAAGGGTTGGGCAGGACCGGCCGGGGCTGGGCAGGGAATCTCTGCTCTGACTGGTGGGGAAGCTGTGCCACCTCGGGCAACTCAGTCAACCTCTCTGGGCCAAGGAAAGTCATAAAAATGCCTTCTCTGCTGGTCTCGGTGAACTGTTGTGACGTCCTGTTGTGAAAGAGCTTTGTAAAATGTGAAGGGCACTTAAAGTTGAAGGTATAAAAGCATGAGCACTAGAACCTCCTAGACCAGTGGTCCCCAAGTACAGCTGTACCCTACAGTCTCTCGAGAAGCTTTTTTTCAAGGTGTTGCTTCTTGACTCCATCCTAGATCAGTGGTTCAAACTGGAGAAGCGAGAAGGCGTTAAGACGGCAAAGGGGGCAGAAAGCGGTACTTTTTAAAATAAAGCTCCTAGTGTGATTCCAGAGAAGGCAATGGCACCCCACTCCAGTACTCTTGCCTGGAAAATCCCATGGACGGAGGAGCCTGGTAGGCTGCAGTCCATGGGGTCGCAAAGAGTTGGACACGACTGAGCGACTTCACTTTCACTTTTCACTTTCATGCATTGGAGAAGGAAATGGCAACCCATTCCGGTGTTCTTGCCTGAAGAATCCCAGGGACGGGGGAGCCTGGTGGGCTGCCGTCTACGGGGTTGCACAGAGTCGGACACGACTGAAGCGACTTAGCAGCAGCAGCAGCAGCAGCAGGGTGATTCAGGCTTCCCTGTTGGCTCAGAAGGTAAAGAATCTGCCTGCAATGCGGGAGACCTGGGTTTAATCCCTGGGTTGGGAAGATCCCCTGGAGGAGGNGAGCCTGGTAGGCTGCTGTCTATGGGGTCGCACAGAGCCAGACACGACTGAAGCTACTTAGCAGCAGTAGCAGTAGCAGTTTGAAATAAGGCTGATGTGTAGTAGAGAACTGTGGTACTGAGCACGTGTCAGAGGCTCAGTTTTATTTCCATTAAAAGCTAAAGGAAAATAAATTTCCCCAGAGGGTGTGAAAATGAAATGAGATGTGGTAGGTGAAGCTGATTTTTATACTCTAAAGTGCTATTCACTGGAATGAATCACAAATGATAGAGTTATTTTTAGATGTTTTTATAATTGATTTGGCATTGCTACTGAAGTGGATAAAATATGAAACAGTGGTTTATTGCCCATAGGTGGAGCATAGTTCTCTATTTGAAAGTGCAAAATTTGCACAGAGAAATTAGAGCAATGAAATAAATATGCTAATTTAAACCAATCCTCTTGAATAGGATCAAATAGATTTTTTAGCTGAGGAACAGTTTACTGAAGTTCTTACAATAACTTGTGAATTTTAAATTGTGTGCGTATTGCTTTTAATTAATTCCTAATTTAGAAATCTGAAGTTAGTTTCATGGACAAGGTAAAGACTTTTTTAGGTTTTGAACTATAATACGTTACTTTATTTTATTTATTTATTTGGTTGCTGGGTCTTAGTTGCAGCACACAGGGTCTTTAGGTTTAGCATGTGAGATCTAGTTTCCAGACCAGGGATTGAACCCAGGCCCCCTGCAGTGGGAGCCCAGAGTCTTAGCAGGGAAGTCCCTATAACACATTTCTTGAGAAAGCTTAGAAAAAAAGATGGGAATGACAGTAGGCAGTTATCTTTTGTTACCATTTCATTCAAGATTTAGAATATCCCTGAAAATGATGTCGAGTAAATTAATTAAAATTCCGGCATTTAGCTTTAGGAGTAGTGTGTACTAGGTCTTGGCTGTGTCACTAATTGCATCACGTTTAGTTATTTATCTAACCCTAAGAGTTTCATTTCCTCATTGTAAATGAGAACGATGGGAAAGATTGCTTTTTAAAGATTTGTGGCACTAACATCATGTGACTCTTTGGCCCTAAGAGAGGAAAGACTGAAGTTAAAGAGGAGAAAGAAAGGAACATATAAATATATACATAGTTTACAGATGCAGCGTAGCTGTACTAGCATTTTATACAATGACATTGGATATTTTTGGTCTTTTTCTGGGGTGGGGAGGGCAGGCTTAAGATCTTTCTCACAAAGGTGTTTCCTCTATGACAGTTAGATAGTTTTAGGGACATCACCACAGCATCACACACTCCAGCCCTAACCTGCTCGCCTTGCTGAGGGGGTCCTTCCCCTGTGGCTTCAGTTGTCCTCTACATAGACCTAACAACGGGGTAATCGCACTTCTTTTCTTAGAATAATGTCACTTTAATTATTTTAAGGGAGACAAGACAGGAATCCAGCTATTTCATTGCTTAGGAATCCACATTCATGGTGAAAAACATCGAAAGAAATAAATGGTATCACTTAACAAACTATGACGTCTCTTGCTAATTATGGGAAATTTATCAAATTAACTTTTTAATTGTAAAAATACAGAAAAGTTTTCAAAAGTGAAAAAGTAAGCATTCATCATTCTTACTTCTGACTTGTTAAATAAAATAAATAGGACATTACAGAATAGATTTCTTTCCCAGGGAAGAACTTTGGGGAAGTTTTTTTTTTTTTAAGAAGCACGTTAAGATGTAGAATAAAATAATTAAATAAATAACAACCAAGGTAAAGAAATTCTCATGCAACCTGTCCATCCAACAGGACACACATTTTTCCTTCTTCAAGAGTCATTTATATTCTCCCTCGTGAAAATATTAGCACCACTTCCCCTTTGGCTGGGTTCCCTGACGCTCCCTACAGTGAGAGCAGACATCTGATACTGAGCCTCTATTTTGGGAAAAGATATTAACACTCAGAATACACATAGGAAGAAATCTCATCTAGGACACCCAGTGTATTTTTCAACCCCATCCCCTGAAAGAGTGATCTGAGCAGAGCCTCTGAATGTCTGATATAATTAGCCAACAGCGCCTTCCGTTCCCCACTGTGGTGGGCTGAATTGTGGATTCCCAAAAGATGTTTACCAAACACCTGTGACTGTAACCTTATTCGAAAAAAGGATCTTTGCAGGCGTAATCAAGGTAAGAATCTCGAGATGAGATCATCCTGGAATAGCATGGCCCTACATGCAATAACAAGGGTTCCTGTAAGAGACGAAGGCCAGGGGAAGACACCCTGAGGTTGCAGTGCCAAGGGTTGCTGGCAGCTGCCCGAAGCTAGGAGAGAGGCAAGAAACAGATCCCCCCCACCAGAGCCTCCAGAAGGAGACAACCCTGCTGACACCCTGACTTTGGACTTCTGGGCGCCAGAGTTGTGAGAGCATAAATGTGTGTTGTCACCCACTCGGTTTGTGGTTATTTGTTAAAACAAATGAATACTGGGCACTACAAAATGAATACTGGGCACTTCTGGGAATCGCTCCCTCTCTCACTGGAGATGTTGCAAGAAGTTGATAAGGTTGAGGTAAGTCCCCTAGAAGAACCACTTGTTCCACAGTGAAGAGGGTCCTAAGAGAACCATTAAGTAGATGTACAGAAAAGGAAACCTATTGCCCGTAGAGTATGACGCTTACCTATCAAAGAAGGACCCTGAGTTTTCAACAGACACACAGAACTTTAGGATCATCCTACAATGTCATCCTGACACGCTATACCTGATTCAAGCTGCTACCTTCACTCACTTTTTTTTTTTTTTTTTACTTTACCACATGGGATGTGAGATCTTAGTTCCATGACCAGGGATGGAGGTGGCACCCCCTGCAGTGGAAGCATGGAGCCTTAGCCACTGGACCTCCAGTGAAGTCCGACAATAGCATTTTTGAGCAAAGATATAAAATATTAGTTTATCTCCACCTCTACTGCTGGCGTTTCTGTCAGAAGAACTGCTATACTCATTAGGTCATAAAGGTGCAGGTGACAATACTTCTCACCCCAGTAATTCTAAACCTAGGATTGTAGAGGCAGCTCTAAACCAACACAGTAAGAGACTTGTGAGTTTCAAGGTAACATTACTTGTGATAACAAAAGAGTGGAGACAGCACAAATGTCCATTAACAAAAGAACAGATAAAGTCAGTGGACCAGATCTATACGGTGGGATACAGCAAGGAAAGTGAGTGAACGTTTCAACATGCCAACATGGACGAATCTCACAACCGTAAGGATGAACAGTAACTAAAATAATAAGTTGCAGAATGCTCATGCTGCTGCTGCTGCTAAGTTGCTTCAGTCGTGTCCGACTCTGTGCGACCCCATAGACGGCAGCCCACCAGGCTCCCCGTTCCTGGGATCCTCCAGGCAAGAACACAGGAGTGGGTTGCCATTTCCTTCTCCAACGCATGAAAGTGAAAAGTCGTGTCCGACTCTTAGCGACCCCATGGACTGCAGCCTACCAGGCTCCTCCATCCATGGGATTGTCCAGGCAAGAGTACTGGAGTGGGGTGCCATTGAATGCTCACGAGTACATAGCAAACACTGGAAGTGCCCTGCTCATAAACCCTTAGGCCTTATCATCGCAGCACAGGCCAATCTAACCCTTAACTGTCAGTAACTTAAACCCTTTGCCGGGGGGGGTTGCTCTGTTTGCAAAGCCCACTCTGGCTGCACACGGGGCAAGCGGGAATGCCAGGAAGTTCACACCATCCAAGAGCCAGCTCTCAACCAGTGACCCACAGGGCTTGGGTAGAAATTCTTGGGAGGAATAGTTCCACCGTGTGTCTTCTACTCTGGCTCCTCAATGCGATTAAGGTATCGATGTCCACAGGGGTAGTAGCTTCTTTCTTGGCCGCTTTTTCTTGCTTGTCTCAGGCCCCCACTCTCTCTCTGGGCCTTTGTGATTGTGACGGCTAATTTTACTGTCAGCTGAGCTAAGCGATGCCCAGATGGCTGGTAAAACCTCTCTGGGTGTCTTTGGGGGGGGCGTGACGTGGAAAGACATTAGCATTTGAATGGGCAGACTAAGTAAAGATGGTGGCCCCCACCAATGCAGGTGGTCACCACCCAACTTGCTGGAGACCTAAACAGAACAAAAAGGCCGAGAAAGAGTGAATTCGCTCTCTCTGCTGAGCTGAGACACCTGTCTTCTCTGCCTTTGGACACTGGTGCTCCTGGTTTGTGGGCTGTCAGACTTAGACCAGACTTACACTCCTGGGCCCTGATTCTCAGGCCTTCAGACTCTGGTTGAATTACACCACCTGCTTTCCTGGTTGTCCAGCCTGGAGATGGCAGATGGTGATACTTCTAAGCCTCTACAACCACATGAGTCAACTCCTATAATAAATACAAATCTCCTCTTATGTGCATCTATACATATGCTATTGGTTTTATTTCTCTGGATAACCCTGACTAATACAGTGGCTCGCCTCTCAGATAAACTACTTGTATTAAAATTCATATCTCAGAGAGTGCTGCTGGGCAAACAAAACTAAGGCAGTAGGACTCTATTTGTATGTGATTCAGAAATAAGTAGAATAACAATCTGTTGTTAAGAAGAGGTGCAGCGTGTAGTTAAGGGTACAGAAGCTAGATTGGACTGCCTGGGTTTGAAGTGTTTGCCATTTACTAGCTGCGTGCCTCTGAGCAAATCTCTAAACCTTTCTGTGCCTCAGTTTCCCCATCTGCTGAATGGGGATGATAAACGATATTCACCTTTATGATTGTTGTGAGGACTAGACTTAAAATACGTAACAAATTTAGAATACTGTCTTAAGAGTCCAAGCTATTACTAATGCATTTGCAATAAAACCATAAGGGAAATTTTAAACACAATATTCAGAAGCATTGTAACTTTTCGAAGCAAGGAGTTTGATAGATTCAGAGCTGGGTATATGGGGGTCTCAAAGGTGCTAGTTAAGTTCTATTTTTTAAAGTTGGGTAATGGATATATTTTTGTTGTTTTATTATACTTTATAACTTACATGTAAACTGTCTTTTAAAATATCTATCAAATAGTGCATAATTGTTTAAAGGTGAAACAATAACTCCACCAAATATATTCAAATTTCTGTCTCTTATGATCTCGCGGTACTTTCTGTTTCAGCTAAGGTTGCCCCTCCCCCACTTTCCTAGCATTCCCTGGAGGTAGTGACCTTTCAGACTTTGCCTGAGTGGCCCCTTTCAGGAGACTTTCCCAGACACCTGTACCCTGTGAGGCCCTGGGCCCAGCCCACATAACATGATCCTCCTGGAGTTACTCGGCAACCTTGTACTGTTATCTTTAAACATATCTTAACTTTTAAAATTCTATCCTTTTGAATGAGCATCGCACTTAAAACATTTAACAATTAGTATATGTTTACTTTGGGCTTCCCTGGTGGCTCAGCAGCGATAAAGAATCCACCTGCAATGCCAGAACCGCAGGAGACACAGATTCGATCCCTGGGTTGGGAAGATCCCCTGGAGGAGGGCATGGCAAGCCACCCCAGTACTCTTGCCTGGAGAATCCCATGGACAGAGCAGCCTGGCGGGCTATAGTTCATGGGGTTGCAAAGAGTTGGACACAACTGAAGCAACTCAGCACACACACATGCACACATATGCTTACTTTAGAAAAAAGTTCAGTTCAGTTCAGTTGCTCAGTCGTGGCCGACTCTTTGCGACCCCATGAATCGCAGCATGCCAGGCCTCCCTGTTCATCACCATCTCCCGGAGTTCACTCAGACTCACGTCCATCGAGTCCGTGATGCCATCCAGCCATCTCATCCTCGGTTGTCCCCTTCTCCTCCTGCCCCCATTCCCTCCCAGCATCAGAGTATTTTTTTTTTTTTTTTTGGAGAAGATTTCATTGCAGGAATAAACAGAAGCGATTCAGCGGCTGCTTAGTCAACAGAAAAGAGGCAGAGCTTACTATAAGGAAGCCTGGCGCTAAGGAACACAGGGTCCACGAGACCCGAGAAGCAGATGCAGGTATGACAGGCAGCAGGAGTCTGAGAAGCCGCTCTAGGCCTCCACCATTAAAATGACTACGTGTCGCTGTGTATCCGGCGTTCTCTTCTCTATATTGACAGGCTTCCTTGCCCTGGGTATTATTTTTTAGGTCCTTAAAGTTTCTGCTTTTTCAATTTCTTCTTTCTCTTGACTTCAACTTATTGAAACCTTTGGCCTTTTTGTGGCCTATTATTACCCTTTCAGCCTCTTTATCTTGTGGAGTTTCACCTTTAGCCTCGCTCTGCCAATCACCTAAACCTCTCTGCAGTTTCGATTTCCGGCTCACGAGACTCAGATTCTGATAGACCGGGACAGTCTTAGGGGCAGGACTTCCGTCTCAGGACTTAAGGTGAGTCAGTGGGCAAGAGCCTGGCTGTCCTCGAGCCCGCTGCTCACTGCTGGTCTTCTTGGTTGTGCGCTTCCCCTGCCCCCGTGGCCCTCCTTTATTCTTGCCGATAAAATGTGTCTGGCTACAGGTGCGGTGCCCTCTTGTGGAAACTCTAGGTATTAAGTGAAAGAAAGTGTTGGTCACTCATTCGTGTCCAACTCTGCAACCCCATGAACTGTAGCCCCGGGCTCCTTTGTCCATGGAATTCTCCAGGCGAGGATACTGGAGTAGATTGCCATTCCCTTCTCCAGGGGATCTTCATGACCCAGGGATTGAACCCACAGTCTCCCACATTGCAGGCAGATTCTTTACCATCTGAGCCACCAGGGAAGCTTTTAGGTATTAAAAGTACCATCATTTGCTTCTAAAATTGTTTTCAAATTATGGGTACATTAATTTAGGGTGATAAAATCAACTAGAGGCTGACAACTAGAATTTTAACAATGGAATAGAGTGGAAGGAAGTGGAACCGAACAGAATGGAACAAAACAGAATAGTGTAGCACAGAGAACAGAACAGGATAAATGAGTGTGTCACACTTCCTACGATTGAGTACTGTTTCATGAATACTTATTTCAGGTGTGTGCATGTAAAACAATGTATATGATATTCAAAAACTTTAAAAACTGGTAGACATAGGAATAGTCACTTATCATAAATAACTAGTACAGTTGAACTGGTGAGAGACAGCTGCTCCTCAATCTATTATGGATGAGCATGGTTGTGATAAGCATGTTTATTTATTGATATCGGTCACATCAAAAGAACTTGAAAGACACTGTTCTAGGACTCAGTATAGTTATATATCAGAATTTTAATGATCATCCTATTTGTACAAATGTGCTACAGTTCATGCAACCTAGTGGCCCTCTCCCTTTTTTCATCTCCTCTCTAATTCCAAGGAATATGAAACAGTCCTTAAGAGAGGCCCTAAGTGATTTGGATACGTGCTTATGACACAACTCTCCTGCATATGACACACATATTCATTCTCTCATCCCTCTCTCCTTTCATTCTCCTCCTCCTCCTTCTCTCTTTCTCTCTCTCTCTCTCTCACACACACACAGCATTACTATTTTTAACAGTTTTCCTGTTATTGGAGCAGTGGTAGGGTGGCCTGGTTAACAGCACGGGACTCTAGAGGTTAGCTGTTATGGTTAAATCCTGAC
Source organism: Cephalophus harveyi (assembly GCA_006410635.1). NCBI lineage: Eukaryota > Metazoa > Chordata > Mammalia > Artiodactyla > Bovidae > Cephalophus > Cephalophus harveyi. The sequence goes on from SJYT01076661.1 coordinate 370,646, forward strand.
TGTTTCATCTACGGGGTATGTGACCCCATGAATTAACCTCTCTGTGCCCCAGTCCTTCATCTGCAAAATGGGCATAATAATAATAACAGAGTTGTCTGGGAAGGCTGAATGTAAACTCCTTAGAAGAGTGTCTAGGACATAGTACTCAATTCAATAATAGCTGTTATCATTATTTAGACTGTGTCTAAAAATGTTTCACAATTGTAAGTAAAAATATTGATTCAGTGAATACTTCTGTAGCAACATCTATGGAAAACAGACTTAAGTCACCTTAGGGAAATACACTGCTAGGTGAAACAGATACATTTTTAATTAAAGCTTTTAAGAATTTTGCTAAATTATCTACCTGAAAGGACTTTCTTCTACTAGTGTTTGAGAGCGTGTTTCCCAGAAACTGTAGTCAACACTAGGAGTTACGGTTTAAAACAAAAAACCTTGCTAATCTGATCAGGAAATATGATATTTATCATTATATCAATTTGCTTATCTTTGCTTACTAGCACGGTAGAATAATTTTTCAAGTGCTTCTTGGCCATTTATGTTGACCCTTCAGCAGAGCATCTTGAAAATGTATCTTGATGCTGAGTTAGTTTCACATGAGATTACATCCCCATTAACCTGTAAAACTCTCACATTCAAATCTTTCACACCAGCTGAGCACAAGTCTTGTATGCAATTGGTTCCAATACAGCTTAGCTGAGTTAAGTATCACGGCTACCACATCTGATTTCTGCAATGAATTTCTGAGTCTAGCAGTCAGAAAAAGGAAGACATCAGATTGATCTACATTGCACTGTCTTACAAATAGCCTTGGACAAAGGAAGGCAGTGTCCTTCCTTTGTGCGTCTGAGAGTTGGGTGACTACATATTGTTCAGTTGCTCAGTCGTGTCTGACTCTTTGCGACCCCATGGACTGCAGCACACCAGGCTTCCCTGTCCTTCACCATCTCCTGGAGTTTGCTCAAACTCATGTCCATTGAGTCAGTGATGCCATCCAACCATTTCATCCTCTTTCTCACCCTTCTCCTTCTGCCCTCAGTCTTTTCCAGCAATAGGGCCATTTCTAATGAGTCAGCTCTTCACATCAGGTGGCCAAAGTATTGGTGATTAATAAGAGCATTTACATATATTTTTAATTACTGTTTCTCTGTGGAGGTTATTTTTCAAAATGTTCCTCTTCTCAAAGAAAAGAGAACTGTTTTCATATTGATACTATGCAAAGACTATAGTTCCAAATAGGACAGCCTTTCCATCATCTACAAATGTGTATAAGGCAATTACTGTGTGCTAGGTATGGGAAAGGAGTGTGTGTGTGTGTGTGTGTGCATGCATGCTCAGGCGTGCAAGAGCAGGGGTGGGTATGTGTACAATGCTTAAAACACAAGCACTTCCCTTGGAAGATTAGCCTTTAGTTGGTGAAGGAAGTAGCATAGTATGGAGAGAACGATGCTGAAGGGTATCCAGAAACTGGCATTCTGTTCCCAAGTAGCTCAAACTTACTTTGTCAACTCGGGCAAGTCCCTTAACCTCCCTGCACTTCAGTTTCTTTACCTGGAAAACTAAGAGCAATGAGACTGTGTTTCTAACAACCCCCTGTGAGCTATACAGTATAAGAAATAAAGGGATGGGATGAGACAAACACATAAGACTCATAAGTGGTTGCTGTCAGGCAGTGAGAGACGGGCCAGGCAAGGGAGAAAGGTTTAAAGCAGGGAGATGGCAAGTCTGGGTGAGGCAATTGAGGGGGATCTGTGTAAAAGTTACATCTTGGCTAAGCTGGCGGATAGAGCAGAGGGCATGGGAAACAAAACTGAGGGAACAGCAAGAGCAAAGCACAAGAGCTAAGGTAAGAAAGTGCCAGACATCTCCACGGAAGGAGAGTCAGCAGTTTGGCTGCAACACAGGGTTCACGCCAGCATCCACTGAGATTTCACTGGGAAAATGAAAGGAGTGGGGAAAGGCTGTGACCTGGCACAGGAGTTCACCCACAGGGTTCCAGGCCAGAGGCAGGAGGAGTGTCTCAGGATTTCTAGGAGCACCAAGACGAGAGAGGAGCATGCAAGGGTCTGTTAATGCATGTGTGTGGGAAGAGTGATGCGGGGAGGGGCTTCCCTGGTGGCTCAGTGGTAAGGAATCCGCCTGCAACGCAGGAGACAGGGGTTCAATCCCTGACGCAGGAAGATCCCACATGCCGCTGACCAGCAACGTTTGTGCACCGTAACTATTAAGCCTGTGCTCCAGAGCCTGTGCACCACAGCTACCGAGCCTCCATGCTGCAGCTACTGAAACTCGTGCTCTGCAGCAAGAGAGGCCACGGCAATGAGAAGCCCGTGCACCACAGCTACAGAGTAGCCCCTGCTCAGCCCACCTAGAGAAAAGCCTGCTCAGCAACAAAGACCCAGTGCAGCCAAAAATAAATAGATAAAAGTATTTTTTTTTTTAAGAAAAGGGTGAGTATGATGGGTCCACGGGGCATGCTCAGTCCATCTATGAGTCGTGGGATGATGTGAAGATTTTTTGAACAGAGTCAACAAAGAGCAGTATTCTAGGGCAACTAACCTGGGGGAAATATAGAGTAGGCTAGAGAACTCAGAGACTGGAGAAGGGAGGCCAGTTAGAAAACTATTAAAGAATTCTTGCCCCTGGGCCTAACTCTGGGTTCTGGCAGTGAAGAGGNAGACTTTTTGAACAGAGTCAACAAAGAGCAGTATTCTAGGGCAACTAACCTGGGGGAAATATAGAGTAGGCTAGAGAACTCAGAGACTGGAGAAGGGAGGCCAGTTAGAAAACTATTAAAGAATTCTTGCCCCTGGGCCTAACTCTGGGTTCTGGCAGTGAAGAGGAAGAAGTAGTTATGGCTACAAGAGCTTCTGAGGAATTGCTGATAGAAAATTCCCCACTGGAAGCTGGTGATGCATGCAGACTGAGGGTGGAGGTGAGAAAGGCTCCATTAAAGGGCAGATGGTGGAATCACAGAGCCTGGGAGCACTCTGAGCTGGGGAAGAAGATTTCCAAATGGAGGAGAAAGAGTTCACACCTCTGTTTCTTTCTTTCTTTTCAGTAAAGTATGGTGCAGTGGGAGGAGGTCTCCTGAGTAGTTTGGGGAGGGAGTTTTGCAGCCAGATAGACATAGGATGATTTTTAGTTAGTGGCTTCACCGCTGATGGTCTTCCCTTATGGCTCAGCTGATAAAGAATCCACCTGCTATGTGGGAGGCCTGGCTTCGGTCCCTGGGTTGGGAAGGTCCCATGGAGAAGGGAAAGGCTACCCACTCCAGTATTCTGGCCTGGAGAATTCCATGAACTGTATATATATATAGTCCATGGGGTCACAAAGAGTCGGACAGGACTGAGCGACTTTCACTTTCACTTTCCACCACTGACAGATGGGATGATGATCCATAAGATTATTTTAATCTAGTTAAGATTCTGCTTCCTCATCTGTAAATGGAGATGTTAATAATACATCAACATTCTAGGAATCAGCAAACTAAAATGGACTGGAATGGGTGAATTTAACTCAAATGACCATTATATCTACTA
>SJYT01076667.1:0-34504 GCA_006410635.1 Cephalophus harveyi
CGTGATTATCTGGATGGTGAAGATCTTTTTTGTACAGTTCTTCTGTGTATTCTTGCCACCTCTTCTTAATATCTTCTGCTTCTGTTAGGTCCATGCCATTTCTGTCCTTTATCAAGCCCATCTTTGCATGAATTGGTTAAGACTAATTTAACAGGCTTCTTTTTTGGTGGCATAGTAGAGCAAGAAAGGAAAAATTTAAAAAAAAGGTAATCATGGATTGCCACAATTGTTCTGACAATTTTTTCTCCAAAGTGCACTACTACTACTACTACTACTACTAAGTCGCTTCAGTCGTGTCCGACTCTGTGCGACCCCACAGACGGCAGCCCACCAGGCTCCCCCATCCCTGGGATTCTCCAGGCAAGAACACTGGAGTGGGTTGCCATTTCCTTCTCCAGTGCATGAAAGTGAAAAGTGAAAGTGAAGTCGCTCAGTCGTGTCCGACTCTTAGCGACCCCATGGACTGCAGCCCACCAGGCTCCTCCGTCCATGGGATTTCCCAGGCAAGAGTACTGGAGTGGGGTGCCATTGCCTTCTCCGCAAAGTGCACTAGAAAAATAGTTATCATAATCCACGTTTCTGAACCAATAGTTCTCAATTCACTCTTCTACATTCATATATATATTTGGAGAAGGCAATGGCACCCCACTCCAGTACTCTTGCCTGGAAAATCCCATGGATGGAGGAGCCTGGAAGGTGCAGTCCATGGGGTCGCTGAGGGTCGGACACGACTGAGTGGCTTCCCTTTCACTTTTCACTTTCTTGCGTTGGAGAAGGAAATGGCAACCCACTCCAGTGTTCTTGCCTGGAGAATCCCAGGGACGGGGGAGCCTGGTGGGCTGCCGTCTATGGGGTCACACAGAGTCGGACACGACTGAAGTGACTTAGCAGCAACATTCATATAACCACATCAAAATACTAGAGACTTAAAGTATATAGAAATAACCTTGAGCTGACTCATTTTTTTAATAAATCATTTATATCTACTGTTTGCCTTTTTTGTGTCAACTATTATTGGTAATAAACCACTTGTAACAAACCTCAGAAGGGATGGAGACAGGCAAATGTCATCACATCCAGAATGTCTAAACTGTAATGTTACCAGGGCATTCTAACTGAAACACAGTCAAGATTTTTAGCAACTACTGTCCTCAGCATTTGATTCATGGCCTCACTTAGAGGTCCCCAATCTCTGGGATTCAATGCCTGATGATCTGAGGTGGGGCTAGTGGTAAAGAACCCACCTGCCAATGCAGGAGATGTAAGAGACACAGATTTAGTCCCTGGGTTGGGAAAATCCCGTGGAGGAGGGCATGGCAAACCACTCCATTATTCTTGCCTGGAGAATCGCACATACAGAGGAGCCAGGTGGGCTATAGTCTGTGGGATCACAAAGAGTCGGACACAGCTTAGCAGTACACCATCCACTGTCACAGGCCGGGATGATTCCCACAGCATCCAGTATACTGTCATTTGTGTGTGGTAATTTGTGATCTGAGGTGGAGCTGATGTAATAATAATAGAAATAATGTATCCAATAAGTGTAATACATTTGAATCATTCCAAAACCATCTCCCTACCCTCATTCCCCATCCCAGGTCTCTAGAAAAACTGTCTTCCAGGAAGCCAGTCCCCAGTGGGAACCGCTGGACTAGCAGTGTTACACCAACTGGTGTCTGTTTAATCAGGTGAGGGCAACTCTAGGAGAAGTGTGTCTTGGTCTCAGCTTCAAGTATATGGTTTTGTGAGTATAGTTGACTGTTAAAGGGGAACCAACCCCCAATAGTCAGAAATCTGAGTACACCTTTCCATCACCTCCCCATACTTGTAGTTTCATTCAATCAAAATTGAATCATGCAGGACTGTAATACACCTTTTGTAAATCATCCATTGAAAAAAATTCATTGTAAAGGTGGACCTGCACAGTTCAAACCCATGTTGTTCAAGGTCAGATGTCATTAGCTTGTGAATTTAGAGTGAAAAAAAGAGACAGAATTGGACAAGTCTTTCATACAAAGGAACTTGGCTTTTACATTGTTTTATATGTCGTTACTTGCTTTTTATTTGTTCATGGGAAAGAGAATAGGTTATGGTATGATTAAAGAAATATCAGGGAAATGAAAAGAAGCCACACAAAAATACAAGCCTACATTTCCTAGGCATTATGCTTGTTTTACATTGGAATAGAGAAAACAGAATTGTTCGGATAAAACTTATCATCTTTGTTTACCGTTAGGCTGCATTTCTCATTTTGAATTTTGAAGATTACCTCTAATCTAACTGCAAATACTAATCTGTCCCATGACTTAGAATAAATGTTGTTACTGTACATGTAGAATGCTTCTGCCTTCACATTACTACTTTTGCATCTTATTGATTGCATTGCTGGTTTCTGTGGCAACAGTAGTGGAGAAGTTAATTAAGATCAGGAGGTTAGAATTGAAGAAAAATAGAATTTTCAACACAGTTCATTTATCATGTACATTTAAATTAGTTTCCTTAATAAAATATCTACTGGAGTAGAATGGTGATGGCTGAGTCACTTTAATAAAAACAAATGATACATGTTAAAAGTTTAACGTCACTTATTTGTACTCAATTCATCCCATTAGGAAGCACTTTGACTTTGGTAATCAAATTAACAAAAGTCATTAATATAGGTTTCTGTATCTCAATACTGTTACTCTAAGATTTTAGTCTTGAACAATGCATCTTATACATTATTCCTACTATTTACACAGAATAAGCTTGTGGTTATTTATTGTCTTTTTGTTCTAAATGCTCTTTTATGATGCTCTGACTGGGCCAACGCAAGCTACCTTTCTCCGTCGCCAGTAGCTTCCTAGGTTCTGCAGTAGGGGGCAACAAGAAAGGATTAGTAGGTAAGAGGATGGGAGAGCCGACTTCTTCCTTTCTATTGACTTTCAGTTCTAGTCAGGATCAGTTCAGCAGTACTTCCCCCAGGAAAGGCACTTGATACTAGCCTCTAACATCCAAAACCTGTAACCAATCCACCATGTAAAGTCCTGTGAAATGACTAGTGCATTTCTGCTTTGCTTGTTGAAATAAAGTCCATGATTGTTTTTACATGGAAAAATTATAATGGCAGCTTAAAAGAGAATAAATTATATTTTTTTGATTATAAAAATTTTCAGAAATGTATAAACATAGGAAAAAAAGATTATTCAGTCCAACACACACATAGAATTTATGCTAACATTTTGCTTTTCCTTCTCAGTAATATTGTTTTGCAAATAGGTACATGCTTTTCCAATGGAGAAGGAAATGGCAACCCTCCAGTATTCTTGCCTGGAAAATTCCATGGACAGAGGAACTTGGAGGGCTGCAGTCCATGGGGTTGGAAAGAGTCGGACACAACTGAGCACCTACCACACACACATGCTTTACCAAAAACATACCTGTTATATCTCTTCTTTTGTCTCCTGTGTGTTATTTTAAATAAAAACTGTGTTTCTGCTTTATTAAAAATTCTTCATAAACATCATTTGAACAGCTATGTAACATTCCATGGCCTATTATACCATTATTCAATATTTAGACATTTGGGTTGCTTTCAAAAGCTTTATAATTACAAATAACGCTACACCAATACCTCTGTGCTTCAAGGTTTTCCTTCCACATTTGGTTTATTTCCTTAGAATTTAAACCTTTGTTTTTATAATCAGTGCCAGTCCCTTAATTCAGAACCAGAGCCCTCTTCAAAGTCTGCACACCAGAAATATTTCTGGAATTTCTGAGACTGCATTTCATCGACTCACAAAGCGTTCTTCTGTGCTTTTTTGTATGTGTGTGTATGTGTACGACACAGTGTATGTTTTCCTTACTTATTGTTCCTATGGCAATATTATAGCTGAGGGTACATACAAAAAAATTTTTTAGACTAATCATACCAATTTTGCCTTGCTAAGGTAACATTCATATTTTATGTACACTGAGCATTTAATTTTTAATATATTTTCCTTAAATTGGTGCTAAGGCTCCCATAATAAGAAATACTGCTCTCTTGTGCAGTAGGAGAAACAAAAAAGTAATCATGCTCTGTTTTGAGTCATTAATTACAGGCTATTTTGATATAAACTAAAATGATAATATTTAAATGGCAAATATGAACCAATCAGACATTCAATATAAACCAGAAAAAATCATGCATACCTTCATTTTTTGTTTTCTCGCATATATATTGGTATATGCATACAACACTACTTACTTCAGGAGGTGTTAGGAAAGTCATATTGTATATCTATGTCCATACCCATATTCCTACCTATATGTAAGTACACTATTATAAACAACTGAAAATGTAAGACAGTCATCACTAGCTTTCCTAAACAAGATAAAATCAAAACCTATAACCCTGTGTTTAAGAAAAACAACAGGTCATTAATTCTATATGCTCAAAGAAGTTTTGGATTTCTTTAATCATCTCGTATGCTATGAAATTCTCAACTCAAGGGCCAAAGCTGTCTTTTGTGCCCTTTTCTTCTGTTTCTTCTCTCAATTTCTTGGCTTGGCACTGTCAAAGTGTACCCTTCTGGTTAAAAGATGCTAGCTAGTTATAATTTGATGAATTAGCACATGATCTATAGAAATACTCTTGGTTGTAGTGTAGTTTTCTGGAGGCCACCACATATTGTTCAACTGTAATAATAAAAACAGCAGGAGAGAAAACCTTAAAAAAAAAAAGAGAGAGAGAATTTTCCTTTTGAAAGGACTTTCCAAAGTCATATCTACAGCCTGATATTCTTCACGACTAAATTCAATTTTCTCCCCTTAAAACAACAAAACTTTACTGAACACTGTGCAAGATGCAAGGTGCTGTTTTGAGCTATGTGTGATCTCATTAGCACCTCAGAACAACCATGGAACGTGTTCATTATTTACCTTGTTTTATATAACATAAAGTTGGGGCTCAGAAATGTTAAGTAGCATTTCCATGTTTGTACGGAGTGACAGAATCTGCATTTGAACATCAGTTGGCCTAGCCCAATGCTCATTTTCTTTCATTGAAATAGTTATTATATTTTTAATAGCTGTCAACAAGGATAAAGGCTTTTTTATGTACCTGTCATTGCCTAGGCACTGAGTTCTACCATAGTAGTTCTTATACAAGGCATTTTAGAAATTTTCTTAATATATAATTATAATTAAGTAAGGCAATTTGATTATAAGCATCCACTAACATTGGTTTACAAACTGTCCTCCATATATAGAGGGCAAGGAAAGACAGAAAAAAGGCAGGACACTCCAAACAGGTAGATGACAGGTTTAACAAGCAAGGGAACTTACATAAGTGGCTTGTTTTAGGCACCATAGGAAGATGAGATCTCTGTACTGGTCTGCCAGGGTCACAGAATTTTATATGGAGGCCTTAACTGGACTCAGTCAGGCTACGTAACACATTACTCTCTCAAGGCTGCAGTCTTGAAAGTGGCTTGCACTGTGTGAGTGGTGGGCAGAATGTACATTCCAGGGGAGGGGATGAGCAGCCTTGGCCTGAGTATAGTTTGAGGGTCAACAAGCAGTCATGTCCTCTATATGACCTCCTCCAACAACTGTATTTTTTTTTTTTGGCATGGTTGTAAATTTCTTAGTTCTTAAAACTCTCAAGAAAAAATAACCTTCCCCTCAATCTACTAAATCCAGAATCATTCCATTCTTATTCTCTTGCAGTTTATAAAGTCTTTATCAAGTTGGTGAATGCGGAAGTTACATTCTAAAAAAAAGATTCTGCTATATTATAGGAAAGATTCATGTGTTGGAAATATATAAATTTATATATATCATATCTATATATTTTTATAGAATACTCTTTCTACTGGTCTCTCCCTGTCCTTTACAGAATACTCTTTCTCTCCATATATGCATATATATGCATACATATATATAGATATAGATATATAACTGACTTTAAATAATTGGCCACTTGTGTATAATAAAAATAATTTACTATATGTAAATATTTCATTAAACACAAGAGGACAAATATTTGGAATTAGTTCTTTTCAATTATGTCATTTGGATGCCGCCATTTTTATATAAGGTATAAAATCAAAAACAAGGTTAAATCTGCCAAATACTGTCTCATTATTTGGTTAAAAACAGAAAACTCAGTTCAGTTCAGTCACTCAGTTGTGTCCGACTCTTTGCAAGACCCCATGGACTGCAGCATGCCAGACTACCCTGTCCATCACCAACTCCCAGAGCCTACTCAAACTCATGTCCATTAAGTTGGTGATGCCATTCAACCATCTCATCCTCTGTCATCCCCTTCTCCTCCTGCCCTCAGTATTTCCCAGCATCAGGGTTTTTTCCAGTGAGTCAGTTCTCCACATCAGGTGGCAAAAGATTTGGAGTTTCAGCTTCAGCATCAATCCTTCCAATGAATATTCAGGACTGATTTCCTTTAGGATTGACTGGTTGGATCTCCTTGCAATCCAAGGGACTCTCAAGGGTCTTCTCCAACACCTCTGTTCAAAAGCATCAATTCTTCAGTGTTCAGCTTTCTTTCTGGTCCAGCTCTCACATCCATATATAACTACTAGAAAAACTATAGCTCTGACTAGATGGACCTTTGTTGGCAAAATAATGTCTCTGCTTTTTAATATGCTGTCTGGGTTTATTGTAGTTTTTTTTTTTTTTCCTCCTTTTCAAAGAGCAAGCGTCTTTTAATTTCATGGCTGCAGTCACCATCTGCAGTGATTTTGGAGCCCAAGAAAATAAAGTCTGTCACAATTTCAATTGTTTCCCCATCTATTTGCCATGAAATGATGGGACCAGATGCCATGATCTTTAGTTTTTTGAATTTTGAATTTTGAACCAGCTTTTTCACTCCTCTTTCACTTTCATCAAGAGGCTCTTTAGTTCCTCTTTGCCTGTGTGTATGTGCACCTATGTGTATGTACATATGTATATGGTTTCTGCAGGTCTTAATCACTGAGCTCATTCTCACTGAAATGATGTTTTAAAAAGTAAAAAGGAAGAAAGTTTTTCTTTCAGAAACTTTCAAATGTTGGTCAGTCTTCCTCAACTCACAAATTGCTAAGTACAACATCTGCCTTTTCATCATGAAAGTGGCTTAAATATTTAGATAATAATAAAGGCTGTTGATTTTATAAATTAAGAAAAGATAAAATGTAACTGCATGTATTACAATTTAGAGTATTGCTGCTGCTGCTGCTGCTGCTAAGTCACTGCACTTGAGTCTGACTCTGTGTGACCCCCTAGACTGCAGCCCACCAGGTTATCCCGTCCCTGGGATTCTCCAGGCAAGAACACTGGAGTGGGTTGCCATTTCTTTCTCCAATGCATGAAAGGGAAAAAGTGAAAGTGAAGTCATTAAAGTATTGGGGTGCTTCTTATTCATCTACAATGATTTATTTGATAATACATGTTCCATTAAGGGTCTTGCTTTCACAAAGTCAGACTGCTAAGCAGACTTGTATACTCATCCTTTAAAAAAAGGATTAGATTAGAATTGGATCAGAATTGGATTAGACATGTTTTTCTAAATAATAAATTTTGTACAGCCAATTTTGGGGTAAATTTATTCAATCACATTCATGACATCTGTCTACAAATAACACAACTATATTTTTCATGGGCTAAATATTTTGAACATAATGCTGGCAGGTCCAAAGATGTATCAGTTGACTGATATGGAACTGGAGCAAATTATAACAAATATTCTCACATACAGCTGACAATGTCTAGCTATTAAATTTGTATATACAGTACATTTGTGTATGAAACAATCAGACTGAATTAAATTGGGTGGCACAGTGGTAAAAATCCACCTGCCAATGCAGGTAGATGCAAGAGGAGTAGGTTCAATCCCTGGAGAAGAAAATACTCCAATATTCTTGCCTGGAAAATTCCGTGGACAGAGGAAGCTGGTGGGCTACACTCCATGGGGTTGCAAAGAGTTGGATGACTGAGCCCACACTGCATGTTCTTGAAACAGCATGTCATCCCAGATTAAAACTATAAATAACTTGGAGAATGAAAGTAATTTATTCCATTGATTTCAAAGTAGGAATCTTTTTTAAAAACTAAAATACCAGGAGAAAACTATATTTTCTTACATTTTGTTGCTTTATACCTACAAAGAAATCTATACTGCTGTCATGCGTGAAAATGAGTCATGTCTTGGGTCAAACTCTGGGTTTATTTGAATAACACTATGGATTGAATTAAATTCTCATGTTACTCTAAATATTCATTCTTTTAACATGATAATGACATGTTCAATGATATTTGATTATATCATGGGTAATATGCATGATTACCAAACTGCCATTGAGTACCTTTAAGAAGAATTTAATTGAAGATAACTTACTATAAGCCTATCTTAACTTTCAGTTATCATGGATCTTGAGATGTCTGCCATCTAGTTTAAAAAATTATAATTAAATTCTGTTTCCCAAAACTTTTATTTATTTCTTCTGTCAAGGGTAAGGCATTGCAGCAGATATGTAAAGATCTTGGTTTAAGTAGGCTTGAGAGGCAAAAACACTGCAATTTTGTAAAGACGGTGGAGAGTGGGGGATATGGGAAAACTGTAATACTTTTTAACTGGCTTCCTCTTCAAATATGATCATAAATATGTTCATGTAAAGAGCAGGCACTGAGAAAGCACACTAAATTTTGATTATTCCCATAGTTAAAGCCATTTCTGTTGCTATTGTATTGTAACTTTTCTGTTAGAGACCTTTGTACCTTCAATTAATTGTCTTTTTTCCTGCAGTGAATATAAACTTTCAGAACTGAAGAAAAGGGATTCTCTCAGATGTGACCCCAGTATTGACCTTCTTATGTGCTATAGGGATTTTCTTTCTGAGTGACTAAGGCCTGATACTCCTGTAACAATGGCTCTGCCAGATCTCTGTGAAAACATCAGTCTTTTACATTTATTCTGGTCTAGAAGATGATTTCTTGTATTAGGTATAGTGCATCAGTATTTCTTTAAATAGAATTTTCTGTCTGTCTTCTTTCCCCATCCTCTCTTCACTGTTATAACTTACTGCCAAAATTGTCCTTGCTCTATTTTAAGTCAACACAGTTTGACCCTTTGCTTTACTGAAAGCATGTGCTCAGTCATGAACTGTAAGGGTTCAACTATTTGCTGTCTGACTATTTATAACATCCTAGGGGTGTAGTCTATCTATTTACATAAACTTTGAAATCCTGATCATTTCACTGACAATGCTTTGATTGTCTCAGTGCACTGTCACCCAAAATATTCTATCGAACAAAATATTCTTTATAAATAAGTGAATGCAATTCTAGCTTGAATTCCCTGGAAATTCTTAATGGCAAAATAAATCTTAACATGCTTGCAAGAATGGAGATTTTTTTCATACAAATTTCTTTGGGGAAGAATGAAATTTTGTGTGTAGATTTAGTCAAATACAGTCCTAAAGGACAAATATTTTGAGTGTGTTTGAGTGTGTGAATTTGTTATAAAGGATGAGAGCCTTCACTGTTAGTAACTCACTGCTCTCTACTTAAAATTCTGTTAACCCAAACCATGTTAGTAAGTAAGTGTTAGCCTTTCATGTCTTCCTCTTTGTGATCCCATAGATTGTAGCCCACCAGGCTCCTCTGTCCATAGGATTCTCCAGGCAAGAATACTGGAGTGAATTGCCATTCCCTTCTCCAGGGGATCTTCCCACCCCAGGGACTGAACCCACGTTTCCTTCATTGCCGTCAGATTCTTTACCATCTGAGCCACCAGGGAAGCCCACACTGGATCTCAGCAATATGTATTTCAATGTATCAGGACAGATGTCTGGCTGTTACAATGAACCCCCGAATAGCATCAGAGTGACTATCACAGCCATAGACCCTTTTGTGCACATTTCTCCCACATAAATTACTGTGCTTCAAACCATGTGACACTACCACATTTGACATAACTAGTTGGACTAGGACTGGGTGACTGATTATATATACAGCTATTTATAGCCTGGCCAACATGCTAGGTTGTGGCATAGAGGGACAGTTTCACACAACAGGGATTCTTTGATAAATAGAAATACACTCATCAGTTAGCTCTCTTTTCAAGGAGATTCATGAGTGAAGAGATAACCATGATCCTTAAACAATAGATATGAGGAGTTAGGAGAAGAAGGAAGAGCAGAAAGTAAAGCAAGGTAAGAATGGGTGGAATCTCACAGCTATCAAAGATGTAAAGTGATGCTGTGATTACTGAGATACTCCACTGCAGCTGCTCTGTATCCCGAGCAATCTCTTTTTGGCTTTTTTGTATGTAAGATTGTTTTCCTTATTTTTATTTATTGATTTTTTTGTGGAGTGAACTGGGGATTCAGGGACAGGGTCTAGGAGAACTTTCCAATTCTCGAAACAAAAAAAAAAAAAAGAAATTTATTTCCACAAATTAACACACCCAGTAAAGTAAGTCTCAAAAGAAAGATTATTTTAGACCTAAAAGAAATTCTGCAGTTATCTTTGAAAACAATATTTTTCTTCCCACAATATGATTTCAAAGTGAATTTCATAATAATAGGACTCACATTTATAAAAACCATTTAGCAGCAAGGCTGTCTTATCACACACAGGCACAAACTGAACTGGTTAAGCTATTTAGTGTGAGCATGCTCAGTCACCCAGTCACATCCAACTCTTTGTGACTCCCTGGACTGTAGCCCACCAGGCTCCTCTGTCCATGGGATTTCCTAGGCAAGAATACTGGAAAGGTTGCCATTCCCTTCTCCAGGGAATCCTCCCCATCCAGGGATTGAACCCACATCTTCTGCATCTCCTGCTTTGGCAGGCCAATTCTTTACCACTTGAGATACCTGGAAAGCCGAGCTATTTAGCACCAAGAGTTAAACTGAAACAACTTAAATGTTCCCCTAGGACGGGATTACTTCCCTATGAAATAGTCAACAGATATGCCATATCAAGTATTAAAAGAATGACTCTAGGTACAATAGGAAGGATTTTGGCAGACCCCAAAGTGGTTGAGAACAACTACACTATGAATATGGGGGAACACTGAGAGTCCCTTGGACTGTAAGGAGATCCAGTCAGTCCATTCTAAAGATCAGCCCTGGGTGTTCTTTGGAAGGAATGGTGCTAAAGCTAAAACTCCAGTACTTTGGCCACCTCATGCAAAGAGTTGACTCATTGGAAAAGACTCTGATGCTGGGAGGGATTGGGGGCAGGAGGACAAGGGGACGACAGAGGATGAGATGGGTGGATGGCATTACCGACTCAATGGACATGAGTTTGAGTGAACTCTGAGAGATGGTGATGCACAGGGAGGCTTGGCGTGCTGTGATTCATGGGGTCGCAAAGAGTCAGACACGACTGAGCGACTGAACTGAACTGATAATCTCTAAGGATTGACTGGGAAACCTCACAATTTTTCAAGGATGCCTGAGATACACATTCAAGAAACTTATCAGTCATGCAGGTATAAACTCTGTCTTAAATGAGAAGTTAGACAAAATCTCTAATACATCTTTTCCATTTGTTTTAAAAGGCCCATAAAATTCACTATCATAGCCATTTTCAGTAACCTTAAGAACATTCACATTGTTGTGCAACCATCACTGCTATCCATTTCTAGAATTCTTTTCATCTTGCAAAATTGAAACACTACAGTCATTAAACAATAAAGTCCCATTCCTCCCTGTCTGCAGCCACTGGCAAACACCATTCTACTTTTTGTCTTTAGGAGTTTAATGATTCTAAACACTCCTTATGAGTGGAATCATAGAATATTTGTCTTTTTGTTACAGGCTTATTTCATTCATAATAATGTCCTCAAGATTCATCCATGTTGTAGCATATATCAGAATTTCCTTCTTTTTTGCAGCTGGATAGTATTCCATTGTATACATATACCACATTTTTCTTATTTATTCATCCATTGATAGATGTTTGGGTTGCCTCTTTGTTTTAGCTATCATGAATAATGCTAGTACAATAGATAAGGATAGACAATATAGATATGGAGACACAATTCTTTGGAGTATACATATTCCCAATTTGAAAATTTCTTAACAGAATTTTTATACTTGGAAAATTGGCTTGAGTTTTTTTTATAGAGCAATCACTCATATATACCTAGAAGATAAAAATATCCTATTTATTTTTAATTTATTGTATCTACATAATAAATGGCTAAGGTGTTAAGAGGGCTAGAATGGGGGCCAGCGAGAGGAAGGCTCAAGAGGGAGGGGACTGATGTATACATATATCTGAGTCACTTTTTGTACAGCAGAAACTAACACAACGTTGTAAAGCAATTATGCTCCAATAATAAAATATAATACAAATAAATTTTAAAAAATAAATAAATAATATTAGAATGGAGATTAAAGCAGGAAGGGGGCATAATCTATATTTACCTATGTCATCAGTATTGTCAAAGTGTGACCTGAATATCTCATGTTTCAATATCATCTTGAAGTCTCTTTTCAAAATGAAAATTCCAAGGTTATACTCTAGACCTATACCAAACCTCTGGAATAGTGCCTACTCAATTACATTTATACTAAGTGCCTCAGATGACTCAAATGCACTCTGAAGTTTCTTAAGACAAACCTATGGTTTAATCCCTAAGTTGTGTAACCTCATAGACTGTAGCCTGCAAGGCTCCTCTGTCCACGGGATTCTCTAGGCAAGAATACTGGAGTGGGTTGCCATTTCCTTCTCCAGCTTTTTAATGTAGGTACACCCCATCTAGTTAGATGAAGGTTCTAGAGAAAATAGAGTGAGGATTTTCAATGAAAAAAGGATTCTACCTCCCAGAGTCACTTTGGACTTGACCTGCAACATCAGGTCTTCCCTGGGTCTCCAGCCTACTAGTGTGCCCTGAAGAATTCTGACATATCAGGCCCCACAATCACATGAGCCAATTCTTTAAAATAAATCTTTCCTCTACATACACACGTCCTATTGGTTCAATCTTTGGGAGCCCTGATTAATACATTCAACCATCATAAACAGAATGATATGACTTCAGTCTGAAAGATTTACACCTTCAAAAAAGTTTTTACGTCTGACATTATTTTGTGCAGGAGCTATGCAAAATTTAACATTAAAATTCTCTTTTTATCAACTATTATGACTTACTGGAATTCACGATCAGTTAAGGTGTATATATAGATATCATACAACAACTCACTATTCATTTATTTCATCAGAAGAAATCTATCCTTCAGTTCTCTCAATTCATGTAGTACATGATTTCAGATAACTTGATTTTATAATGAGTTGCCTTTTGCCTCAAGTTGTCAAATTATTTTCTCCACTAGTTCTATAAACTTACTGTTATAAATTTACAGTAACATTTCCCCCAAAACTTCAGTTACAGTTTAGGAAAATAATTTTAAATATTAATATAGGACAGTCTACCTTTTGAAGCCTATACATTTGCAATTATTTTAGCCGGAGTATTACAGAAACGGACCTAGTAAATAACTAAGCCTTCTTCTATTTTCCATAGAAGAAAGGTGTATTTTTTTCTTTTATTAAAACATGAGGTCTAAGTTTGTATCTCAGTATAATAATATGCAAATTAGGCTTGAACAATTTGATAAACAAACATGCTTACTTTATATAAGAATTTGGTAGGCAGAATAGGCACCTGAAAAGATGTTCAACTTTGCTAATTATTAGAGAAATGTAAATCAAAACTACAAAGAGGTACCACCTCACACCAGTCAGAATGCTTATCATTTAAAAGTCTACAAATAATAAAAACTTGAGAGGATATTGAGAAAAGGGAACCCTCTTACACTGTTGATGGGAAGGTAAATTGGTACAGCCACTATGGAAACACTATGGAGATTTCTCAAAAAACTAAACATAGTGTTGTCATATGATCCAGCAATCCCACCCCTGGACACATGCCTAGACAAAACTATAAATTTAGAAAAGATACATGTGCCATATGTTAATAGCAGCACTATTTACAATAGCCAAGACATGGAAACAACCTACTGTCCACTGACAGATGAAGGGATAAAGAAGATGTAATACACACACACACACACACACAATGAAATATTACTTAGGCATCAAAAAGAATGAAGTAATGCCATTTGCAATAACATGGTTGGACCTAGAGACTATCATATAAGTGGTAAATCTGAAAGAGAAAGACAAATACCATATGCTATCACTTATATGTGGAATCTAAAGTATGATACAAATAAACACATCTGCAAAATAAAAACAGACTCATATAAAGAATATGTTTGTGGTTGGCAAAGGGGAAGGGAGGTAGGAGAGGGAAGGAATGAGAGTTTAGGATTAGCAGAGGCAAACAATTATATATAGGATGGATAAACAACAGGTCATGCTGTATAGCACAGGGAGGTATATTCAATATTCTGTCATAAACCATAATGGAAAAGAATATGAAAAAAAAAAAAATATATATATATACATATATACACACACACATATATGTACAACTGAGTCAATTTGCTGTATAGAAGAAATTAACACATTCTAAATCAACTATACTTCAATAAAATTTTTTAAAATCTAAAAATTTTTAAAAAATAATTTGATAAGCAGAATTGTATGGTGGTCAAATGCAAAGACTCCAGAAACAGTAGGTCAAAGTTTAATGTGAGAGTTTGGACAAGTCATTTAACCTCAGTGTTTATCTGGAAATAAGGAAAATAAATGTACCTGTGGCTGATTCATATTGGCATATGGCAGAAACCAGCACAATATTGTAAAGCAATTGTCCTTCAATTAAACTTTTTTTAAAAAGAAATAATAGATCCAAAAGAGAATAATATAAAGAAAAAATAGTAATGATGGAATAAGCACAATTGATCTTGGTGAGGGTGGAGTTTTGAAAAGCAGAAGGGCAAGGAAGAGAAAAACACATTGAATAAGCAACCACCTGGAGGGTAAACCTGCATTGGAACAAAGCCGGCAATAACAAATAACCAGGTTAGAGTCTCAAGCTGGTGAGTAGAATGAAAGCATTGGTACCGGAAGATTCCTTTGAAAGTGAAATTGGCATATGGCAGAAACCAGCACAATATTGTAAAGCAATTGTCCTTCAATTAAACTTTTTTTAAAAAGAAATAATAGATCCAAAAGAGAATAATATAAAGAAAAAATAGTAATGATGGAATAAGCACAATTGATCTTGGTGAGGGTGGAGTTTTGAAAAGCAGAAGGGCAAGGAAGAGAAAAACACATTGAGTAAGCAACCACCTGGAGGGTAAACCTGCATTGGAACAAAGCCGGCAATAACAAATAACCAGGTTAGAGTCTCAAGCTGGTGAGTAGAATGAAAGCATTGGTACCGGAAGATTCCTTTGAAAGTGATGTATGGGATGAATAGAGCAGAGCACAAGAGACTGAAGCCAGCCAGGCAACTGTTGGAATAATAAAGCCAGAAGAGAAGAGGCATAGGTAAAAATCATAGATTTCAGAATATAGAAAGTGGCTAAAGTGAGAAATATTTCCAAAAAAGCAGCAGTCAGACTTTGTACTAAGTTAAATGATTAAAAGAAGAGTCAAAAATGGCAGCAAGTTTTTACCTCTGGCAATCTGAAGGCTACAACAAAAATGGAGCAGTTTGGAAGTTAGAGAGTTTTAACAGGAGGATCATACACACTTCAGGAAAGGACAGTTTAAATGGCAGTGGGGTTCAACTTTAAAATGTTAGAATTTTCATGTCATCAGTAAACTCTAGCAGAGCTGGGAGTGACCTTGCAGATGACCTAACCCACATGGCTCCTGTGAGCTTCAGGCAACAGAAGGATACACCATCATCTCACAACGGGATGATGCAGAACCTGGGTGAAGACCCAGTCTGCTACCAACTAAACTGAGGTTTGTCATTCCTTGTCCTGCCAAACCAGCCTGCACAGAATCCTAACTTCAAAGATGCCTACTATCTCAATTTTATTGACTGATGAGTAGAATATTTTAAGATGGCATAATTTTTTTTAATCTAAGAGTACACAACATCACTCATATTATGCAATCACTCTTAAAGCTTAAATGACAGCATAGCTACATATTATAACAGTAAGGTAAGGTAAGGTGAAGTCACTCAGTCATGTCCGACTCTTTGCAACCCCACGGACTGTAGCCTACCAGGCTCCAGGCAAGAGGACTGGAGTGGGTTGCCATTTCCTTCTCCAGTGGTGATTTTTAAATATAGAGGAAACATATTTCACAGACATTAGGTAACTTTTACTAATTTTTACCTAAATGTCAAGTAGTCTCCTTTTATTCTTTTATTTTTGGTCACATCTTCCTTTTAGGACACTGAATTTGTCTATATCACTTGGAGATGGAGGTGTCTTTCACAATTTCTCTCAATGAGGCTAATAACAGATGTTTCTTAAGATTTTTATTATCACCTTAGTCACAAAGTGTCATTGATTTCTGGCATTAAACAGAAAGACAATTTGGTCACCAAGAATGTTTTGCTAGTTGGGGGTGTTGGAAATGTTCAGCCAATGGGTCAATCTGATCATGGCTAACACCAGATCAAAGAATAGATTCTATTTTTGACAGAAAAACTGCCTTTTTCATCTTAAACTATTCTCTACCAAGATCATGTCACTATCAACTAGTTAATATTTCTGAAATTAGAACATTCTTAAATCTTCCAGCAGTAGAAACATTAATCCAAATACCCACAAATCCACATTTAAACTTTCAAATAACTTTCCTTGTTTATCCCTAGAGATTAAGAAGCAGGCTCAACATATATCAATTCATTCAAAAAATATTTCTTAAGTTCATACCCTCTTTTGTGTAAGCACCTTCACTTATACTCCAAGGGGGGTGGTACAAGTCTGGGTCTTCAAAGAGTGAACACTTGCAATATTCTAAAGAGACTCAAGGAGGATGAGCAAAACAAACTATTTACATCCCCTGATGTTGCAGCTGGTTCTGGAACAATAATTGATACTTATACAATAATTGATACATCTCTGTCAACTTGGGATTTTTCTTGACCAAAACTTTGAGTAGCCTTGGTTACTTCCCTGGTGGAATGACCCAGCCCTTTATCCCTAAGGAGCATTAAGCCCTTACTTACCTTAACATTTGAGGGGCTCTGGTTGCTGCAATTGTCCCTTCATAGTTATTACTGGGCAGTAAAAACCAAAGGACCTCCCAGTAAATCCATGGTTCCAGATATACTCCTCTTTGCCTCAGTTGTGCAATACCAACACAGATATTTGTTAACTCAGAACAGTAGCTCTTTATTTTCCTGCTGGTCCACTGGTGGTGGCCAAATGGCAATAATAGCTTCCAATTAAGTGGAAAACTTTTCTGTTATCTGCTGGTGGAAATACTGGAAACCAGAATTCTAACATGACAGAGACTAATTTTGTAGAGATAGAAAACACAAATCCTGAAAGACGCACAATGACAGTCATGATGTAAAGGCCTGATCATAATTCCTTTCTTTTGTTCCTCGACTTCTACTGTGAAGGACATAACACCATATATCAGGCATCAGTTCAGTGAATGTAATGCAACCCGTAGGGCAGCTCCCCAACCTACAAGGTATTGGCCCTGAGCTGACAAATTAACTGAACCTTCAAAATGCCATTCCACCTATGGCTGCTTCTCGGTGATGTACAGCCAGTGAATCTCACATTTGTAACTTCATTTTCAAACCTCTTTGCATTAAAATACATAGCTTCTTTTCATCTGAAACAATATTGTGTAGGACGTTGTTGATAGCTCAGGCATTCTATAAGTCCTTGGGTGACTGTATTGATTTTGATTGGGAAGAATTTCTATCCCCTCCAAGGCCCAATGGAATGAACCCATCACAGGAGGTTGTCTTGTATCACTGAGGATGGTGACATTTTGAGTCACCTGGGTCCTTGGAGTTGGACCCAGAAAATGACAATTGGACATTTAGTAGTAGTAATAACTCTATCAGCCAGCCTCGGTAGAATGAGATCACTGTGGTTGAGCCTACATGTAACTTGTAACCATATCTATCTGTTCATGTACCTACAACATAAGCATCACTTGAATAGGCTGGCTGACAAAGCTCATGCTGGCACCGGATTGTTGAGAACCTTATTTTCAGGAGATGCTTTCTTGTGGATAAAAACACAAAGCTCCACACACTTTTAGCCTCTACCCAAGGGTACATCCTCTTAACATTGCTTCAAGCCTTCTTCTTTCTCTTCATTCCAGACCTTTAAGCCTGTTATGCCATTCATTCCACTGCCCTTAAGTCCATGCATATCCATATATCACCTTTTCCTCCAAACAGGGGGACAAGGAAGTGTACTGATTGAAGATCTGCCTTATCCTTCAGGGCCACTTCTAACTGGGATTTAATAAGACAATCAGTGCAGATATGAACAAGACCTGATACTTACCTTCTTCCTCAGTTATGTGTAAGACTTCCATATGAAATATCCTATGAAGCCACAGGTGTGAAGCGGAGTGGAAGGATCAGTTCAGCAGAGATAGTGAAAGTCATTCAGTTGTGTCCAACTCTTTGTGACCCCATGAACTATACAGTCCATGGAATTCTCCAGGCCAGAATACTAGAGTGGGTAGCCTATCCCTTCTCCAGCGGATCTTTCCGACCCAGGAATCAAACTGGCGTCTCCTGAATTGCAGAAGGATTCTTCACCAACTGAGCTATGAGGGAAGCCCTCAGTAGAGATAGGTGGCATGTAATTTACTTGTTCACGTAATTTACTTGTGCCTTCAGGACTTGTCTCAGCCAGTGCTGAATGCACCACCACCATCTGAGAATGGATGGATGGTGTACCACTTCTATCCTAGAATGGATGGATGCTCACTGATTTTGTGAGTTCATGGATGTTATAACTGCTATTTATGGTGAGCAGTTCAAGTTGTACAGACTTTCAGTGTCCCAGGATCTGGTGTTCAGTCTCTATGAGGGCCCAACAAGATGCAGAGAACTATTATTCCCATGGAGACTAGTTTCCTGCTACAGGGATCTTGTTTCAGCACCCTAAAAGTCTTTATTACTTCTTTCCTATTTGGAAGAGATGGGAAATGATGAAAGGAGTGGCCTTTTACCTTACAGGGGGTGTCCTAGTATGCTCCTGAACACCCCTAAAAACTTCCCTGAAGTCACCAAATGATTGTCGGATATATCTCCTAACTTCTGGAATACATGTCTTACTAAGGCTTCTAGGGTAGTGCCATTTTCTTTTGCTCTAGTCTAATTAGCATGATTTTGTCAAGGTAGTAGACCTGTATGATGTTCTGTGGCACATCAATATAATACAAATGTCTGCACACTGTGTATGAGATTAACAAGAGATGCAATTTACCACTTAAGGAATAATTCCTCTCATGAAATGCTAGAGGTTGTAGTGGAGCTGTCTTAGTAATGACAACACATCTTATAGCAACTGCAATTGGATCTGTCATGTGGATAAATTTGTGATAGTCCCCTGACATCCACCTCAACCAAGCAGGTATTAGTAGAAATCAAACAGGTGAATTAAGTGGGACTGTGACAGGGAACCACCACCCCTGTCATTTTCTAGTGTTTGATTTTAAGTCTAATCCTTGCCACTTCCTCTCTAGATACAGTATTATTTTTTTTCTAATTGACTATGTCAACAGGGGAAGGGAACAGTTTCAGAAAGTTCTGTTTCCTTTCCAACCAAGGTGCTACTTAGCCACAAGTCAGAGGATCAACATGGAATATTTCCCAGCTGCTATATTCACAATTAAATATCTGAGGCTCAGGAAACTGATCTCACAATGAACTCAAATACTAATTGGACCAACTCTTAAGAAATGTGGACAAAATTTCATGTATTTCACCTCCATAACCTTCCACTCTACTCAGAGAATTGTAATAGCAATTTTTGTTCACTGGTGTTAATATCATGGGCTTCCCTGGTGGCTCAGAGGTTAAAGCATATGCCTGCAATGTGGGAGACCCAGGTTTGATCCCTGGGTGGGGAAGATCCCCTGGAAAATGACATGGCAATCCACTCCAGTATTCTTGCTTGGGGAATCCCATGGATGAAGAAGCCTGGTGGGCTACAGTCCATGGGGTCACAAAGATATCAGACACACATCTTAGAAATCCTGGAAAGCTCCCAGAAAAGCACGATTACCCTAGAAATTGTAAGTCTGCTAGGAGAGACAGAGTAGGGATATTTACCATATACACCAACAGTGTCTCTGAGGGTCCTCCTCAAGAGCACTTGGCCTCAACTTTAATTGATAAACTGCCCCAATAAGCTGAGAAATCTGGAACCTGAGCGAGGAGCTATGATTTTTCCAACTTGACCATTAATGCAAGCTGGTCTGCTAGTCAGATTTTACTTGGTTTATTATTACACAAATTGAGCGTACCACAGCTAGCTAAGAGCTACTGTTCTAAATCTCTATGAAATGAGGCATCCACGTTGCTGATCTGGCAATCCTTATTGCTAATCTGGCAGGCCATGTCAGCAATTGCATTCACTTTGACTCTGGCCCATGCTGCCACCTGGCCCATGTCATTTCAAAATGCTATTTACCCATTAATATCTGGAATCCAAGTTCCATGGCAGGATCTTCCTGCAGAGATAGTTGCCAAAGCGATTCCCCAAATACATCTTTACTGCCACAATGAAAGCAGTGTCTTTGGGGTCCTTCCTGGGAACATAGGTAGGTGGCGGTTTTTCAGTTACATTTACCATTCAGATCTATCCTAACATTCTGGCATTTCCCCTCTCTCTAATTACCCCCATGTCTAATCCCTCTCTCAATATTGGGCTGGGTATTTTGAAATTTCCACTTCATTTATCACAGGTCGTTGTTACACCAGTAATCCAGAAACCATGAGAGTGAATTACTATGGCGAGCTTCAGGTACACTTGTCAGAGTGTTGAACCATTAGTGTGAGTGAGTGCCCCAGTATCAATGAGTTCTCCCCTATTCAGTCCTATATTCCGTCTCCCTGGGTTAACACCTTCAAAATACATTCCAATACTTATTTCCTCAGTTCCTGAAAACATGTATATGTACAATTCCTTTTGTGGGGTGCTTTTTATTCCAAAAACAATGCTTCTTGTTGTCCTGGAGGCAAGGGGAAATAATGGGGTAGGTCATAAAGAAAACACATCACCCTTTTTCAGGTGGGACATTGCATCGTTTTCAGATACAGGGAAACTGTTCTCTTTTAGTAAGGGGAAACTGGGTGAGCCAGAAGGTTTCAGTGGAATTTGGAGGTTTAAGACTCTCAGGTTTATAAACTGAGGATCTGATCACATAGTTCAGGGTTCTTTTCTTTCAACTTCATTTTTTTAAATCTCTGCCACTCTTATGCTTGAATTCTAAGCCTCATTTTTAATTGAGAATTTTTTGTGCATCAAGGAATAAGAATCTTTTTCAGAGCTGCATTTAAGACCTCTGGGTTTCAAAGTATGCTTTAATTTGCCCTCAAATGCTGTTAAAACCAGACATCCTAACCACAGTCATTTAATTATCCATCAATCAAGTGCATTAAACACTTGCTCTCTCACTGCTTTGTCTTTCACCAATACCTCTATCCAGTTAACCATAGGTGAAAACTTGAATAATTGTGTATATCTAGGTTATTACCACCTCACTTTCCACCAGTGGCGGGGGCCCTAATACCTTCCATTAGTGAACAATCCAACTGAATATTCCTATGCTGAGGGTCTGTTTTCCAGATAGAGGTGCCAAACACATTGCCCAGGTTTCTAGAAAGCAGAGCCTGAAGTATGCAAGTAAATATTTTACTGGAGAGAGACAATCCCAGGGAATCAAGAGTACCCCCTGAGAATAAGGGATACAGGGGATGACAATAGGAAAGAAAAGGAAAACAAACAACAAATGTGTTTCCAAGTTGGCACAGATTTACAAGGAAACAAACCTGGTTACTCAGTCTCTTGATATATCTGACAGCTGCCCCCTAAATACTGTCTTTCTTTGGTCAAATTTGATTCACAAGGCACTCTCTTTCCTAAACTTCCAGGTTTTTTAATTTGGCTTCTCCAGGCAGCTGCTGAAAAAGGGCAAGCATCCTTGGACTTGACTGATTGGACCAGAGCACTGCTTTGGCTCCCACTCTTGAGAACACATAGGAACCTTTGCTAAAACCTGGCCCTTGCCACCAGAAGACAACTAGAGATACTAGAAGCTATTCAAGGATGGTGGCCAGGCCTATGTAGTCACTGGGGTGGCTCAGGTTGAGAAGTCAAGGAAGTGACCAAAGCCAGAGAGACTGAAGGAAGGGTCAAGTGAATCTGGTGAAGTGCATAAGCTGAGTTTAGTGAGAGAGCCATCATTTTGTCATCTCTGCTCCAGGATGCTAGCCACTACCTTAGTGACTGGAATTTTCAGCTCTTTACAGAAGCATGAGATGACCTGGAAGAAGCTAGCAAATGACTGGAAGATCCAAGACCTAACATATAAAAGAAAGTTGAATTCATCAAAGTCCGGAAGTGGCAACATACAGGGAACAATATTAAATAAATGAAAAGATGTTACAGAAATCTGTCCCCAAAGAAAAGTTGGGGTATTAATAAAAATTCTTTGACACATCCACTGTGTACTAAAAAAGGCAAAAGGCAAAGTAGAATGAAATGATAGTTCTCTGCAGACAAACTGAAGACATGAAAAGCTGATTGATAAACTTCAAGGTTATTCTTTATTTTCTGAAAACAGTCCTTCTTTGTATTTTGAGGCTTCATAAGAAAGTAATTGGTTTTGTTGAATCACCCATTTTCTGGATACAAGTATCCATTCTTCCCCCTCAAAATATATATATTTTTTACCATGATTTTCCATTGATAGCAATAACAATGTTCAGACTCCTTCTTGAAATAAATTTTACAAAGAGTATCAGTTTTCTTATCCCAAAATAGCAGTAACAACTAAGCTAAACTGTCAATCACCTTGTGCAGTACAAAGTACATAAAAATAGTATATTAACTACAAGACTGACTCAATAGACATTTTCAGTCAGTTCAGTTCAATTGCTCAGTCATGTCTGACTCTTTGTGACATCATGGACTGCAGCATGCCAGGCTTCCCTGACCATCACCAACTCCCAGAGCTTACTCAAACTCCTGTCCATTGAGTCAGTGATGCCATCCAACCATCTTATCCTCTGTCGTCCCCTTCTCCTCCTGCCCTCAATCTTTACCAGAATCAGGGTCTTTTCCAATGAGTTAGTTCTTTGCATCAGGTGGCCAAAGTATTGGAGTTTCAGCTTCAGCATCAGTCCTTCCAATGAATATTCAGGACTGATTTCCTTTAGGATTGACCAGTTGGATCTCCTTGCAGCCCAAGGGATTCTTAAGAGTCTTCTCCAACACCCCAGTTCAAAAGCATCAATTCTTCAGTGCTCAGCTTTCTTTATGGTCTAACTCTCACATCCATACATGACTACTGGAAAAACCATAGCTCTGACGAGACAGACCTTTGTTGGCAAAGTAATGTCTTTGCTTTTTAATATGTTTTCTAGGTTGGTCATAACTTTCCTTCCAAGGAACAAGCATCTTTTCATTTCATGGTTGCAGTCACCATCTGCAGTGATTTTGTAGCCCCCCAAAGTAAACTCTCTCCCTGTTTCCATTGTCTCCCCGTCTATGCCATGAAGTGATGGGACTGGATGTCATGATCTTAGTTTTCTGAATGTTGAGTTTTATGCCAACTTTTTCACTCTCCACTTTCACTTTCATCAAGAGGCTCTTCAGTTCTTAGCTTTCTGCTATAAGGGTGGTGTCATCTTCATATCTGAGGTTACTGATAATTCTCCCTGCAATCTTGATTCCAGCTTGTGCCTCATCCAGCCCAGCATTTCGCATGATGTACTCCATATATAAATTAAATAAGCAGGGTGACAATATACAGCCTTTACGTACTCCTTTCCTGATTTGGAACCAGTCTGTTGTTCTATGTCTAGTTCTAACTGTTGCTCCTTGACCTGCATACAGATTTCTCAGGAGGCAGGTCAGGTGGTCTGGTATTCCCATCTCTTGAAGAATTTTCCACAGTTTGTTGTGATCCAAAAAATCAAAGGCTTTGGCATAGTCAATGAAGCAGAAATAGGCCTTTTAGTGATTATAATATGCTTAGTGAAGTAGCACAAAGGATTTCTGAGTATGTTGTGAGTAGAATAAAGGAGACGAATAGAAGTAGACTTGGGCATAAGGTAGGAGAAAGAAGAAAATGAGGAAGACTGTGTGTTAGCAGCAGGAAACAAGTTAAATACTCAAACAAACACTGTTTGGTCATTTAAATCAACTAGTCCAATTAATTTTGTCCTTTTCTAAATATATGCCTAGTTTTTATTAAAGTGACACGTTCTCATGATGAAAAATAACACAAATGGGCTAACACTGAAGAGCAACAGAGCCCTGTCCCCCACTCCCATCCCCAATCCTGCTCCTAAAGTCAACTGATACTTCTGATAAAAATCCTCCCATCTCTTGTACACCTATGAGACATATAATTGACATTAATGTTGACATTAATTGACTTGCTACTGTGATAGATGTTTTAGTGCATGTCCACCTGTATTCTCACTTCTTGTTTGATAGTTAAATCAGTATTTTTAGTTGGTTTGTTAATTATTTATGTAACTCAAAATTATACACAAACCTCTTTTATGTCCTGGTGATGTCTGATAGCTTTTTCTTGACTGCCGTTTTTATAAGATTGCTACAGTCTCTTCAACTCAGTTGTCTGCATTCTAACTTCCATTATCTATACCTTTATTTTTATGTAATCAAGATATGCTAGTAGGGCTCCTTGGGCTATTTCTCTGTTACAAAGGGAAGAAAAGAACTTTACAAGTCTTACTTTCTGCAGTTACTAAGCATTCTCCTAAGGACTAGAATCCCTAGAAAGAAGCAGTCTGTAACATGAGAATAGCTTTCAATGACATGCTTTGGAAATGCCAATTCGTTTTTGCATAAGATCTAAATGTAAGCCCAACCCTTCTTTGTTTGACCATCACTTATAGCTAATTAGCATATAAGCAACCAGCTATCCTCATTACTTTAGGCTGCCTATTCTATTCAACTAAAGACACTTTCTTCAAGACAGCTTGAGGTTAACAGTTCAAATAATGGGCAAACTCTTCTGCTGTAATTACCACATTGCTGATGGAATTCCTCTGGAATGAAAAGGAACCAGATTTCTGATTACTTATGGCCACCTGAAAAAAAAGCTCGCTCTTTCCCTGCTTTCAGCTTGAGCATTACTATGACTGGAGAGGTGAGAAACTATACATTTAACATCTGCCTTTGTCTAAGAATCCTTGGATACTAGAAAACTGATCTTTACTTAGACATCTGGTAGTAATATTTACATTATATTCTGCAACAACAATGAGATCATCTGAGGGTTGTCTAAACATGGATTTTAAAAGCTGAAGAACAAAAACCGTGTTTACATTATTATGATGATGTAAATACTGCTTATTGGAAAGTCAAGTAGAAATCTATGATTATTACTCTTTTTCTATGGGCTCAAAGTTAAATCCTAATTGCTTGTCAATGAAAAATCTCCCTTATTATACTCAATCAAGTACCTAAAATCACAATCCTGAATTTGCTTTATGTTGGAACATTTATTTTCTTGTACATTTCATTGGGTGTTTCTTGAAATAACTCAGCCTTTATTTCTTTGAGAAGAAATATAAGCCATCTATAATTTTTTCAGCCTATTGTTTAATCTTTGTTTTGAAGATATACTTCTTAGCAACCACTGATATTTTCTGTGGTTAGGCCACTGAATTATTCTTAACATTTCTTATATCCCATATCTTCCTATTTTTTCACTTTCATTTTGTTGGAGTTCATCCTCAAGAAACACTCACAAAAAAAGTGTCACTGGATATAAAAATAACTAGAAATTATTTTATTTTCTCCCAAATGCCATTGATTAGCTAATTAACTAAATACAGACTGCTTGATCAAAACTAATTTTCCTCAGAAGATGTAAAGGCCATGTATGCTCATCTTCTGGCATTTATTGTGGTGATGAAAAGTCTGATGTCAGTCTGATTTTTTTTCCCCTCCACTGGGAAGCTAATATTTTGTTTTTTTTTTTCCTTCTTTCAAATCTTTCAGGATAATTTCTTTCCCCAGGTATTTACAAAATGTACTCATTGCAGGGGATCTTCCCAACCCAGGCATCGAACCCAGGTCTCCTGCATTGCAGGCAGATTCTTTACCAGCTGAGCCACAAGGGAAGCCCAAGAATATTGGAGTGGGTAGCCTATTCCTTCTCCAGAGGATCTTCCCCACCCATGAATTGAACAGGGGTCTCCTGGATTGCAGGCAGATTCTTTACCAACAGAGCTATTATAGAGGCCCTACTTCAATCTTAGTATTCAATTAATTCTTTCATCTACATACATTGATTCCTCTTTAACTCTGAGGCATAGTCTTGTTTTGTTACTTTGATCATTTTCTCTTTGCAAAGTTCTGATTGAAAGATGTTTGATAATCAGAATGGTTCTCTACATCTCTTACCTTTATTCTTATATTTCCCACCAATATACTCTCTGGGATATTTCTAAAATGTTAGCCTTTGCATCATTACATTTGATCCCTTTTTGTGAACTTAATTTTAATAATCATAATTTTAGGATCTGTTATTTTTGTGCTGTGTTAAGTTGCTTTAGTCATGTCCAACTCTTTGTGATGCCATGGACTGTAGCCTGAAAGGCTCCTCTGTTCATGAAATTCTCCAGGCAAGAGTACTGGAGTGGGTTGCCATTTCCTCCTCCAGGGGATCTTCCAGACCCAGGGATTGGGCCTGCATCTCTTATGTATTTTGCATTAGCAGATGGGTTCTTTACCACTAGTGCCACCTGGGAAGCCCCATTTTTAGATTATAATTTTTATACTAACCATTCGTTTCTTAAAGATGTCATATGTTCTCAAAGATGTCTGACAATAACAAAGGGGATTTTGCTTAATTTCATTTTATTATCTGATATATCTCTTCCTTTAGTGTTTTAGTTTCTTTATTCTAATCTTTTCTTTCATTCTATAGTGAAAGTGAAGTACACGTGTTAGTTGCTCAATCATATCTGACTCTTTGTGGCCCCATGGACCATAGCCTGCCAGTCTCCTCTGTCCATGGAATTCTCCAGGCAAGAATACTGGAGTGGGTAGCCACTCCCTTCTCCAGAGGATCTTCCTGACCCATGGGTCAAACCTGGGTCTCCTGCTTTGCAGGCAGATTCTTTACCATTTGAGCCACTGGGGAAGCCCTGATTCTACAGGCTCAAGCAGTTTATGTTCTCAGGTTATCTACTGATATTTTAGAGTGATTGAACGGAAAGACTGACTTTGACTTTTATGCACTTT
This sequence comes from Cephalophus harveyi, assembly GCA_006410635.1. NCBI lineage: Eukaryota > Metazoa > Chordata > Mammalia > Artiodactyla > Bovidae > Cephalophus > Cephalophus harveyi. The sequence goes on from SJYT01076667.1 coordinate 27,351, forward strand.
GCCGTGAATGGACAAAGCAGGACTTTTTACGGTCCTTTCCCTACTTCACACTCAATGCTGAAATGAAAGTTTTTATTATTGAACACAGACATTCACAGAGATAAAGTGAATGATTCTCTTCACTTTATTTTCAGAAGAAGAGTTCATTTTTTCCCCTCTGGGAATAAATACATTCTTGACAATTTACCTTTTAGAGTAGAGAGACAGAAAGATGTTAAGATTAAATGGAGAATTGGAATAAATCTTCATACTAAATATTTCATTCCTACTTTCCACTCTGGATCTCTCTTTATAGTCTATCTCTGAGTCCAGAGTCTTCTGAGGTTTGGGGAGTAGAGAGATATTAGACATCTTATCCACTCAATTTCTCCATGCAAAATTTAAGCTATAAATTCTGTTGTTCTCTTTCAGCATTCCACAGATTTTCATTCAATTTTCAAAGCTGAGATATTTGTTAAAATCTCTCATCTCCTGAGATTCTTTGTTCTGTCATCACTGCTACTGACTCCATTGTTTTTGGATGATATTTACTTTATAGATTTACTTGTTTCCGTTCTGAAGAGGAAGAAAGATGGACAAATATTCTGCCAGCCATCTTAAACCTATTCTCCAACTATTATAATAAAGCAACACAATCAGATTAGTTATGAAAATTTAACTAGCTGCAAGCTAAATTGATTTATCAATCAGTCAATAAATGTTCTATGAAGAATAAAAAGACAAACAATAAAAAGTATAGGTAAAAATACAGACTTTTTCTCATAGTAAGGGATAAAATTTTGTCAATATTTGGTAAACATTACCTCTCTGAATTTCCTGGACTATTAAAAATTCCTGTGGGGGGCGGAGTGTTAGTATTTTTCAAGTGCTTCTTCCCACCTGCTGTGAGCTCAATACATAGAACTTTCGATCTAAACATTAATTATATCAGCTTTTTAATACTCATCATAGCTAAGAATTAATTTTATTACCTTGCTTTGCCATTAAAACTCTGTGATTCCTTATTAATGTCAAAATATGACCCTTTACCCTTTCGTGAATGTCACTAATTTTAGGGGGAAATTGATGTATAGTTTTACAGGACAGTAAAAAGATATGTCATCCAGTGGGTTGGCTTGCATGTACAATTTCAATCACACTGGTTTCTAAGAGGCCAATCATCTATAATTTAGTAGAAATTGTAGTGTTGGAGCCTTTTGCAGACTCCATTTCTCTTCCTTTTGAGAGTACTTGTCTATTTGATAAAAAAGAATAAAAAGGAAAAGAAAAAAAGACATTATCTGTCTTGTTTCTTAAATTCAAAAGAGAGAAAATGTTAGTTTGATTCCTACCCACCCCATTCCCCGACCACCCCCACCATGATGGGAGTCAAGGGTCTAAAAAGATAATATGTCTAAGAATTTTTACTGTTTTAGATCCCTGGACATCAGCTATCCTTCTCAAGCAGCCAACTGATGCAGTCACAAAAAGTCTCCCTGGGACTCCAATTTAGCACTAGTTTATGTTTGGTGGCAATACAGTGTGTTTCAAGACAAACATGTTCCTGAAATTGGTCTGTAGTAAGGCTGGTGGATACACTTTCCATTAGTCTTTTTTTTTTTTCTCCTCTCTCTCTTTTTTAATGACAGGATGGTCATCAAAACCAAATAGGGCCTGAGTTTAATGCAGTTCTCAGAGATGTGGTGGAGGGTTTGGTCATGAACTCTTTAAGCCCTTACCATCCTTCCTGCTTTATCTGCCTTCTGCTCTCAGTCCATATCTTTACTATTTTGACTAGTTGGGCTGAGACTCTCTTTCTGCAACATTCCAGAGAAGATAGGAGGAGAAAATAAGAAGGAAAGTAGACTAAATTGGTTGTGAATTCTTTGAGACCAATGAAAGTTTGTTTGAGATCCTCAAAAGAAAAAACCTTACAGGATTTTATCTCTTTTTCCCTTCTCTCTCTCACATTGTACCAAGCCATAGAAGATGATTCTGGTCATCAATAAATGGTCACCCTCAAAATCTCTTTGATAAGTGAAAGCAGGGGAGAAAAAAGAGACTGTTTTAAAATAAGATCAAAGGTAAAAAAGGTTAGGAGATAAGAAAAATTTGGAGAATAAGAATTAAGAGGATTATTCTTACTTACCAAACATGTATACCATTTTATTTTTACCATCATCACTTTGAAATGACTTTACCTCTCATTCAGATCAGAGGGCTATAGAGATAGTCAATTGGTATATATTTTTGCTTATAAAATTTCTGTTGCACTACTTTATCAGTATATGTATAATATGCATATGTGTATATATAGTGTTTTTCTCTTTAACTCTTTAACAGGATAAGAAAACAAGGGTTAAACTGTTAGGCATATATGAAGACCATGATGATGTAGGGGAAAAATTATTACTAATGCAAAATAAGAAATAAGGTCAGTCATGACAAGGAACCCAGAAGAGTCTCCATGGAGAGATGGAGAAATAAACCTCTCACCAAAGATGCAGAGGTTGTAGCTGAGTTCTATAGTCTAGGTATCTGGATTATATTTTCCATTAGAAGTAATTATCTTCAAGGGAGTGGTTTTATGAATCAGTGTCTCTTCTGAACTGTGAGAGGAGTACCCTAACCAACTCATTTACCTAGAAGCTCAGTAAAATTCTTGATACAAAGGTCACTGGTGGAAATGAGTAGGAAAGAACTAATTTTTCACCAGTCATCAAACTCATGAAGCCAGATATATGACTTGGGAAAAATCACTTGTTCTTATCCTTCTCCTTCCTACCTCTATTTTATTGTGTGTATATCCATAGAGGGAAAGCGGAAGAAACAATAAAGCCCGTTTCCAGGACCCACTGAACTTTACTTTGTCCTCAGTTCCTTTCTAAATAACCTTAGGGAGAAATTTCCAGTTGCGGAAGAAGTATCTAGGAAACCTCAATTAGGGCTCAAAGTTTCAAATCCAGACTGGAGAACAGAATCATGCTTGTAGAATTTTCAAATCAAGATTTTGTCTTTTATATTTCAAATTCTGCTATCCAACACTATGCATTTCCCATGAAAGGTCTGAAGCAAGGACCAGTGCATTTCCCATAGAAGCACGTGATTGTTCATTGTTACAAGTAAAGGCAATACTTCACAAATCCCTATATAAATATATTTCCCACTTTAGACTTAAGACGTCTATTTTTTTGCCTATGCTGGTATGCTACTCTTTCATATTTAATGATTTTTTTCCATTGTTTTTATTATTCATCCATAGGGTACTATGCTAGAGAAAATAATTCTTCTTCCTGAGCATTTTATTTCTCTCTATAGTTCTTCTACTCATCATTCTTCTTAGCCTTCTGAGTAATCTTTGTTTTTAGGTCAGTGACTCTCACCTCTTGCCTTTGGCTAAAAATATTAGAGTAGTTCAATGTTTTTGTTACCTGTGAACTGAATCATTGTGTGTGTGTGTGTGTGTGTGTGTGTTTCACCCAAATTCCATCCTCATTTTAGTTCAATGAAATCTTATTTCTGCTGGAAAACTACTTCTACATAGAATTTTTTTCCAAAGGCCTCTTATTAGAAAGTTCTAGTCTGACTTTCTTTGTAAGTTTCAGTGATGATTCCTGTGTTTCTTTTTATCATACACATTGGCAATGAGTATCTCCCATCATTTTTATTTGTTTGTTTAAAGTCAGAATAATGACCAGCCTCTGAAGAGAATCAGGAGAAATGAGTGATAATTCAGTCAAACTGTAAGTAAGACTAGGACAATGCAGTAACAATTAACATATTCTAGATACCAAATATCCATTCTCTTCCCTTCCTTGCCAATAGGAATCTAATTGTGTAATGTGGCAATCTGTCCTCAAAAGAAGTAAAAATCTAGATTAAAAAAAAAAAATCATTCATATAAAATCTATACTTTCTTTAACAGAAACTAAGTTCTTAGTGATTTTCAGATAAGCCTCTCTACAGTTTAAACCAGGAGCCACTCTGAGAACTTGAATGAATTCCTGAATTCTCTTAAAATAATTTCATCAGACACTGTGGTTGGGAGTAATTGAGGTCTTCTGTCACATATTTAAAAAATATAAAGCTTACTAATTATTAAATGGTGTAATATGATTTGAAGTAGAGCTTGGTTAAGGTTTACTTGAATTTATTAGCACCTTTTCACAGTGTAGGTGAGTTGTTGAAATAAAACTTGGGGTCACAGGAAAGTAAGACATTTTCAAGCACTACTGCATTAGAGAAGTCGCGATTTACAATTAACATGCTATTTACAAAGTTTGCCTTATCTAGTCACTAATACAAGTGCCCTGAGGACCTGATTAGGCATCTATATTATTGAAATCAATGCATGTTTTTGTGTAGCACTTCCTGACAGGCTACAGTCCATGGGGTTGCAAAGAGTCAGACACAACTGAGTGACTAACGTTCACTTTTCTGATTTACACCATTTTTAGGAGTAGCCTATCTAGCCATTTCCTTCACTCAGCTCAGTTAATAAGATTCTATTAGTTTTATTAACAGAGAAGGCAATGGCACCCCACTCCAGTACTCTTGCCTAGAAAATCCCATGGACAGAGGAGCCTGGTAGGCTGCAGCCCATGGGGACGCTATGAGTTGGACAGGACTGAGTGACTTAACTTTCACTTTTCACTTTCATGCACTGGAGAAAGAAATGGCAACCCACTCCAGTGTTCTTGCCTGGAGAATCCCAGGGATTGGGGAGCCTGGTGGGCTGCCGTCTATGGGGTCACACAGAGTTGGACATGACTGAAGTGACTTAGCAGCAGCAGTTTTATTAAATTACTTACCAACTAAGATCATTTTGTGAAACATCAGGTAGAAACATTTTAGAGGAGTGTTGCTCAATTTATTCCCTCCTACTTGATCTCTGCAAGGAGATCAAAGAAGTCAATCCTAAAGGAAATCAACCCTGAATATTCCTTGGAAAGACTGATGCTGAAGCTGAAGCTCCAATACTTTGGCCATTTGATGCGAACAGCTGAACTCATTGGAAAAGACCCTGGTGCTAGGAAAGATTGAAGGCAAAAGGAGAAGGAGGTAGCAGAGGATGAGACGGTTAGATAGCATCACTGACAATGGACATGAATTTGAGCAAATTCTGGGAGATGACGGAGGACAGAGGAGCCTGATATGCTGCATTCCATGGGGTCACAAAGAGTCGGCCATGACTTAACAACAGAATGACAATACATGATCCCTTTGGATGTGTCTATCAATCCCTGTGTTTGATGGGTTTTAGCATCCCTCTCTGTTCCTGGCCTTATCTTGCTCCTCACATCCTCCTACTTCCAACATCTCTACTCTCATTCTGCATTCTGTTGCCCTCCTAGGACTGTGTTTTCAGCACTCTCTCAACTTGTGAAGAATGTTGTCCACATCTCAGGATCTACAGAATGTTTCAAACTGCTTGGGTTAGAAACCCTGGCCCTTCCCTATCTGATCCAAATCCACTTTTGCATTTGGGTTTTCAACATGGGATTTGTTGCATTCTGCTTCTGTATTTTTGCTCAAAATTGCCTCTTTCTTCCTAGCTATTAAAATTCTTGTCCTTTCTAGGTTAGGATATCTAAGGCACCCTCCAATTCTTTGTCCTGGACCATCTGTAGTATCTTCTCTGGTGTCTTTGGTTCAGAATGATAGCACTGCCTTTGAACATTTGTGAGAATCACTGGGAGAGAATTAGATTTGTGTGACACATTTAAATCCTATCTCTGTCACTCTATGTGACCTTGGAAAGTTTATTTCCTCTTCTCTAAAAGGGAATAATCACCATCATTATAGACAGAGTGAACAAAATTAAGCCCACAGGACAGTATATGGTATATGATAACATTCAACATGAGCTATGTTTATGTACAGTCTTGACTTTTTGCTTCTTTGTTATTCTTAGTCATTTATCCACATGTCTCTTATCTCTCCAACAAGACAGTTCACTAACTGAGGTCAAAGCCTCTGCTGATTTTTTTTTTTTTTAATTCAGGAGCACCTCAGGAGGCATTTGGTTCCTAGGTATTCAATGTTTGTTCACGGACTGAGATGGTATGTACAGTGCCAGGAGTCATCAGCAAATGATACCATATCAAAGCTAGCAGAAAATGTTTTCATATGTTTCTGATGAAGTGAAATCTTTTGGTTCACGCCTCAAAAATCTCTGCAAAATCAAAGGCATATATCCAAGGCAAGAAAGTGCTATGTTTCACCCAAATGCTCCAAGTTGAGTAGTTTAAAATAGCTGAAGAAGTGGGGAAGTATATTTAGAACTCATTTTATTTATTATCTCATCTTGTCTGTCAAGACTATATTTACCAAAAGCTATTTAATATGCAAGCTTTATATAATAAGATCCACACCATACAGCCAGATATATAACCTGGGCAAATAGCAATGCTCTAAAACAGGCTATAAGAAACAATGCTAATAAGCCAAAGCATTTCAAATTATAACTTCATTGTGCATGTAATAAGTATCACTTTAGGTCTACAGGTCAAAATAAATAGTAACATCTTATGGTAGATAAATTAGGAAGAAATAAACTCTTTGGACAAGATAATGTTGCTATGGAAACCTTAATGTTCACAAGCCTGCTTCTGAAGGCTCTGCTGCCTTGCCAGACTTTTTACATTTAACTTTCTTTCAAGCTTTTAAGAAAAATTAAAAAGTCCTTTTACTACTGAGACCTAAAATGTGACAGTGGCAATATACCCTCTAGCTTTCTAAGATCCATGAAAATAACATGTCCTGCACACTGCTCCATAGCAGGAAAATACAACTTAATTGGGGTTGCAAAAGAAAAAAAGAAAAAAGCAGTGTGTTCATGCTTGATTTGAATTTCCTTCCACAGTGGGGCTATGGGTAGGAGCAGGGACTTTCTTTGTGAAGCAATTTTTGTGCCAGGACCCAGAGCTGACAAAGATGACTTTTTAAGCACAAGTTTAAAGCCATCTTGAAATGTTTCTTTGGCACAGAGCTATTTGAACCCCAAAGTCAGTGTTGTTTGAGAAAGGGAAAATGGTATATTCGTGGAATTCACAAATAAATCAGAAGTGTCAGCACTGAGCCTAGAAACTTTTGGCTCCAAACTTTGTAAATTTTATTTATTTTATTCCTCAGGCAACATAAATGTAACACAGCCACCTACGTGTCTGGTAAGC
>SJYT01076668.1:0-41247 GCA_006410635.1 Cephalophus harveyi
CCACCTCATGCGAAGAGTTGACTCATTGGAAAAGACTCTGATGCTGGGAGGGATTGGGGGCAGGAGGAGAAGGGGACGACCGAGGATGAGATGGCTGGATGGCATCACTGACTCGATGGATGTGAGTCTGGGTGAACTCCAAGAGATGGTGATGAACAGGGAGGCCTGGCGTGCTGTGATTCATGGGGTCGCAAAGAGTCGGACACGACTGAGCGACTGAACTGAACCAGATTTGCTCACAGGAAAACTTTTACATCTTCTGTCTCAGTCTGCATCTCTCTCTCTTTTGTTCAAGTAGAATTCCCTTCATATAATGTCAGCAAATGTATTGGTGCTTTTTTTTTTTTTTTTAATGCATTCATTCAAAAATGAATGGCTCCTATGCACAAAGTAGGGAATAAGTCACATGTGGTTTCTTCTACCATAGAGCACACGGGCTTTTAGATATGGGAACGCAGGGCAAAATTAGATACACAGATTATATATAACCATAGCACACATGCAAAATTAAGAAAGTACACCAAAGTGACTGAAAAAAATCTATAACTGACAGTATGTCGAAGGGGTCTATTTAGAAATAGTGGCCAGGGAAAATCTGTCTAAAATTAAAGTTAAAATTTGAGCTGAGACCTAAACATTGAGAATGGTCATCTGTGTAAACTATCAAAGAAAGGGAATTCCAGGTAGATGGACTGTATTTGCAAAGTCAGGAAAGATCTTGGCATGCTGTAGAAAATGAAAGCTTGTTGTAGAAGAACATAGTAAGCAAGTAGAATGATCTAGGCAAGGTTGACAAGTAGGCAACATAAAGACCAAGCAGGGTTTTTATAGTCCATGTAGGTTAGAGGAAAGTCTTATAGATTAAAATGTTAGAAACCCAATTCAAACTAATCAAAGTGATAAAAGGGGATATATTAACTCAAATTACTAAAAATTCCAAAGACCTCTCCCTTTCACTGATTCTCAGGCTAGCTTTAATTTTTTTTCTTCTTCTTCTCAACCATCTTAACCATTCATATGTACTGGGAAAGACAATTATCTGCAAATGTTATCTTACTCCTTCTTTGCATTCTCAGCAAAGAAATCTCTTTCCATTCTCTCCAATAAATATTATTATGAGTCAAGCTTTGGTTATATATTTATTCATAAACATTTATTGTGGCCATAAATGTGATACATGCTGGTTGAGCACTCACGGCTCAAATGATGCTAGGCATAAAGTCAGTCAGACTCCATTCATATGAATTGAGACAGAGGAATGGATAAGTTCCCAGCAAAGGAGGAAAAAAAACACAGAAACATCTGCATGTGTTTACATAATAGGTAGGATGGAAGATACTATGGTAATATTTACCATAAACCATATTTCCACTGCTGCAATCTTGAAGCTCCTTTACTTAAGGAGCTTAAGTAAAGCTCCTTAATTCCACAATGACATTATCAAGATATCCAAAATGGTTAGAAGTGTAATCTGAGATCATTCTTTGGCTGCTTGTTTCATAGAATAAAGTTTTACATGAGATATAAAGGCTGTGCATAGGCAGCATTGATTATAGATAAGCTTTTTGTTTATTTCTTTAACATTCTAAAACATAGGGCCTGCCCTTGGGACAAGACCATTATAATGAGGATAGTGTCAATATTTGGGGATGGTAATTAAGTATCCAGGAAAGGAACAAGATTTAGGAGGTTTGAATCCAATATTTAGGGAAAATCCTCACACTTCTGCTTCTGACTCATCAGGAAACTTGGATTAATGCCTTAACCCCTCTAATCTCATGCATTCCCAATCTTACAAGGATGAGGTTAGAATTAGATGTGCAAAAATTTAAGAGAAATCCCAATCAAGAAAAGCAAGAGACTAGAAGAGGTAGCTCTTACTCTGGATGAAAACAGAGCCCAATGGAAAGAAGGAAGTCTCCTCTTATTTCCTGGAAAGAATTCAGCCAATGAAAAACCATGAATTCTTTGTTTACTAGAACCTTCCCAACTTCCTTTTTACCTCTGTAAAAGAGTCATCCTTCCCTTTCCATGTGAGAATTTCCATGTCGACACCTTGTGGGAAAGGTCTCATCATTCTTGCAGACCCCAAATTGCAATTCTCTGCCAATCCTGAATAAACTGATCTTGGCTGGAGAAATATCTAGCAGTCTATTTATTTTAGGTCCACATTCTGTTCATAAACCAGAGAAGATCTCTGAAGTTTCCAGTGCTGGTCAGCTGTGGAGGGGGATTCAGGATTGGGAGCTCGTATACACCCGTGGTGGGTTCATGTCAATGTATGGCAAAACCAATACGGTATTGTAAAGTAAAATAAATTAAAAATAAAATTTAAAAAAAAAAAAAAGAGAGAGAGCAAAACAGCCAAGATGGCACATTCAGGCTCTCTTGCCCCATAATTCGTAAATAATGACTATGTAACTGCTGAGATCAAAAGTTATGACCAACCTAGATAGCATATTAAAAAACAGAGACATTACTTTGCCAACAAAGGTCTGTCTAGTCAAGGCTATGGTTTTTCCAGTGGTCATGTATGGATGTGAGAGTTGGACTGTGAAGAAAGCTGAGCACTGAAGAATTGATGCTTTTGAGCTGTGGTGTTGGAGAAGACTCTTGAGTGTCCCTTGGACTGCAAGGAGATCCAACCAGTCCATCCTAAAGGAGATCAGTCCTGGTTGTTCATTGGAGGGACTGATATTGAAGCTCAAACTCCAATACTTTGGCCACCTCATGTGAAGAATTGACTCACTGGAAAAGACTCTGATGCTGGGAGGGATTGGGGTCAGGAGGAGAAGCGGGCAACAGAGGGTGAGATGACTGGATGGCATCACCAACTCGTTGGACATGAGTTTTGGTAAACTCTGGGAGTTGGTGATGGACAGGGTGGCCTGGCGTGCTGCAGGTCATGGGGTCGCAAAGACTCGGACACGAATGAGCAACTGAACTGAACTGAACTGATGAGATCACTTAAAGCACTGTACATCCACATCACGAGGTACCAGCTTCAACATCAGTCCCTTCAATGAACACACAGGAGTGATCTCCTTTAGGATGGACTGGTTGGATCTCCTTGCAGTCCAAGGGACTCTCAAGAGTCTTCTCCAACACCACAGTTCAAAAGCATCAATTCTTCGGCACTCAGCTTTCTTCACAGTCCAACTCTCATATCCATACATGACCACTGGAAAAACCATAGCCTTGACTAGACGGACCTTTGTTGACAAAGCGATGTCTCTGTTTTTTAATATGCTTGGTCACAGGATATTTTGTGCTGTACACATATATGGGCTCTACTTTAAAAATGTCTGGATTGCTTTTGAATCATGGCTCTGTCTTTTGGGTCAGCCATGAGAAAAGAATATATAGTGTATCTCCTGCTATGGCTGCTGCATCACCTAGGAGAGAAGCTATGTTATGATTGTTGTGACAGTCAGGAAAAAAGAAATGTGCCTGCAATTCCTACAACTCCCTGAGTCTCCTTCCAGCCTCTTAACTCATACCTTGCCTACTCTGTGTTCAGTGAACAGTGTGAAGAGCAATACAGTTGGCGTCATGAGCAAGATCAGCAACACAATTGGTGTAGTCAGCAGGATGAGAAGCAATACATCAGTGAATAGGTATGGTGTCCACAACTGAGCCTGTTGTCACTCACTGCTTTTCTTGCCCAGCCTAGAGTTTGAAAGTATATCTTTGTCCTAAATCTGAGTTCATGCCCCCTTTGCATTTGATGATTTCCACTTTATTAAAGATCTATTTTAAGGTTTCATCTTTACTTTTAAGACCTATTCTGCATGTGAGTAATCATTTGGTGTATAGGTCTAATTTTGAGATCAGACTGTTTAAACCAAGGGTGACTGAGAAGCTATGAAGCCATTCCTACCGGAACAGGGGCTGCTCCAATAACTATGCTTGCTCAGCCATTGGTCCACTCCCCTCTTCTTTATGCATTTATCTGTTGATGGACATTTAGGTTACTTCATTATTTTACCGACTGTAAATAATGCCACTATGAACATTGAGGTCCATATAGCTTTTTGAATTAGTGTTCTTATTTTCTTCAGATATATACCCAGGAATGGAAATGCTGGATAATATGATAGCTCAATTTTTAGCTTTTTTGAGAAAACTCCATACTGTTTTCCACAGTGGTTTCACCAGTTTAAATTCTTACCAACAATGTTTGAGGGTTCCATTTTCTCCACATTCTCACCAACAACTTTTTTTGTACATTTTTTTTAATGGTAGTCATTTTGAGAGGTGTGAGGTGATATCACATTGTGGTTTTGATTTGCATTACCTTGGTGATTAAGCATATTTTCATGTGCTAGCTGGCCATCTGCATTTCTGCTTTGGGAAAATGTCTGTTCAGTTTTTCTGCCCATTTTAAAAATCAAATTTTGTTTTTCTTTTATCTTGAGGTTGAGCTGATTTTATATTTGGAAACCAGTTTTTCTTCAGGCACATTTCTAACTAAAATGGACCCATCTGATCAAAGACAATTTAGAATATCAATGGCCATATTGGGGAAATTCAAAATTTCCCAACTTAGTTTCCTTAAGAAGAAATTGGACTACAACAGCTAAAAAATCCCCAGGACTGAGTGGAATGCTTATTTTGATTGCTATTTTGAGGATTACAAACTTTATCAAGAACCTAAAATTGTCTCTGACAAAATAAAATTTTAAGATTAATTGAGGCAAACAAATGATTAAAGAAAAATAAAACAGGTCCTGAAGCCTCAGGTGCCTCTTGCTTGGCTTAAATGTCTTAAGCTCCACTTCTAACACATTATTTCTTTCTCTCCCAACTCCTAATGACCAGTCTCATCCTCTGTCACCATCTTCCTACATTTCATCTCTATGTTCAGTTCTACTAGAGTATTTATTTTATTAAACTTTCCCTTTTCAATGAAACTCTCCCCACTCCTTTTTTTCTGGAGTTGCCAGAATCTGTCTTAGACTTGAGAATTCTAAGAAGTTAGAGGCTAAAACCTTAATTTCTTATATTCCCTGAACTTAAATGTGAGCATAGTCAAAGATTTTCCCAAAGTATCTAAAGTTTCTTATATATATATATATGACAGCTGAGCGCCAAAGAATTGATGCTTTTGAGCTGTGGTGTTGAAGAAGACTCTTGAGAGTCCCTTGGACTGCAAGGAGATCCAACCAATCCATTCTAAAGGAGATCAGTCCTGGGTGTTCTTTGGAAGGAATTATGCTAAAGCTGAAACTCCAGTACTTTGGCCACCTCATGCGAAGAGTTGACTCATTGAAAAAGATTCTGATGCTGTGAGGGATTGGGGGCAGGAGGAGAAGAGGACGACAGAGGATGAGATGGCTGGATGGCATCACAGACTCAATGGACGTGAGTTTGGGTGAACTCCAGGAGTTGGTGATGGACAGGGAGGCCTGGCGTGCTGCGATTCATGGGGTCACAAAGAGTAGGACATGACTGAGTGACTGAACTGAAATGAACTGAACTGAACTGATATATATATATATATATTCTGAGAAATTTAATGTAAGTTACTCAAACTTAGTGACCTGATTTCTCTGACTTATATCAACTAAATCATTCTTTTGTCAGTGAAGGCCAGGCCCAGTATTGGATGAAAACCACTATCAGAAAATCATGAAAGACCTCTAGAAATACAAGCAGGAGAAAAGCCTGCTACTTTATTATATAACTAGGCTCAAAAAATTGAGAGTTATTCCTTTGAGCAATTCCTAGGGCTCTTTCAAAAAAGTCTGTTAATTGGAACAAAATTCAGGCTTCTACACAAAAACTGAAGAATCTGTTCATGACAATTCCAATTGACTACATATCATTTTTCTGAGAAAATTCTCGTGTTCCTTTGGATGTTTACTGCACCTGTATAGCTTTTAATTCTATATTGATTAATAGGTTGAACTGGGACCTTAACCTTCTGGTAAAATAGTACCAGGATGTAATGGAAAACTGTTTACTCAAGATCTAGTTAATCTGCCGAACCAACTCTCTTGTACTCTAGATGAATAATCTAAAAAGAAGACCATCAAAATTCTTAATCTTTAACTGTAGAAAATGAAGATGCCTAAATAAAATAAAAACCCTCCTAATTTCTGCTATTATTGCAAAAATCTAGGAAATTATAAAATAAATTGTTACAAATTTTATAACTACAGGCATCATCAGCCCTTTAAGCAGCTCAGGAATACAAGGGTTCTTCCCAATTCTCCCTCTTAATTGGCTTGGAGAAATGCCTCTCCAGATTGAGGATGAATTTCTTCCAGTCATAACTGAAAACAGTGCCATACTCTCAATGCTTAACCCCACTAGTATAAAATAACCCCTGCTTCAAAGTACTAAAACATTTCAAATAGTGGAGATCTCTAACTTCAATAGGTTCTTATTTCTGAACCTATTTCCTTTTGTTACATCCTTTGAGAGGTACACACTCTTTTCTCTTTAGTTCATCCACCTTATCCATTTCTTTCTCTCAAAAGGGGAATGAACTTTAGAATTTAATATTAGTCATCAAAGTAACCAACCAGGTGAATTAAATGACTTTTTGACACCTTTTATTTGCTTCATCCATGAGTGTACTAGAGCTGATTCTGAAGACACTCATCATTTGTCCTTGTTAAATCAGCTGCTACCTTTCTTACTGGCAAAATCTTCAACTGTTGGCAAAATTCATGGCATACCTCCCATAAAGACTTTAAAAGATCCCTCAAAACCCCTTTCAGGAGTTTATCAATACCCTATAACTTCATGGGCATAACACCCATAGTAGAGGATTACAGTGCTTAAGGTCCCATTATCTCTTGTATTAACATCTGTAACAACCTCCCACCATCATTTTACCAGAGAAAGATGTTGATTAAAAGGGGATAAATGTAAAAATAAATTCACAAAAATATCAATTAAATAGTGTTGGGAGATCTTTTATGACCTGCTATTACAGCAAAGCTCAATGGATAGAAAAAAGACTCCTCTTCTTCCCTGGAAAGGACTCAGCCAATGCAAAACCTTGAACTGTGTTTACTACAGTTTTCCCAACTTCCCTTTCCCTTTTTAAAGAATCTACCTTCCCTTGCAATCAATACAAGGAGTTTCACATGGCTCAACATGGTTGCAAACCCTGAAATAAAACTTCTTGCTGATCCTGAGCAAACTTGTTTTTGCTAGAGTAATATATGGCAATATATTTATTTCAAGTCAACAGATGTAATATAACTTTATTATGCTCAACAGAGTAGTGGACACAATGTAAACAGTTAAGAAATGTTACCCATTATTATTAATTGTTAAATGACATATTGGTATCTGAAAATCCCTAAAGTTTTTTTTTTTAGGGCCAAAAATCATGAATTACATGTTATTTTTTTCTATGACTCAGCAACATTTGGTAAAAAATGTAGATAATAACATTTATTAATACAAAGTATTACTTTAAAAAGAAATTACTGTGAATCTAAAGAATGCATGAGAGAATATTGAAAAATGAATTATTATCACAAAATTATTTATGAAATTGATCATACCTTCTGTTTCCTTTTAGAGTCCCTTTGTTACCCATGATCCTTAGCTTAATATAATATACTGATTACCACATAAATATTTAAGTTGTTCTCTATGAAATGGGATACTATGTGTATGTGATATAAAGGAAAAGGTTGGAAGATTTAGACCCTTACAGTCTCTGATAATCTTTATTCCACTCTACCACATTTTAACTTTGATGCCGGGGTCCAGCCCCAGGGGCCAGCGTGAGGAATCCCGCCCGTGACACTTTGAGATTTTGAACAAATTGCTCAACTATCTCATTCATTAGTGTATTCATCTGTAATCAAAGTGGGAAAGATTTATCTTTGTAAGTGGCTCAGTGATGAAGAATCTGCCTGCAATACAGGAGACACAGCAGACATGGGTTCTGTCTCTGGGTTGGGAAGATTCCATGGAGAAGGGCAGTGCAACCCATTGCAGTATTATTGCCCTGACACAACTAAAGGGACCGAGCACAGCACAAGACTGATATGGGTATTAATATGTTGTTAAAGTCCTGAACACAGAGTGAAGATTCAGTAAATAACAATTATTAATACTAAGCACCGGAGCTTCTCAGGTAGTGCAGTGGTAAAATATCTGCCTGCAAATGTAGGAGATGCAAGACATACAGGTTCAGTCCCAGGGTTGGGAAGATCCCCTGGAGTAGGAAATGGCAACCCATTCCAGTATTCTTGTCTGGAAAATTCCATGCGCAGAGGAGCTTTGTGGGCTACAGTACATGGAGTCGCAAAGAGTCAGACACTACTGAGCAGATGCACACACACACATTATTACTAAGCATTAAAGCATACAAAAACACACATTAATACTAAGCATTAAAGAATTATAAGTACATGAGAAACAGTCACTTATTTCAAGAATATCTCAATCTAGATATGAAGTGAAAAAAATTCTCTTCTGTCTTCTACATCACTGAGTGGAACTTCTGATATTAGAGCACTGAAGAACTGCTGACATCAAGCATCATTGAAGAAAAGGAAAACCGTCATGACTGGAGTTACTTATTATTACTTATGGGTACCTGTGAAAATATCCTCTTCTTAGTTAATATTATCTTTGAGGAGTTCAAAGTAACTTTCTGGTGGAAAATTAATTGATATAATGCAAGACAGAATTGAATTCCAAATTAGATAATTAAAGTTAGATAATAAAATGCAGTTGAACCACAAATTCTAATATGAATCAAAGCATGTTTCTACTGATCTGTGAAGAAAACATTTATGAAAGAGGATTACAATTTTGATCCAAAAGGGCCTCTGTGACATATATTTATATCATTTCTCATTGAAAGAATTTTGGAGTGGACCAATATAATAAAATCAGAAAGAGCTTTTCCAACTGACAATTTCTGTGAGTCTTGAGTCACTCATGTTCTCTCTCTTTGGGGCCCACTTCTTCTACCCTACCATCCATGTTTTACTCAATAGTACCATTACAATACAAATCAAATCTCCAACATTTTATCACCCTCTCACTTTATAACACACTTTGCTACTCTGGTATAAATGGGACCTGTGATCAAAATGAATTAATTGGAACATCAGAAACATAGACTCACTTTTTCTAAACAATGGAAAGAACTGACTGAATATGTGGAAGCTCTATCTTTAAACTATCTTTCCCTTTATAATACAGGGAAAATATCCAACTGAGAACCAAGGAAATGATACTTTTCAAACTCTATGTGGCAGGGTTCATTAAATGTTGGGAGAGAGATGTCTATTTGTTGCTAAGTAAACCATGTGTGACTTATTGTAGCTCTTATAGATTAAAACATACACATTCCAATAACTTAAATATGAGGACAGAACAACACAAAGCCTTCTTTTTTTATAGTTACGAGCATGTAATCATCCCCTGATCCACTTTGCTCCTGTTCAGGTTCCACCTGTGCAGATTAATTGAATTCCAAATGTTGGAGAATGAAAATACATATTATTCTAAAGGGACTACCATAATTCACTGTACATATTTCCTCAGTATCTGCCATATGCACAAAACAAAAAGGAGGTAAATTATAGAACAACACATACAAAGATATGAGATATGACTAGATATTCAAGATGAATAAAAAAATAAGTTAACAAGTAATATATGAACATAAGTATATTATTTATCTAGATGCTTTAGGTCATGAACAAAAATGGATTTAAGTCAGTGAAAAATAACAAGATCTAAAAAAGCCAGTTTGGGCTTCATAGAAATTGTGAATTCTGATCTGACATTAAAGGTATGTATTGAATTTAGAAAGAAAGAAACAGACTACTGAAAGTATACAAACACACACACACACACAAAATAAAAATCTTATATCACAGTTAAATGATAGATGTTATTATGTAATAATATGAGAGTTAATATATTATTACAGACATACCACAAAGCCATCTACCTAAAGCCTTTTTCTCAAATTGTAAATATTGCATTGTTTTAACTAATAACTATAATAATGAGAGGAGAAAACACTAGTCACCCATTTTTATTATGTACATAGTCTGTCTTTCCAATAAACTAATGTGTTTGTTCATCTTAGCACTGCTTACATTCCATCAGCTCCATGCTCAGACTCAAATGTTTCCATCATCTACACAGTGATGTCCAGAGTACTTGTCCTTGCGTTCCAACTCTTCAATGCTCTAACACTAATCTATCTTTCCCAGAATATCTCTCACTGTCTCTAGAAGTGTCCTGGCATTCAATCTAATCTAATGTCACTTTTACTTTTCAAATTTTCTCCAGTAACATAAAACTTATTTTAGTTTCATCTTTTCTGTTGTATTCTTTGGATAATCCCAGATGGAAATAACAGCTCACATTCTTCAATGTACCTAAGTTTATTTATTGCATTCTTCTAGTCTTTAAAATATGTACACTACATTTTAGCTAATTCTGTACAACTTAGCTTCCCTTCTAGTATGGGTGAGAACCAATACACTATAAATATCCCAGGACTAAACATGTACTTTATTGCTCAGCATATGTTTAGGAACTGAACTAAATCAAATCAAGTATATTACAGAGTGGGGCCAAGATGGCAGAGTTAGGAAGACTCTGAACTTCTGTCTTCCCAAGGACATTCTAAACTTACAACCACTTTTGGAAAAAACTATCAATGAGAATAGCCTGAAAGCTATCAGAAAAGACTTTTCACAACTAAAATAATAAAGAAGGAACTACAACAAATAAGAGATAGGAGCAGATTCATACCCTCAAGTTAGTGACTCACAACCAACCAAGAGTAATATTATAATATTCCCCCCAAGGAGCAAAGGATCTGAACCCTGTGTTGGGCTCCCCAGCTTGGGGTTCTGTATCAGTAAGGTAAGGCCTTAGAACAACTGGCTTTAAAACTCAGTTATGCTTATGTTTGGGAGCACTAGAGGGCTATAGCAAAAAAGAGACTGCATTCTTAGAAGGCTCACACAAAACCTCACAATCTCCAAGTCCTAGCACACAGGCAGTAATTTGAAAGGAGCCAGGATAAACCCCTTGGAGAATTTCCTAGATGAGCAGGAAGCAACTAGAACTCTCTCTAAAGATGGAGATGCTGGCAGCAGCCATTTTGGAAAACTCATTTTACTATGATAACACCAGAAGCATTATGTAACTCTCCCTCTAGCTTATTTTCCCTGGGGACACAGCTGCTTCCTACCCCTCTATCAGGCCTTCAGCAGTCCCAAGGCTCTCAGGCTAGGTAGACAGTCTCATGGGCATCCAGTGCTACCTATCAGTGCATCAGCATCAGAACCCAGCCCCTGGATCATGCACACGCTATATGGAGCCACAGCCTCACCTTGCAGCAGGCCAGTACCAATGTTAGACCCCAGTGCTATACCAACAGCCGCAAAAGAACTGACAGGCCCTTTATTAGACTGACACCATTGCCAAGTATTCCTCAGCTAGGTGGAAAGTCATGTGGGGATGCAACCCTATCCTTCAGTGGGCTGATATCTTCTCAGACTATATCGGCAACAATGCAAGATGCCTATACTTCCCTCCAGCATAGACACCTTGTGATTAAATGTACTTGGAGCAGCTCCACCTACCAGCAAGCCCACAGTAGTCAGTTCCACCACAAAAGAAGAGCTTATGTAGCCCACATGGGAGGACCACAGAACACAGTGCTATTGATCAGAGGGGAGCACGCTGTTGGGCCCTACAGAACAACTCCTGTATAAAGCCCTTTCTCTAAGATTGGGAAATGTAACTGACCTAATTACTAAATAAAACATAGAAAATTACACAAAATGAAGAGACAGAATGATATGTTCAAAACAAAAGAATAAGAGACAACCTCAGGAAAAGAACTAAACAAAGTAGGCGTAGAAAATCTATCTGCACTTCCCGGTGGCTCAGTGGATAAAGAATCTATCTGAAGCACCAGAGATTCAGGAGACATGGACTCAATCTCTGGGTTAAGAAGATCCCCTGGAGAGGGCATGGCAACCCACTCCAGTATTCTTGCCTGGAGAATCCCATGGACAGAGGAGCCTGGTGGGCTATAGTCTACAGAGTCGCAAAAAGTCAGACATGACTGAAGTGACTGAGCACACACATACACACAAGCAATCTATCTGATACAAATTCAAGGTAATGATCATGAAGATACTCACAGAATTCATAAGAATGGATGAACAGAGTGAAATTTTCAACATAGTTAGAAAATATAAAGAGGAACCTGAAGAATCCAACTGACATAAAATACACCAGAAAGAATCAACAGTAGATTACATGACTAGTGGAAATCCCTCAAGCTGAATGGAAATTTTTAATAAGGCTATTTTAAGAGAAATCTTGGGTAACATCAAACACACTAATATTCACATTATCAAGATCCCAGAAGGAGAAAAGTAGGAGAAAAGGGTAGAGAAATTATCTGAGGCAATAATAGCTGAAAATTTCCCTAACCTGAGAAAGAAAACACATTAACATCCACAGAGAACCCCAAACAAGATGAACTCAAAAGTCTGAACCAATATGTCTTATAATGAAAATGGCAAAAATTAAGGAAAACAGAATCCTAAAAACAACAAGAGAGGACTTTCAAGATAGCATAGGAATAAGACAGGGAGAACTTACCCTCTACAAATACTTCAAAAACTCACCTGCATGCAGAACAGCACCTACAGAACACATTCTGAACACTGGCAGAGGACTGCAGACTTCCAAAAAGGCAAGTCAATTTCCTCAGAATGAAGTAGGGCAAAAGATAAAGATAAAAAGGGAGGCAAAAGATTTCAGAATGGTGACCTGAGCCTGGGGAGGGAGTCATGAAGGAGGAAAAGTTTCCACACGCTAGGAAACCCCCTCACAGGCAGGGTCACACGGGAGCTTCAGAACCTCAGAGGAAACCACAGTGATGAGTTCAGAGACAGGTGCACTGAAGGCAAAGCTGAGAACATTCACCAGAGAGATTGTTGTGGAACAGCACTTCCCAGCTGAGAAGCAGCTCACATCAGGCTCAGGCTTCAGGACTCAAACCTCAGAAAGAGGACTGGGTTGGCTTCCATGAAGATACTGAAGGAGTCAAGGGGAAAGCATGGGCCCACCAGAGAGGCAAAAGATCATTCCCAGGGGTACTCTCTGATTCCACATGCTCATAGACACAGGACCCCACCTTAGTGAATGTTGTAGGGGGTTTAAATAGCTGCAGTCTGTAGCTCCAGGGATAGAGAAACCAGTATAAATGCCAGAGATGGAAGGCAGGGGGCCACTATAGTCCCAGGCCCAGGGTTTGCAGCTACTGCCAAGCTGTGAACTGGGGTGGATCATCGCCCACATCTTCCTGGAAGCCTGAGCAGATTGGCTCCACCAGGGTTCCCACAATGCAGGGCCAACTCCCCTGGGGAAGTGCATGACCTGCCTCAGACTATGGTGACCTCTTGCAGGTCCCAACCATGGTGGGCACTCCCCGGACACATCAACTGTGTCTGCCGTAACCCCCATTCTCCTAAACCCAACTGAGCCAGTGAACTCTATTAAGTGCTACTCTTATCCCCTTGTGTCTGGGCAGAGAACAGACACCAAAGAGTGACCTACAAGCTGAGGCAGGCCCAAAACCAAGAGGGAACATCAGGGGCTGTGAGAGTCAAGAAAAGAAGGAGAAATCACCCTTGCAGCTGCCTGAGACTTTACGGGCACCTGTGGACTTCCCTGGTGGCTCAGACAGTAAAGTGTCTGCCGACAATGCGGGAGACCTGGGTTCAATCCCTGAGTCAGGAAGATCTCCTGGAGAAGGAAATGGCAACCCACTCCATTACTCTTGCTTGGAAAATCCCATGGATGGAGAAGTCTGGTAGGCTACAGTCCATGGGGTCGCAAAGAGTCAGACACGACTGAGCGACTTCACTTTTTTTTCACTTTGTAGACTTTGAGAGCAAGTATAAGCTGGAGTAAAGCAAGATCTGAGTCTGAACTGACCCCACGCTGCCCAATTCCAGAAAAGTAAATGACCCAATCAAAAAATGGGCCAAAGAACTAAACAGAGATTTCTCCAAAGAAGACATAGAGATGGCTAACAAACACATGAAAAGATGCTCAACATCACTCATTATCAGAGAAATGCAAATCAAAACCACAATGAGGTACCATTTCATGCCAGTCAGAATGGCTGTGATCCAAAAGTCTAAAAGCAATAAATGCTGGAGAAAGTGTGGGGAAAAGGGAACCCTCTTACACTGTTGGTGGGAATGCAAACTAGTACAGCCACTATGGAGAACAGTGTGGAGTTTCCTTTAAAAACTGGAAATAAATTCTATTTTTAAATAAATTCATTTTATTTTTTCATAATTTTATAGTATTGCTTAAACTGCATTTTTGCCATGTTTTTTAATTTAAATTTTTGTGAGTTTAATAATATTCATTTTCACTTAGAGGTTTGACTATTGCTTTGGTTGCTCTCTCTTTTTGACTCCTGTTTTCATCATTTTTTTCTCTATTCTTTTTTCATTGTAATTATACAAGTATTTTTTAGTGTTCTTAGCTGTTGAGTGCTAAGCGTTGAGTTTCACCATTAGTTTTGGAGTTTTATCTTCTTTGCTGTGTGACTTGTGGAGACTTGGTGTTACAGTAAAGGGCTGGGCCTAAACCTCCAAAATGGGAGACCTGAGTCCAGGACTTTGGACCACCAGAGAATTCCCCGACCCCATGGAACATTAATAAGTGAAAGTATTCTCAAAGGCCTCCATCTCAACACTAACACCAAGTCCCATCCAAAGGCCAGCAAGGTCCAGTGGAAGATGCTTCATGTCAAGGCATTAGATTGCCCATTGGCAGAAATACTTCCCAAAGACATACCAAACCAAGACACCCAAAACAAATTACTGGGCATAGCATTTCATTTCAGGGAGACAAGATCCAGCTCCATCCACCAGAACACAGATACCCCCAACCAGGAAAGTTTCACAAGGCACTGGCCATCCATAGGGAGCAGACACCACAATTAAGAGGAAAGTCTAGTCAAGGCTATGGTTTTTCCAGTAGTCATGTATGGATGTGAGAGTTGGACTGTGAAGAAAGCTGAGTGCCTAAGAATTGATGCTTTTGAACTGTGGTTTTGGAGAAGATTCTTGAGAGTCCCTTGGACTGCAAGGAGATCCAACCAGTCCAACCAGATCAGTCCTGGGATTTCTTTGGAAGGAATGATGCTAAAGCTGAAACTCCAGTACTCTGGCCACCTCATGCGAAGAGTTGACTCATTGGAAAAGACTCTGATGCTGGGAGGGATTAGGGGCAGGAGGAGAAGGGGACAACCGAGGATGAGATGGCTGGATGGCATCACTGACTCGATGGACGTGAGTGTGAGTGAACTCCGGAAGTTGGTAATGGACAGGGAGGCCTGGCATGCTGCAATTCATGGAGTCACAAAGAGTTGGACATGGAGCAACTAAACTGAACTGAACTGACTGATGACTTTCCAGCCTGCAGACAGGAGACTCCAAACACAGTAAATTAAAAAAAAAGAAGAAGAAGAGGCATAGAAACATGCAGCAGATGAAGGAACAAGGTGAAAATACACAAGATCAAACAAATGAAGAAGAAATAAGCAGTCACCTGAAAAATAAACCAAAGTAATGATGGTAAAGTTGATGGAAATACTAAGGAAGCACAGATAAATAGACTAGAGGCACAGATTGAGAAGATACAATAATGTTTAACAAGAAACTAGGAGAATTAAAGAAGAGACAATCAACAATGAACAACACAATAACTAAGATTAAAAATATATTAGAGGGAATAATAACAGAATAATTGAAGCAGAACAATGGATAAGTGAGCTGGAAGAAAGAATGGTAGAAATAACTGAAACAGAATAGAATAAAGAACAAAGAATAAAAAGAAAAGAAGATAGTCTCAGAGACTTCTGGCACAACATTAAGTGCATTAACATTTGAAATATAAGGATTCCAGAAGAACAAGAAAAAAAGACAAGCTATGAGGATATATTTGAAGAGATTATAAAATGCAGAGACATCACTTTTTCAACAAAGGTCAGTATAGTCAAAGCTATGGTTTTTCCAGTAGTCATGTATGGATGTGAGAGTTGGACTATAAAGGAGTCTGAGCCCTAAAGAACTGATGGTTTTGAATTATGGTGCTGGAGAAGACTCTCGAGAGTCCCTTGGACTACAAGGAGATCAAACTAGTCAATCCTAAAGAAAGTCAACCCTGAATATTCATTGGAAGGACTGATGCTGAAGCTGAAGCTCCAATACTTTGGCCACTTGATGTGAAAAGCCAACTCATTGGAAAAGACCCTGATTTGGGAAAGATTGAAGGCAAGAGAAGAAGGGTGTGACAGAGGATGAGATGGTCGGATGGCACCACCAATTCAATAGACATGAGTTTGTACAAACTCCAAAATGTAGAGGACAGGGAAACCTGGTGTGCTGTAGTCTGTGGGCGTAGCAAAGAGTCAGACATGCTTAGTGACTGAACAACAGCAAAAATAATTGAAAAATTCTCTAAAGTGGGAAAGTAAATAGCACCCAAGCCCAAAAAGGTCAGAGACTCCCATATAGGATAAACCCAAGGAGAAACATGCTATGACACATATTGATCAGGTGAACAAATGTTAAACACAAGTAAAGTATCAAATGAAAAGGAACAAATAACATACAAGGAGATCCCCATAAGGCTAACAGTTCACCTTTCAACAGAAACCCTGGAAGAGAGAAAGGAATGGCAGAATATACTTAAAATGATGAAAGGAAAAAAAAAAAAAAAAAAGCCACAACCAATATTACTCTCTCAGAAAGGATCACGTTCAGATTGGAAGGAGAAATCAAAAGCTTTATACATAAGCAAAAGTTAAGAGAATTCCCCACTACTCAACCAGCTCTATAACAAATACTAAAGGAACTTGTCTAGAGAGAAAACACTAGAGAAGGAAAATGCCTTATAAAACAACCCCCAAATAATAAAATAAATGGTAATAGGATCATATATATCAATAATTACTTTAAATGTAAGTGGAATATATGTTGTAACCAAAGGCCACAGATTGGCTGAGTGGATAAAATTAAAAGACACACACACACACACACACACACACACATATATATATATATATATACCCACCTCAGACCTAGGAACACATACAGACTCAAAGTGAGGGGTTGGAAAAATATATTCCATGCAAATAGAAATAACAAGAAAGTGTAAGTAGAAATACTCATATCACATAAAATAAAGACAATTACAAGAGACAATGGACACTATAATGATCAAGGGATAAATCAGAGAAGATATGGTCATTATAAGTATATATGCACCCAACATAGGAGCACCTCAATACATAAGACAAATACATAAGACAAAATTGAAAGTAACACAATAACAGAGGACTTTAATACATCACTCACACTGATGGACAGATCATTCAGATAGAAAATTAATAAGGAAACACAAGCTTTAAATGATATCTTGGACCAGGTAGATCTAACAAGACATTTCATCCAAAAACAGTAGATTTCTTTTTTTTTTCTTTCTTTCGTTCTTTCTCAAGTGCACATGTAACATTCTCCAGGATAGATCACAGCTTGGGTCATAAGTCAAACCTTGCTAAGTTTTAAAAAATTTAAAATCATTTCAAGCATCTTTTCTGACAATAACACTGAAAGATTAGATATCAACTACAAAGGAAAAAAAAAAAAAACATAAAAACAAACACATAAGCCTAAACAATACACTTCTGAATAGCAAACAGATCACTGAAGAAATAAAAAAGAAAATAAAAATACATCTAGAAATAAATGACAATGAAAACAAGACAATTCAAAACCTATGAGATGCAATAAAAGTGATGCTAAGACGAAGTTTATTGCAATACAAGCTTACCTCAAAAGCAAGAAAGATAACAAATACACAACCTAATCTTACACCTAAAGCTACAAGAAAAAGAGAAAAAAAACCTCAACTTTAGTAGAAGCAATGAAATCATAAAGATCTGAGCAAAATAATAATAATAATAAATGAAAATATATATCTAAAGGAGGCAATAGCAAAGATCAGTAAATATAAAAGCTGGTTCTTTGAGAAGACAAATAAACTCTTTGAGAAACTGTTAACCAGTCTCAAGAAAAAAAGGGAGAAGACTCAAATCAATAAAACTATAAATGAAAAAGGAGACGTTACAACAGACAACACAGAAATGCAAAGGATCATAAGAGACTACTATGAGAAACTATATGCCAATAAAATGGACAACTTGGAAGAAATGGACGAATTCTTAGAAAAGTATAACCTTCCAAAACTGAACCAGGAAGAAGTAGAAAATGTGAATGGACCAATTACAAGGACAGAAATCAAAACTATAATCAAAAATCTTCCAACAAACAAAATTCCAGGGCCAGATGGCTTCACAGGCAAATTCTACCCAAAGTTTAGAGAAGAGCTAACATCTATCCTGCTCAAACTCCTCCAGAAAACTGCAGAGGACGGAGAATTCAAATTCATTCTATGAGGCCACCCTCACACTGATACAAAAACCAGACAAAGATGCTACCAAAAAATAAAATAAAATAAAATTACAGGCCAATATCACTGTTGAATGGAGATGCAAAAATATTCAACAAAATTCCAGCAAACAGAATCCAACAGCACATTGAAAAGTTCATATATCATGATCAAGTGGGCTTTATCCCAGGGATGCAAAGATTCTTCAACATACACAAATCAATCAATGTGATATACCATATTAACAAACTGAAAGATAAAAAACCATACGATCATCTCAATAGATGCAGGGAAAGCTTTTGACAAATTTCAGGACTCAGTTTTGATTAAAAGTCTCCAGAAAGTGGGCTTCCCTTGAGACTCAGCTGGTAAAGAATCTACCTGCAATGCAGAAGACCTAGGTTCAATCCCTGGGTTGGGAAGAGCCCCTGGAGAAGGGAAAGACTATCCACTCCAGTATGCTGGCCTGGAGAACTCCATGAACTACAGTCCATGGGGTCGCACAGAGTCAGACACAACTGAGTATGCCACAAAGTAGGCACAGAATGAACATACTTCAACATAATAAAGTCCATATATAACAATCACACAGCAAACAATGGTGAAAATCTGCAAGCATTTTCTCTATAATCAGGAAAAAGACAAGGGTGCCCACTCTCACCACTGTTATATATCAAAATAGTTTAGGAGTCCTAGACATAGCAATCAGAGAAGATAAAAAAATAAAAGGAATCCAGATTGGAGAAGAAGAAGTAAAACTCTCAGTGCTTGCAAAGGACACGGTACTATACATAAAAACCCTAAGGATGCCACCAGAAAATTACTAGAGCTAATCAATGAATATAGTGAAGTCACAGGATATAAAATTAATGCTCAGAAATCCCTAACATTTCTAGGCACTAACAATGAAAAATTAGAAAGAGAAATTAAGGAAACAATTCCATTCACCATGACAACAAAAGAAATAAAATACTGTGGAATAAATTTACCTAAAGAGACAAAAGATCTGTGTGCAGAAGACTATAAAGCACTAATGAGAGTAATCAAAGATGACACAAACAGATGGAAAGATATACCATGTTCTTGGAATGAAATAATTAATATTGTGAAAAGAACTATACTATCAAAGTTCAGTTGCTCAGTCATCTCTGACTCTTTTGGACCCCATGGACTGCAGCATGCCAGGTTTCTCTGTCCATCACCAACTCATGGAGCTTGCTCAAACTCATATCCTTCAAGTCAGTGATGCCATCCAACCATCTCATTCCCTGTCATCTCCTCCTCCTGGCTTCAATCTTTCCCAGCTTCAGGGTCTTTTTTCATGAGTCAGTTTTTCGCGTCAAGTGGCCAAAGTATTAGAGCTTCAGTTTCAGCATCAGTCCTTTCAATGAATATTCAAGACTGATTTCCCTTAGGAATGACTGGTTTGATCTCCTTGCTGTCCAAGAGTCTTCTCCAACACCCATGATTACTGGAAAAAATATAACTTTGACTAGATGGACCTTTGTTGGCAAACAAATGTCTCTGCTTCTTAATATGTTGTCTAGGTTTAATATACTCACCAGAGCAATCTATAAATTCACTGCAATCACTAGCAAACTACCAATGGCATTTTTCATATAACTAGAACAAATAATTTCAAAGTTTGCATGGAAATACAAAATACCACTAACATCCAAAGCAATCTTGAGAAATGGAACTGGAGGAATCAATCTTCTTGACTTCAGACTATACTGCAAAGTGACAGTCATCAAGACAGCATGGTACTGGCACAAGAACAGAAATATAGACCAATGGAACAAGATAGAAAGCCTGTAGATAAATCCATGCATCTATGGGCAACTTATCTTTGACAAAGAAGGCAAGAATGTGCAATGGAGAAAAGACACTCTCTTCAATTCCCAGTGTTGCTGGAAATACTGAATAGCTACATATAAAAGGCTGAAATTAGAACACTTCCTCACACCATACACAAAAATAAAATAAAAATGGATTAAAGAACTTAATGTAGGACCAAAAACTATAAAACTCTAAGAGGAAAACATATTGAGAACCCTCATTGACATAAATCACAGCAAGATCCTCTTTGATTCACCTTCTAGAATAATGGAAATAAAAACAAAAATAAACAAATAGACTTAATTAAACTGGAAAGCTTTTGCACAGTGAAGGAAACTACAAGCAAGGTGAAAAGACAATCCTCAGAATGGAAGAAACTAATAGCAAATGAATGAACTGAAAAAGATTAATCTCTAAAATATAGTCGGCTCATGTAGCTCAATACCAGAAAAACAAGCAATCCAATCAAAAAGTGGGCCAAAGACCTAAACAGTCATTTCTCTAAAGAAGACATACAGATGGCTTATAAACACATGAAAAAAAATGCTCAGCATGGCTCACTATTAGAGAAATGAAAATCAAATCTACAATGAGATATCATTTCATGGTGATCAGAATGGCCAGTATCAACAAATCTACAAACAATAAATGCTGAAGAGGGTGTGGAGAAATAGGAACCCTCTTGCACTGTTGGTGTGACTATAAATTGGAGAACAGTATGGAGGTTCCTTAAAAAAACTGAAAATAGAGGTACCATGATGATGATGAGAAGTCGCTCAGTTGTGTTTGACTCTTTGCAACCCCATGGGCTGTAGCCTACCAGGCTCCTCCATCCATGGGATTCTCCAGGCAAGAGTACTGGAGTGGGTTGCTATTTCCTTCTACAGGGGATATTCCCAACCTAGGGATTGAACCCAGGTTTCCTGCATCATAGGCAGACGCTTTACCGTCTGAGCCACCAGGAAGTTCCATATGATCCAATAATTCCACTTCTGAGCATATATCTTGAGGAAATCACAGTTGAAAAAAAAAACATGTACCCCAAAGTTCTTCTTGGCACTCTTTCCAATGGCTAGGACATGAAGGCAATCTAGAGATTCAGCAATAGATTAATGGATAAAAAAGATGTGATACACATATACAATGGAATATTACTCAGCTGTAAAAAGGAATGCGCTTCAGTCCACTTTAATGAGGTGAATAAATCTAGAGCTTATTACACAGAGTGAAGTCAGAAAGAGAAAACAAATATATATTAACACATATATATGGAAGCTAGAATGATGATATTGATTAACCTATTTGTAGGACAATAAAAGAGAAGCAAACATAAGGAATAGACTTATGGATACAGTGGGGAAAGGAGTCGGTGGGATGAATTGAAAGGAGTCGGTGGGATGAATTGAGAGAGTAGCACTGCAACATATACATTACCATATGTAAAATAGATAGCCAGTGGGAATTTGCTGTATGATGCAGGGAGCTCAAATCTGGTGCTCTGAGACAACCTAGAGGGGTTGAACGTGGCAGAAGTTGGGAGTGTGGTTCAAGGGGTAGAGGACATATGTCTGATTCATGATGATGTATGGCAGAAACAAACACAATATTGCTATTATCTTCCAATTAAAAATAATAAAATTTTAAAAGCAGCAAGAGAAAAGCAACTTTACATACTAAGAAATTCTCATAACACCATCTGCTGATGTTTCAGCAGAAAGTTTTCTGGCCAGAAGGAAATGGTATAATATATTCAAAATACGGAAAGAAAAAAAAAAAAAAAACAGTCAAGAGTAGTCTACGGATCGAACCCAGGTCTCCTGCATTGGAGGCAGATGCTTTAACCTCTGAGCCACCAGGGAAGCCCAAAGTTATCATTTAGGACTGAAGAATAGATAAAAGGTTGTTTACCAACCAGTAAAGCTAAATAGTCCACCACCACTAAAATGTTAGTCTCTCAATTGTGCCCAACTCTTTGCAATCCCAAGGTCTGCAGCCCACCAGGCTCCTCTGTCCATGGGATTTTCCAGGCAAGGATACTAGAGTGGTTTGTTTACTATTTACTTCTCCAGGGGATGTTTCCAATCCAGGGTCTTGAACTGGGGTCTCCTGCACTGCAGGCAGGTTCTGACCACCACTAAACCAGCTTTAAAAGAAATGTTTTAGACACTCTCATAAGCAGAAAAGAAAAAGCCACAATTAGAAATTTGGAAAATGTAAAGGGAAAAATATCACTGGTAAGGGTAAACAGCCAGTAAAGGTAGTAATTCAATCTGTTATAAAGCATGTAAGAAACTTAAAAGATAAAAGTAAAATCCTCTGTATCCAAAATAAGTGGTTAAGGGATATAAAAAAGCAAAAATATTTCAAACATGTAATCAAAAACATTCAAAGTCAGTAGGGGGAGTAAACATGTATGGTGGTTAGACTTTGTTGGAACTCTTTTGAACTGTGGTGTTGGAGAAGACTCTTGAGAGTCCCTTGGACTGCAAGGAGATCTACAGTCCATTCTGAAGGAGATCAGCCCTGGGATTTCTTTGGAAGAAATGATGCTAAAGCTGAAACTCCAGTACTTTGGCCACCTCATGTGAAGAGTTGGCTCATTGGAAAAGACTGTGATGCTGGGAGGGATTGGGGGCAGGAGGAGAAGGGGACGACAGAGGATGAGATGGCTGGATGGCATCACTGACTCTATGGACATGAGTCTGAGTGAACTCCGAGAGATGGTGATGAACAGGAAGGCCTGGCATGCTGCGATTCATGGGGTCATGAAGGGTCGGACACAACTGAGTGACTGAACTGAACTGAACTGAACTGAACTGAAGGGTTCTTCAAGCTAAAACATATATATATCATCATGGTAAGCCACAAGGCAAAAACCTATTATAGATCCACATAAAAAGAGGAAAAGGAATCCAAACATAGAACTAAAGTAGAGCAAAGGAGAAGAAAGAAACAAAAAAGAACTACAAAGAAAAAATTAATGAACAAAATGTAAGCACATACCTATCACTAATTACTTTAAATATTAATGAACAAATGCTCCAATTGAAACACATACAGTACCTGAACAGATTTTTTTAAAGACATATATATGCATCCTATAAGAGACTCATTTTACATCTAAGGAAACAGAGTTTGAAAGTATGGAGCTGATAAAAAGAGATTTCATGCAAATAGAAACAAAAAGAAGGCTGAGGTAGCAATGCTTAAATCAGACAAAACAAATTTTAAAACAGAAACTGCACCAAGACAAAGATCATTCCATAATGATAAATAGATCATTTAACAAGATGTAACATTTTTAAGTATATATGCAACCAATGTAGGAATACCTAAATTCAAAAGGCAAATGCTAAAAAAAAAAAAAAAAAATGGGGGAGATGTTGACAGTAACAAAATAGCAGAGGGGACTTTAAATCCCCACTACCTCAATGGACATATCATCCACACAGGAAATCAATAAGGAAACAATAGTCCTAATTGATGTATTATCATAGATAAAATTAATACATAACTATAGAATATTCAATCTAACAGTAGCAGAGAACACATTCTATTCAAGAGACCATGGAACATTCTCGAGAATAGATCACATGGCTGTTCAGAAAACTAGCTTCAGTAAGTTTAAGACTGAAATAATATCAAGCGTCTTTTCTGACCACAATAGTATGAGACTAGCAATCAACTTAAAGAAAAAAAAAATGCAAAAAACACAAACATATGGAGTCTAAAGAACATGTTAATAATGGATCACATAAAAAATCAAAGAGATAATCAAAAACTGCCTGGAGAAAGATGAAAACAGAAATAAAACAATCATAACTAGCTTACACATGTCCCTAATGATAAGTATACAAAGAAGTTATTAATTTATTTGAACACCAAAGATCTAGCAAGAACATATATTCCCATCAATAGAGAACTTATTAAATATATGATGGAGCAACATGCTACAGAAGAAAAAAAATCAAAAAGCTAAAGAAATAGAAAAAAAAAGTGAGAGAGAGTCAAAGATAGACAAATAAAGTTAGTAATGAAAGAGGAGAATCTACAATTAGTACTACAGTAACACAGAAGATCAAAAGAAGCTATTACGAGCAATTATATGCCATTAAGGGCTTCCCAGGTAGTGCTAGTGGTAAAAACCCACCTGTCAATACAGGAGACATAAGAGACACAGGTTTAATCCCTGAGTAGGGAAGACACACTGGAAGAGGGATGGCAGCCCACTCCAGCATTTTTGCTTG
Source organism: Cephalophus harveyi (assembly GCA_006410635.1). NCBI lineage: Eukaryota > Metazoa > Chordata > Mammalia > Artiodactyla > Bovidae > Cephalophus > Cephalophus harveyi. The sequence continues at coordinate 24,594 of SJYT01076668.1, forward strand.
GAGAATCCCCATGGACAGAGAAGCCTGTCAAGCTACAATCCATGTTGTAAAGAGTCAACATAAAGTCAGAGATATTTTCATTGAGGTCTCAATAAAAACTAGATCCAATATCTGTATGGTAGACATATCACAGTTGTAGTTTCATTTTGACATTATGGATATTGATGAGCCCCTTAGGATCAGGATCTCAATCTTGGAAAATTTTCTTATTCAAATGATCTGCAATCCTGAGGCTGCTGAGTGAGATACAAATCAACCTCTGTGAATATTTCTTGGGCTTTTAGGCTGTTCTCAGATGGAAAAAGTGGTAGGAATGCTCAGCTTGCAGTATCCTACATCCCCATTAGATCCATTCCCTGATGGAAACAGGACTAAATTATATTGAATGGTCTAAGCAGACTCTAAATGTACAAGCTGTGATTTAATTTATAAGACTCTCAACATACTATGTTAGTATCTGAGAAGGGCCATAGTAGAAGAAACCATAAAATACAGGATATGAGTAAGTGTGCTGATGTTGAGTCAAGAAAAATAAAACATAATAAAGATATGGTAAGATATAATCTATGAATTTTAGAAGTTTTTATCTGAAATATGAAAAGGAAAAAATATACTATAGTCAAAGGAGATGACAGATAGGGAGACTGGTTACAGTACTGATGGTCTCAGGTGATTCTCATGTATGGGTATGTGTGTGTGTGTGTGTGTGTGTGTGTGTAAGTCGCTCAATAGTGGCTGACTGTTTGTGATCCCATGGACTATAAATAACCAGGCTTCTCTGTCCATAGGGTTTTCCAGGCCAGAATATTGGAGTGGGTTGCCATTCCCTTCTCCAGGGGATCTTCCTGACCCAGGGATCGAACCCAGATCTCCCACACTGTAGGCAGATTCTTTACTATATGAGCTACCAGAGAAGTCCCATTCACACGTGTGCTGCTGCTGCTGCTAAGTCACTTCAGTCATATCCGACTCTGTGTGACCCCACAGACGGCAGCCCACCAGGCTCCCCCATCCCTGGAATTCTCCAGGCAAGAACACTGGAGTGGGTTGCCATTTCCTTATCCAATGCATGAAAATGAAAAGTGAAAGGGAAGTCACTCAGTCGTGTCCGACTCTTCACGACCCCATGGACTGCAGCCTACCAGGCTCCTCTGTCCATGGGATTTTCCAGGCAAGAGTATTGGAGTGGGGTGCCATTGCCTTCTCCGATTCACATGTATCAGTGCAGTTCAGTCCTTCAGTCGTGTCCGACTCTCTGTGACCCCATGAATAGCAGCACGCCAGGCCTCCCTGTCTATCACCAACTCCCGGAGTTCACTCAGACTCACGTCGATCGAGTCAGTGATGCCATCCAGCCATCTCGGCCCAAATAAAAGCATGAAGCAAAGCAGGGCAACTGGCCCTAGTTATGTGCTATCTACTCTTGATCTTGGTTTTAAGCACACATGCTCTATGAGAAGAATGAAAGGGTAACTGATAGCTGTAAAAGTTCTCCAGTGGCAGCTAGTATCTGACTGACCTGATGATTACATTATAGGAGAAGGCAGACTCAAATCTTGAGCTAAAATCTTAATTTCTTCCAATTAATGAGTATCTAAGATTTTTCATTATTTTCTCATGAAGACTGGCACAGTAGGTATTTATCACACTATTTTATAGAGGAGGAAAGCAAGTTTCAGAACAACTTGCTCAATAATTGAGAAAGACAAAGCTCCAAATATGAGCTCTCAGCTGGCAAAATCTACACATTTTCCATCTATGCCAAGCTGCCTCTAAGTCATTAAGAATCCTATCTAAGTGATTAGAGGTGATTTTCTGAAGTTGACAAGAACTGAGGGTAATGGAATGAAAAACTTTTACAACAGGAAAGATGTTTATATATAATAATGGTGTCACCAATACAGCAAGATTACCTGCTCAGATAATAATAGAGAACAAAAGTTTCAGAAAGCTATAATTCTGATGATGAAATGTGACAGTATTAATAATATAAAATTTTTGCTTTAAAATACCTAGAAACAGCATCTTTTCAATAAATATAACCAGAAATATGTTCACAGACACTTCAAAAAATGCAACATGAATTCCTTCCCCCACAGTAATTAAATGATTGGCTAATTCATTTTTTTCAAAGTTCTTTAGTATTCTTAGAGTATTATGCATATTTTTTATTTTATGGAATAAATTTCAATAAATATGCATAATTTGAATAGCATGCCATCTGATCTGAAAATAAAAATAAAACTACCTGACATCTGTTGCCAGTTGTACTTTCAACTCATTATTCCCAGGCTTTCTTTTCAATGCTATCGTGCACTTTTCAGTTGTCCTAAATTCACGCTTTTTTAAATTATAATTTCTCTCCCCATTCTCTATTGTCCCATCTTACATTATATCAGTTTTATAACATGCAACACATTCTACCCTGCATCTTAGGTCTTTTACATATGACTTTTTTTTTTTTTTTTTGGAGGGCTACAAGCATGTTTTATCTCTATCCTATCAGTTACATTTTATAATCTTCTTCTGAGAAATAATTTGTTTTATTTGAAATAAATTTTCATTTCTTTTCCAGCACACCACTAGCCTCCAAAGCATTTTACCAGTACACAGTTATATTTGCTACTTTTGAAATATCCTTAATCTCTTTATGACCAGATTATGTTGATCTATATATCTGAGCAATTTCAAAATCACAGAGCACTACTTTAGTTTCTCAGAGATAGGCATTTTGATGGCTCATGATATCACCATGCTAGTTATGGCAAATATTTCATTTGTGGCCAGTGCTTTAATGATGGGAGAGCCATGGAGGTCATCTGACCCATTCTCACAATGTTACAGCCAACAGGAAACAACCTAGCACAAAGCTGGGGCTACTTACCCTGGGATTTAGGGATGCATGGATTCAGATAGGTATTTTACAAGGGTCCTGCTAGTGTTCTTTCTACATAATACTATAGAATCATACAGGAGAGCATTCACCCTAAAAGAGATAAATCTATCATATTAGGTTAATCCAAGGGTAATGTGTCAGGTCTGTGGAAGACTGTTAGTACCACAGAGCAGAATTTATTCAATTTACTTTCCACTGCAGTAGCTTTGAGCTTATCCCTGAATTATGTCACATGTAATCCATTGCCAAAGCCAAATAGCACAGTGAAAAGTGGAAGGATTCTGAAAATAATTAGCTCTATTTGCCAGCATGAGAGGGAAAAATCTCTAGGACTCTAATAATTTGACACAAATTTAATTGATGGGGAAATCTCCCAAATTCTATGGAAGAGAGGTTTTCAGGATGACCTCCAGGCCCTGGAGAACAGCACAATGCTCAAAGTGGAAATGCTGGTGGTCTGGACCAGGGTAGCAGCTTCAGACAGAAAGAAAATGTACTGGTTGCAATGTGAGTACTGTCTACAGTGCTAGGGGAGTTGCAGCAGGAAGCTAGCTCACTGTAACTTTACTGAAGCATTACTGGAGTCCAGAGCATCACCACAAGAAGCAAAGTTGTCTATTGAGTGGGAGAAATTGCCAGTGCTGAAAGCATTCGTGTGCTTGTGAGTAATGTTCTTTGGGACCTCTTGGTTGGAAATGGAGATATGGGAGAACTGAAAATGCTGGAACCAGAAGCATTTAAAGGCAATGACTACTGATTATGACCTAGAGTAATAACAGTTGTCATCCTTAATTTGTGTGGCCAGAAAGATAATAGCCCATTAGAGATGAGGTGAAGTGAAATGAAATTTTATAAAACTAGCCAATGAAATATGATACTTTCTTTCTTAGTTTTTCTGCATTATTTTCTAGAACTCTTCAATCCTCACTTCCATGAAGTGTCAAAAACTCATCTGATCTTCAAATGGCCAGGAAATCTGAATTCAGATTCTTAAAAATGCATTCTTTTCTAAACCCCTGACTACCTTAAACTAAACTATCCACAAGGCCAATTTCTTTCTTTGTGATAGTTTTTTCTTGTGAAATGCAAATGGCAATATATAAGTTTTTTTTCAGACAGTCTGAACAAGAAGTACTAGAGAACTACTTGTGCATTGCCTGTGTGCTAAAACCACATCTGTGAAGTGGTATAAAATGTTCTGATTTGTCTGTAGGTTGAACTGCTGACAGTTATTTGTCAGGCACCTCATCAGTCTTATTATCTGTTAAGTGAGGATGTTACATTAACTAGATTTATATGATATCTGCAAAGTCTTAAAGCTGTATCACTCATATGTTGTTTAAAGCATGAGATTATGTTAAATAGCCTTACAGATTTGTGCTACTCTTGGGACTTTCAGGACTGCAGGATACCACAGTGGGAGAAGGCAATGGCACCCCACTCCAGTATTCCTGCCTGGAAAATCCCATGGATGGAGGAGTCTAGTAGACTGCAGTCCATGGTGTCATTGAGGGTCAGACATGACTGAGAGATGTCACTTTCATTTTTCACTTTCATGCATTGGAAAAGGAAATGGCAACCCACTCCAGTGTTCTTGCCTGGAGAATCCCAGGGACAGGGGAGCCTGGTGGGTTGCCGTCTATGGGGGTCACACAGAGTCGGACACAACTGAAGTGACTCAGCAGCAGCAGCAGCAAGCTCACAGAAGCTTCTATGAAGACCTACAAGACCTTTTAGAACTAACACCCAAAAAAGATTTCCTTTTCAATATAGGGGACTGGAATACAAAAGTAGGAAGTCAAGAAACACCTGGAGTAACAGGCAAATTTGGCCTTGGAATACGGAATGAAGCAGGGCAAAGACTAATAGAGTTTTGCCAAGAAAATGTACTGGTCATAGCAAACACCCTCTTCCAACAACACAAGAGAAGACTCTACACATGGACATCACCAGATGGTCAACACCAAAATCAGATTGATTATATTCTTAAAGCCAAAGATGGAGAAGCTCTATACTGTCAACAGAAACAAGACCAGGAGCTGACTGTGGCTCAGATCATAAACTCCTTATTGCCAAATTAAGACTTAAATTGAAGAAAGTAGGGAAAACCACTAGACCATTCAGGTATGACCTAAATCAAATCCCTTATGATTATCCCTTATGATCAGAGCAAAAGTATGAAAATAAATGAAGTAGACTATAGCAAAGATCATAGAAAAAAGCAAGAGAATTTCAGACAAACATGTACTTCTGCTTTATTGACTACATCAAAACCTTTGACTGTGTGGATCACAGCAAACTCTGGAAAACTCTGAAAGAGATGGGAATACCAGAGCACCTTACCTGCCTCCAGAGAAATCTGTACACAGGTCAAGAAGCAACAGTTGGAGCTGGATGTGGAAAAACATACTGGTTCCAAACTGGGAAATGAGTATATCAAGGTGTATATTGTCACCCTGTTTTTTTACATTTCTATGCAGAATACATCATGTGAAATGCCAGGCTGAATGAAGCACAAGCTAGAATCAAGATTGCTGAGAGAAATATCAATAACTTCAGATAAGCAGATGACACCACCCTTATGGCAGAAAGCAAAGAGGAACTAAAGAGTCTCTTGATAAAAGTGAAAAAGAAGAGTGAAAAGACTGGCTAAAACTCAACATTCAAATAACTAAGATCATGGCATCCGGTCCCATCACTTCATGGCAAAACAGGTGGGGAAATAAGGGAAACAGTGACAGACTTTAATTTCTTGGGCTCCAAACTCACTGTGGATGGTGACTGCAACCATGAATTTAAAAGAAACTTGTTCCTTGGAAGAAAAGTTAAGACAAACCTAGACAGCATATTAACAAGCAGAGACATCATTACTTTGCCAGTAATGGTCCATCTAGTCAAAGCTATAGTTTTTCCAGTAGTCATGTATGGATGTGAGAGTGAGCACTGAAGAACTGATGCTTTTGAACTGTGTTGTTGGAGAAGACCCTTGAGAGTCCCTTGGACAGCAAGGAGATCCAACCAGTCCATCCTAAAGGAAATCAGCCCTGAATATTCATTGAAAGGACTGATGCTGAAGCTGAAGCTTGAATACTTTGGCCACCTGATGCAAAGTACTGACTCATTGGAAAAGACCCTGATCCTGGAAAATTTGAAGGCAGGAGGAGAAGGGGATGACAGAAGATGAGATGGTTGAATGGCATCACTGACTCCATGGACATGAGTTTGAGCAAGCTCTGGGAGTTGATGATAGACGGGAAGCTTGGTGTGCTGCAGTCCATGAGGTCACAAAGTGTCAGACACAACTGAGTGACTGAACTGAACTGATAGCAAAGATCAATAAAACTAAAAGCTGTTTCTCTAAATAGACAACACTGACACACCATTAGCCAGACTCATCAAGAAATAAAAGGAAGAGACTCAAATCAATAAAATTAGCAATGAAAAAAGAGAAGATACAATGGACAACACAGAAATACAAAGAATCATAAAAGACTATTATGAGCAACTATATGCCAATAACATCAACAACTTGGAATTAATAGACAAATCCTTAGAAAAGTGTAACCTTCCAAAAGTAAACCATGAAAAAAGAGAAAATATGAACAGACAAATCACAAGCACAAAAATCTTAAGTCTGATAAAATATCTTCCAACAAACAAAAGCCCAGGGCCAGATGGCTTCACAGGCAAATTCTACCTAAAGTTTAGAGAAGAGCTAACACCTATCCTATTCAAACTCTTTCAAAAAGTAGCAGAGGAAGGAAAGCTCCCCAACTTGTTCTCTGAGGTCATCATCGCCCTGTACCATTTGTTCTTTATTTCAAAGTTGTTCCATTTATTCTAGATACTTGTATATGTGTATCAATTTTAGAATCAGATTATCAATTTATATTAAAAACCTGCTATAATTTCAAAAAAAATTCTCACCAACACTTGGCATGTTCAAACTCTCTGATTTTAGACACTCTAATAAGGTGTGATTGATATCTCATTGTGGTTTTAATCAGCATTTTTCTAATGACTAATTTCACAGAAATTCTCCTCGATGTCCCTTTCATGGAAAATCTCCTCAGTGTCCCAGGTTACTCTTGCTAAGTAGGCCTAAAATATATTTGAGCACTTAAATGTAATTATCAACTAAGTCTTTTGACATATATGGGCACACTCAATACAATTAATGTGCTTTAGAGCAAAAATATAATGGCAGAATATTTTGGTTGTATTACATTTACAAAGCTGTTTATCCAAGTATAATAATATAGAACACCTCCATATAGACTGCTGCTGCTGCTGCTAAGTCGCTTCAGTCGTGCCCGACTCTGTGCGACCCCATAGACGGCAACCCACCAGGCTCCGCCGTCCCCGGGATTCTCCAGGCAAGAACACTGGAGTGGGTTGCCATTTCCTTCTCCAATGCATGAAAGAGAAAAGTGAAAGTGAAGTCGCTCAGTCGTGTCCGACTCTTCGCGACCCCTTGGACTGCAGCCTACCAGGCTCCTCCGTCCATGGATTTTCCAGGCAAGAGTACTGGAGTGGGGTGCCATTGCCTTCTCCACCATATAGACTAGTGCTGTCTAAAAAAAAAAAAAAAAAAAAAGCTGATCCTCCTTGTGATTAATCCCATAGCTCCATTTACTTTAGCTGGTGTCTAAAGAAAGCGTTGCATATGTCCCCGGGTTTTTTCCTACCTTTCTTTGGAAGAGATAAAGACTTCCATTTCAATACAATTTTATTAAATAAATCTATTCAATGAAAAGATATAGGAAAAATTAAAAAGAAAATAAAAGATAATAATATAAAATATGTGCTAAGTCACTTCAGTCATGTCCTACTCTATGCAACCATATGGACTATAGCCATCCAGGCTCCTCTGTCCATGGTATTTCCCAGGCAAGAATACTGGAGTAGGTTGCTGTGCCCTCCTGCAGGGGACCTTCCAGACCAAGGGATCAAATCCAAGTCTCTTATGTCTCTTGCATTAGCAAGCAGGTTCTTTACCTCCTGGGAAGTGGTAAAGAGTACCACTTGGGAAGCCCCAAAACAAAACAGGTAATGAAAGAGACTAAAGTGAGAAATAAAATCATAAAAGACAGTAAAAGGAGGATGAAATTTAAAAAATTGTGATAGAAAATGATGAAGGGAACAAAATACATTTAGAAATAGTTAAAGAATGTGGGCATGAACCATTTTAAGGATATAACAGAGCCAGTTTATAAGGATTCCTGGAGGAGATTGGCCTGCCATAGCGAGAAGAGTGAGGAATATGAGGAAATCTTTTCACATACCATCCACTTGAACTTGAGTCAACTGCCAGAGCTCCTTTAGCTTCAGGTTTTGCTCCTGTAGATGGATAATGGTATCTGTCCTGAATGAATTTTATGAAGATTAACCAAAATACAGGAAGATATGTGAAGATCTTGGTGCCAAGTCATTATGGTCCTTAATCTGTGCCAGATGATCTGTTAGGGAAACTTGAGAACTTAGAAAGAAAGAAGAGAATCCACTGACAGAAAAGTTTGAGTTGAAATGTGTTGGGCAAAAGCAGGCATTTATTCATGTTTTATAAACATGATCTTACAAACATCATACAGAGCTGGCACAAAAGAACAGACACCATCTCATACACCATGCTTCCTTCCAGACCACTTTGATTAAGTTACAACATCAGAACAAATCAGTTACTAAGTTACACAGTTCTTCAAACATGGACATCTCCCCACTAGAGTGGTTAGATTGGCTAATAAGACAAACAATTAATTTATATGTTTAATACAGTGCAGAATTTGTAACAGAATTCAAGATCACACTGATATTGTAATACCACATAAAACGGAATTTTCAGAAGATAATGCGATCAGCGTGCCTCTGCCTGCTTCAATTCCATTCTAGTTTTTCTTCTCTCTTTACTTAACAGTAACTGCAAATAGTTTTACTTGACTTTTCACAGTGAAAAACACTTTAAATTAAAAAAAAAACTATTTACAAGTTAGTTATTGTCATTTTGTAATTATCTGCCATTGGCTTTATTGTCCCTCTCCCAACGACCATACTTTGCGTGGTACCATCATTAACTTCTGGCAACTGTGAAGGATACTTAGGGTTTACTTTTTTTTAATGTTTCAGGGCTTCAAAATATATTATATTTCTTGGCCCATGGTATTAAATATACAAACATAAAAAGACCATATGATTTATCAAACCATATACTGACTACAATTCATTTCACAGAAATGCTGAGTGGACCAAGATGCTGTGACATGACTTTGTGATGGCATGAAAACAATGATTGGACAATAATCTCGTTTAATTCCAAAATCATCTTAGAGCACAAAAGAGAGGCTGATTTCAATTTTTGTATACAGAGTGTAAAACATTTCCTACTTTCAGCATAATCATAAAAAGTATGTATATGTTGTTTGGAAAATGTATTGTCATAGATTTTACAAACACTGTGATATCAAACACATTCTCAAAAGCTGCTAGAGCACTGACCCAAAACCTGACTCAAAATGTAAATTTCTCAGTAGACTCCATCTCTAACTTGCATATTTAAATTTCAACTGTACCTGAGTTTCACTCTTACTTTTCTAAACACTCAAATACAGTGACATTACCTCAAGTAAATTCTTTCCAAGTAATCACAGAGCCCTGGCACTGGAAAGCAGTACAAGACACAAGTTTATAAACTGGTCCACAGACAAGAGCTCAAGACAAACTAGCCTAGAAAAGATAGTGAAACATACTTTGCTGAATTAATTTGGCAGCATAAATATGTTATGTATGAACATATGTTAAGTATATTAGGCTTGCCGTATGACTATTTTCTATAGTTTGTTGGTTAAAGTAAAATTTCCTATCTAGCAATGACTGAAACTTTATGACTTTTTGTCTTCATTTCTTTTGAAATAGTAACTTAGTCCTCTCTGGGAGAGAACAAGCAAATGCAGACTTGGTCACCCATGACCTCTCTGTGTTCAAGGGATACACTTGAATGTACACTTAGAAACTATACATATTGCCTCTAAGAAAATGGCATTTCTAACTGGATTTCTAGCTGAAGTTTATTTCTTTACTTATTAGCCAACTCAACAACTTCACAAAAATATGTAGGGCTTTCTTAGACCACATTGAGTCTTGTCACAAGAAGAGACTAATGCAAGGCCATGGGTCTTATGTGAGATTATATTTTACATCTGACTCACATGTAATCACAGAGGGAGGAAATCATATTTTGGCTACAGTGTCCTCAACTCAGCCCTTTAATAAAATGATTTCTCATTTTGTTTACTGCTTCTTTTTTTTTTTCAACAAACCTAAGTTACCTCTCTTATGATAAAGTTGTGTCAAATTATTACAAACCAAAGAACAATAATCATATACTTTTATAATCAGGAAAACTACTTGTAAATGACATATCAATAATTAATAAAGCAACCTAGAACATTTCTTTAATATCTTTGGGTTTAAAGAAAAATTTATTTCTCCATTTGATGAACAATGGGTGAATTTTCATAAGAGAAGGCATGCTTTTCATTTCTAAATCCTAATAATCACATTGATTTTTAGTGATGTGGTCCAATGAGATCATCACCACATCCATAATTTGAGATTACAGAGCAGTATTCCTAAAATGCTCAAGTACTTTTATTTATATCACTGGTAACCTGCAGGGAAAATTGAATATCTTATGAAAATTTATCCAGATTCTCTAATAAAGAGGAAATGATCATGATACACATTTACAGTTACTTTCTGCTAATTAAATCCATTTCTAACAACAACAACAAAAAGTTTGCACTCACGTGTCAGGGAAAAAAAGGAAAATTTCTCCTTGCCTAGTAAAAATCATTAAGTTCCAATTCATCACGGCTAGGGTGCTAACCATCACAGAGCGCGTGCCACTTGGCGATTTGCCTCCTGGGATAGTCACAGATCTCCTTCCAGTGCTCTCCACCGGCTCCTTCTGCTGCTGCTCCCAGGACCAACCGCCCAATCACCTCATTTCGGGATCCCCTTTCAGAATCCAAAACCAGAAATTCAACACTTATCTCTTCTAGACCCTCACAAGGAATGTCAAAGACAAAGAGTTCATTGAACACTGCATTGGGGGTGCATTTCTTCACATGCGTCTTCTTTTTAGAGATTCTCTTTTTGGCATGGTACAGGTTCACTTTGACATAGGGATCTGCAATGATACACAATAGACAATGTACTGGCAGACGTGGCAGGAACTCTGATCTCAAGATAACGGTGCCCTTAGATATTACTGCATACAGACAAAATGTGATCATAATGAAAATGAGCCAGAATGAAGATAAAATATGGATGAAGTTTGGCTTCTCTTTTGTCAACAAGTTGAAAATAACTGAGAATGCAAAACATGAGAGATAACAGAGGAGAGGAAAGAACTGTAATGGCAGGATGAAGAGATGACATAAAGGGGAAGAAAAGAGAATGTTCTAACAACACATTCTGATTACTAATAACTCATTCCCAAGAACAGAATAGAAGGAAAAAACATTACACAGCATCTAACCTTACTGAATTGTCTGACTTTGGGTAAGTCTCTCTACCTCTCTGCTTTCTCCTTTGAATGAGACAATGGGCATTTAGAGTTCACAATGGCCATGACTTTTTCAGTTTTAATTTTTCTGTGGTCCTTTAATCACCTGCTGTGTTTGTTTCCTGTTACCCTGTATTTATATTCCTTGTGTCACACGTATCCTGTGGATTTTAAGATAATGCTACTTTGTCATATATTTAATTACATTATTTTGCCCTATTCTGGTTGCATGAGTTCATTTTAGCTTCCTAATCTATATCTTTAAGATCATGTTTTCAGCTTCCATTCAGTTCAGTTTAGTTCAGTCGCTCAGTCGTGTCTGACTCTCTGCAGCCCCATGAATCGCAGCACGCCAGGCCTCCCTGTCCATCACCAACTCCCGGAGTTCACTCAGACTCAAATTATAAAATTACAACTAATAATAGCTCTAGGTGATATTGAATTAAATATATATATTTCATTATATGTATGAATGAATATATATATAAATGAATTTTATATATATGAATGAATTTATATATATATGAATGAGACATACATACATATATACACATATATGTATATATCCAGTCTTTACAATCCCCTTCAAGGTAAGTATTATTATGTCCAGTTTGTATGGAGTTTAAGAAACATAACCAAGATTACTGTGCTAAGGAACAGAAGGGTTAGGGTTTGAACTCAGATCATTTTAACCCATAGGTCACATGTTCTTTCTCATATAGCAAAGTTTTTTTGTGTGTGAAATCTAGTCACAAAAGTAAAAGCTAATTCTTAAAACAGACAATAGATACATAATGAATTGAAGGAAAGATAATAAAAATAATAGAAGTGTAAGGGTAGGCAGGCTCATTTAAAATACTAAAATTAAGAACTTTTCCTATAACATTTTTTTTCGCTTTACGCTTCAACTTTATTCAATCAGACATCTATCATATACAAACTGAGTCTTGTATTTTAGAACTACTTAGTTTTCTTCTTTTTGTTAATGGCATTGACTCACACTTTATTCCATAAAATGAGAAACAGAAGAACAATCACATCATTTGTAATTGTGAATAAAGGGTAAATAAAAATCATAGGCCAGTATTGTTAACTTTTTTCCCCAATATATAGCTCATTTTTCATTGAGCCTATGTTGTTCAAAGCATTCTTACCTGAAAGTCCAGACACATCAGATTTAGGCAGGTGCCGAGCTTTTAAAACAACCACAGTAAGAGTATTTGTGGTGGACTGATAGCAGAGAGAGATCAATAACTCACCCCGTCCAGAAGATTTCTAAAAAAAAAGAGGTAAGATATACAAATGTTTTTAGTATTCTTTAGTCTTGAAATATATACTTTTATCAACATTTAAAGTGGTATAATAGTGCTGTTATTTAATGTAAATTTCCTTAGTTTACTTTAATGTGCTAAAGAATCAGAGCAACTAAAAGTATGCATGCAGTGCCACCTCCTAAGAGCAACTATCTGCCATCTTGTGGACTTTTTAGGTACTGCAGAATGTCAAAATTCATAATGAGGCACACTCATCACTAGAAACGTTTTTAAGGGGAATATTTAGAATATAGCTTGCAGAGAGGTATTTTTAATTTTTGTATTTTAATTAACTCTCCACTTTAATTAAGTTGTTAATGGTAATGAATATTATCTAATTATCTTAATATATCTGAATATGGGAAATTGATTCATGTTCAGTTTGATTTTATTTCAAATCCTTTAGAACAGACATTATTAAAATTCGAATTCAGAAAACCTGAAATTTAGTCTGACATCCACCATTTTCTTTGCCCAGAGGGCTGATGGAGTTAGAACTCTCTTCCCCAACCCTACCCCAAATCTTTCTTTAATCCAAGGAATGAGCTAAATATTGGAGAGAATAGACTCGGAATTTTTAATGCTTTGTCTTTGAATAGTATCATAGAATTTGTTTTTTACATAAGAAGTAGATCTTGTTTTTACTTTAACATTAGATACAATGACCAAGAACTCAAAGTACAAGTTCTAACTGAAAGTAACAAAAAGTAACTTGGGGTTTGATTATAGCTGAGAATGATGGCTGATTAGAGCTCCTAAAACTGCAATATATATTTATAAAAAAAGCTACTATGGGGTAACTGTGTGAATGAGCACTTCAAGAAAAAGAGTAGGAAACAAATCTTTATTCCCATTGCAATACTAAGCAGCCTGGTGTATCAAACTACTTAATAATTCTAGATATTGACTCTCATTAATTTGAACAGACAAAGGTGAGGATGTGGTCAAAACAAACTTACTGGTATTCTATAAAATTATGCATTATAGACACCAGTTATTCTGAAACACCACAGCTGGAATCAAGTCAGTTCCATATTAAAGGAAAAATACAATTAAATTTGATTAATTGATGTCATCATTTTCTAATAATTCTAGAACTACAAAAGTAGTGTAACTACAAAGGCAGAGTAACTCTTGTTATACAACACAAAGGTGAATATAATTCAATATAATGATGTACCTCTTCCTCAAGAAGCAATTCTATGAAAAGTCAATACAACTTCAAATACTCAGGATGAATTGATTTAATTTTCAATTTTAATTATGCTAAAGCTCAGACAGTAAAGCGTCTGCCTGGAATACGGGAGATCCGAGTTCAATCCCCGGGTCAGGAAGATCCCCTGGAGAAGGAAATGGCAACCCACTCCAGTACTCTTGCCTAGAAAATTCCATGGATGGAGGAGTCTGGTGGGCTACAGTCCATGGGGTTGCAAAGAGTCAAACACGACTGAGCGGCTTCACTCTGCAGTCAACATTGATACATATTTTTTAACTTGCAATGAGCAAGAAATATTTGCCTGCATTTAAGTGGCAGTCTTAGTAAAAATACTTGTGATACGAATTCATAAAAGTTAAATAAATATTACTTAAATAAATCCATAAAGTGTCCCTATTTATTTTATATCATTGATATATTTTAAGCATTTCAGTAGTGGGTTAAATTTTCTTTCATCTATCTCTCTTCCTACTCCCATTTGATTATGATCAATAATAGTTAAACATGGCAAAGGTGATATGTACAAGACATCATTTTAATAAAAATCCCCTTGATACAGAAAAGATTATTTATAAATATATTTAAAGACTAAAAATTAATTACCCTAACATTTCTCTTGGTAATCTCTCTGTTCATTAACATTTCTCCATTAGTTAATTCAATTCCTGCCATTGGAATCAGGACTTCTCCAATGATATCATCTCTTGAAAACCTGTCAAAACTCAAGACTGTGAAGTGCAAGGCCAGCTCCTGGATCTGGGTGTAGGGTATCCCATAGAATGTGAAGGTCTCATCGAAAGCCGGGTCCAAGGTCTTTCTCAGAACTCTGGTTTTCACTTTATGCTTCTTCTCTGGAAGAATCATCATTTTGATGTATGGGTCAGAGGTCATTGACTGGTCATCCATGGCTGGCAAGCCACGGGCTTCCTTAATATTTACCACAAATGCTTTCTTTTCAAAGTTGTACTCTAAGGAGAAGAAGAGGGTTCCCAGCTTCTCCTGTTTCTCATCTGAAGTAAGAGAAGTGCTGGACTTTAAGCTATCAGGGGAAACTACCTCTTTTCCCCCTTCTGAAGAGAGTTTTGGGGTCACGCTGTCCAGGTCAGAAGGACTGCCAGCTTTGAGATTTGTTTTGGGAAAATTGCCATTTAGATCTCTCTTCTCAAGATCAAGATGCAATGAATTCTTTGGCACTGCTGATTTATTCTTTACTTCATTTTTCTCATCGGCTCCGAACTTCTTTTTGCTGTTCAGGCTTTCAGGGTAAATGTCAACTCCCTTTAGCACATGCACAAACTTATACGGAGGAGTCTTGCTAGGCTTGGATGACTTTCTCTGACAGCATATCCATGCAAACAGAGAGACTGTGAAGACCAGGCCAAACGCACTGAAGATCCCCACCACTGTGGGGATTTCATCTGAAAAATCAAATGACCAATAACATGCATTAAAGGAGCAGAGTTGGAAACACCCTATTTGAAAAGCATCCTAAAGCTGGCAATTGCTGTATGTTGCACAGATTGAATTGCTTTCCAACTGTACTGGGTGAATTATGTACCTATTTCATATAACTTTCAGGAAAAAACTCAGATGTGACACATAGAGAATAAATAGAAAATCCTTCCTTGTAGTAATTTTCATAAATAAAATGAAAGGATGAAACTTGGTTGAGGCTAAGGATGGGAGAATACTAAATGATCGTGACCTACCTTTGTTTTCTCACTTAACATGAGACCAATAGAGTCAAATACATGAATCAGTACTCATAATATTTTCATTGATATTTTGAGGCTTTCCAGAAGCATCAATTCTTACTATGTAATTCTAAGTGACATTCTTCAAATGCTGAGAGAAATGATGGAACATTGTCTGCAATTATCACAAACATTAATAATTTCTATCTAAATTACAGTGAAAGAAAAGTACACATATTAGGGGGAAAAAAACAAAAAGGTGAACAACAGAATATTAATATTATACAACTTGTAAGACTACAAACTCGTATACCTACCCCAAATTCTTCAAATAAATACTGAATTATACAAAGTATAAAATTAATTATCTAGATAGGATAAAACTCAAAGAATGGTTATAGATGAATCATCATTCCTTAAAATGTAATGAAAAGAGTGAGTAGAGAGAATTTAGAGTTCAATTTTATCCATAACTGATTTTTTTCCTAGCACATTTCCACATGGCAAATGGTGATCAAATTGAAATTGGCATTCATTCCTTGAATGAGGGCACATTAATTACTGACATTATGTAACATTGATTATTCATGAAGCTTATCATGTTCCATACGTAAGCATATTCTCCAACAAGTGATTAATATCACTGTGTAAGTAAAAGCAGTATTACTATATATGGATACAGTGAATTGAGTCAATGTTTAATATGATCAAAATTAATATAACTAATGTAATAATATCTGCCTTTGTCTCCATTTCATTCTATTTTTTAATCTCAAGTAGTGAATAATAAAGTTAAAGTCTCAGTCAGGAAAAGGTTAACACTTGTTTAACTAATCCCTGAAAGAATAGTCTTTTGTTTTTCTGCTCCTCAATCCCTCAAACTTCTATTTCATAATCATAAAACTGAACTCAAATAATATATAATTAGGAAATGACAACAGCAAAGATACCAAAGAAGATAAAACAGGAAAC
>SJYT01076668.1:46166-76364 GCA_006410635.1 Cephalophus harveyi
TGGTTTATTAATTATATAAATAAGTCTATATTTTTTCCATTCCTTTCCTTAAAAATATTATTGGTAAATGTAAAGAAAATTTCAAAAGGTTGTGAAAATGTTTCAATGATTGTCAGCATTCAGTAATTTTTCATAGTACTCAGATTAATAATACAAAGGCATTTTACTGGTCTGTAGGTAGAGTAAAATGAAGTAATTGATAATGGATAATGCTTTTAATATTTCATATCATTCTCTTAAGAATGCTAGCTCTAATGTTAACGGGATAGGTTTGTATTCCAAGCACACCCAAGTTAAAATCCTACAAGACAAATGCTTTCCCAATTAGTATTGCAGAAATTCCTTCAAATAAATTATTTCTATATGTGTTTTTCTTCAAACTGTTCAGCACTTACTAGGTACCAACTTAACCTGGTCTCTGATAGCTCATGATTGAAAAGCTCATTCAGTTCAGTTCAGTTCAATTCAGTCACTCAGTCATGTCTGACTCTTTTCGACCCCATGAATCACAGCATGCCAGGCCTCCCTGTCCATCACCAACTCCCGAGTTTACCTAAACTCATGTCCATCAAGTCGGTGATGCCATCCAGCCATCTCCTCCTCTGTCTTCCCCTTCTCCTCCTGCCCCCAATCCCTCCCAGCATCAGAGTCTTTTCCAATGAGTCAACTCTTCGCATGAGGTGGCCAAAGTACTGAATTTCAGCTTTAGCAGCATCAGTCCTTCCAATGAACACCCAGGACTGATTTCCTTTAGGATGGACTGGTTGTATCTTCTTGCAGTCCAAGGGACTCTCAAGAGTCTTCTCCAACACCACAGTTCAAAAGTGTCAATTCTTCAGTGCTCAGCTTTCTTTACAGTCCAACTCTCACTTCCATACATGACTACTGGAAAAACCATAGTCTTGACTAGGCGGACCTTAGTTGGCAAAGTAATGTCTCTGCTTTTGAATATGCTATCTAGGTTGGTCATAACTTTCCTTCCAAGGAGTAAGTGTCTTTTGATTTAATGGCTGCAATCACCATCTGCAGTGATTTTGGAGCCCCAAAAAATAAAGTCTGACACTGTTTCCACTGTTTCCCCATCTATTTCCCATGAAGTAATGGGAACAGATGCCATGATGTTAGTTTTCTGAATGTTGAGCTTTAAGCTAACTTTTTCACTCTCCTCTTTCACTTTCATCAAGAGGCCTTTTAGTTCCTCTTCACTTTTTGCCATAAGGGTGGTGTCATCTGCATATCTGAGGTGATTGATATTTCTCCCGGCAATCTTGATTCCAGCTTGTGCTTCTTCCAGCCCAGCATTTCTCATGATGTACTCTGCATAGAAGTTAAATAAGCAGGGTAACAATATACAGCCTTGACGTACTCCTTTTCCTATTTGGAACCAGTCTGTTATTCCATGTCCAGTTCTAACCGTTAACTTAAACCAAAAATAAAAGCTTATAAACTTTCTTCTTTTCTTTCTTTCAATGCATCCTTCTTAAAGATGTAATACCTTTTAAGTTTTACCTAAGTAGGGAATTTATGCTAGTAAAGATGATAGAAAAGAGCATTGCCCTCATGATGCTTACAGACTATAAAAGAAATAGACAGCCCTTCATTTAGAACTGGGAAGAAACTTTTAAGATCATAATTACAATCTTACTTATTTTGCTTGGTATTTTCTACCAAGCTTGGTTAGCACCATTCCACAGCCATCATTCTCTATCCCTTTCATGCCATCTTTATCTATCCTCTTCTTCATAACTGCAGATTCAGTATGATATACTCAGATTTGCATTTTTCCTTCTCCTATGAGCTGTCCACAACTTCTCTCCTATTTAAGACAGTTTCATTTTTAACTATGAAGTTTCTGACAACAGCACTCATGCATTCATATTAATTTAAATTTTTATATCACTATCTCTAATTAAATCCTTTAAGTCAGGTTGACATATCCTTGGTTACATGCCAACAATTCCCAAAAGAGATAAACCAAAGCCTTCCACTAATGCTCCCTCCAAATATTCCACAAGTTTTACATTTATTCATTATCCTCCTGGCACCAATGTTTTAATTTCCTTTGGCTTCATTTTTGTCAGCAAAGTAATGTCTTTGCTTTTTAATATGCTGTCTAGATTGGTCATAGCTTTTCTTCCAAGGAGTAAGCTTCTTTCAATTTCACGGCTGCAGTCACCATCTGCAGTGATTTTGGAGCTCAAGAAAATAAAGTTTGTCACTGTTTCCATTGTTTCGCTATCTATTTGCCATGAAGTGATGGGACCAGATGCCATGATCTTGTTTGTTTTTTATTTAATTAATTTATTTTTTAACTGAAAAATAATTGCTTTACAGAATTTTGTTGTTTTCTGTCAAAGCCATAGGTATACATATATCCCCTCTGTTTTGAACCTCTCTCCCATCTCCCTCCCCATTCCACCCCTCTAGGTTGATACAGAACCCCTGTTTGAGGTTCCTGAGACATACAGCAAATTCCTGTTGGCTCTCTATTTTACATATGGTAATATAAGTTTCCATGTTATTCTCTCCATACATCTCACCCTCTCCTTCTCTGTCCCCAAATCCATAAGTCTATTCTCTATGTCTGTTTCTTCATTGCTTCCCTATAAATAAATTCTTCAGTACCATTTTTCTAGATTCAGTATACATACGTTAGTATACGATATTTATCTTTCTCTTTCTGATTTACTTCACACTGTATGATAGGCTCTAGGTTCATCTGCCTCATTAGAACTGACTCAAGTGTGTTTCTTTTTATGACTGAGTAATATCCCATTGTGTATATGTACCAAAACTTCTTTATCCATTCAACTGTTGATGGACATCTGCTGCAATAAACAATGGGATACATGTGTCTTTTCAATTCTGGTTTCCTCAGAGTATATGCTTAAGAGTGGGATTGCTGAGTCATATGGTGGTTTTATTCCTAGTTTTTAAGGAATCTCCATACTGTCTTCCATAGTGGAAGACATCATCCTCAACTTACATCCTCACCAACAGTACAAGAGCGTTCCCTTTTCTCCACACCCTCTCCAGCATTTATTGTTTATAGACATTTTGATGATGGCCATTCTGACTGGTGTGAGGTGATAACTCATTGTAGTTTTGATTTGCATTTCTTTAATAATGATTGATGTTGAGCATCCTTTCATGTGTTTGTTATCTCTATGTCTTCTTTGGAGAAATGTCTGTTTAGGTCTTTTTCCCACTTTTTGATTGGATTGTTTGCTTTTCTGGTATTGATTTGTATGAGCTGTGTGTATATTTAGGAAACTGATCCTTTGTCAGTTGTCTCATTTGCTATTATTTTCTCCCATTCTGAGGGTTGTATTCTCACCTTGCTTATAGTTTCCTTTGCTGTGCAAAAGCTTTTAAGCTTAATCAGGTCCCTTCTTTTTTGTTTTTACTTCCATTACTCTAGGAGGTGGGTTATATGGGATCTTACTTTGATTTATGTCATCAAGTGTTCTACCTATGTTTTCCTCTAAGAGTTTTATAGTTTCTGGTCTTACATGTAGGTCTTAAATCCATTTTGAGTTTATCTTTGTGTATGGTATTAGGAAGTGTTCTCGTTTCATTCTTTTACATATAGCTGTCCAGTTTTCCCAGCACCCTTTATTGAAGAGGCTGTCTTTGCTCCATTCCTTATTCTTGCCTCTTTTGTCAAAAATAAGGTACCCATAGATGCATGGGTTTATTTCTGGGCTTTCTATCTTGTTCAATTGGTCTATATTTCTGTTTTTGTGTAGTACTATACTGTCTTGATGGAGAAGGCAATGGCATCCCACTCCAGTACTCTTGCCTGGAAAATCCCATGGACAGAGGAGCCTGGTAGGCTGTAGTCCATGGGGTCGCTAAGAGTCGGACATGACTGAGCGACTTCACTTTCACTTTTCACTTTCATGCTTTGCAGAAGGAAATGGCAACCCACTCCATTGTTCTTGCCTGGAGAATCCCAGGGACTGGGGAGCCTGGTGGGCTGCTGTCTATGGGGTCACACAGAGTCAGACATGATTGGAGCGACTTAGCAGCAGCAGCAGCACACTGTCTTGATGACTGAAGCTTTGTAGTATAATCTGAAGTCATGAAGGTTGATTCTTCCAGTTCCATTCATCTTTTTCAAGACTGCTTTGGCTATTCAGGGTCTTTTGCATTTCCATATGAATTGTGAAATTTTTTGTTCTAGTTCTGTGGAAAATTTCATTGGTAATTTGACAGGGATCACATTAAATCTGTAGATTGTGTTTAGTAGTATAGTCATTTTCACAATATTGATTCTTCCTACCCAGGAACATGAAATATCTCTCCATCTGTTTATGTCATCTTTTATTTCTTTCATCAGTGTCTTATAATTTTCTATGTACAGTTCTATTGTCTCCTTCAGTTCAGTTCAGTTCAGTCGCTCAGTCATGTCCGACTCTCTGAGACCCCATGAATCGCAGCACGCCAGGCCTCCCTGTTCATCACCATCTCTCAGAGTTCACTCAGACTCACATCCATCGAGTCCGTGATGCCATCCAGCCATCTCATCCTTGGTCGTCCCCTTCTCCTCCTGCCCCCAATCCCTCCCAGCATCAGAGTCTTTTCCAATGAGTCAACTCTTCACATGAGGTGGCCAAAGTACTGGAGTTTCAGCTTCAGCATCATTCCTTCCAAAGAAATCCCAGGGCTGATCTCCTTCACAATGGACTGGTTGGATCTCCTTGCAGTCCAAGGGACTCTCAAGAGTCTTCTCCAACACCACAGTTCAAAAGCATCAATTCTTCAGTGCTCAGCCTTCTTCACAGTCCAACTCTCACATCCATACATGACCACAGGAAAAACCACAGCCTTGACTAGACGGACCTTAGTCGGCAAAGTAATGTCTCTGCTTTTGAAAATGCTACCTAGGTTGGACATAACTTTTCTTCCAAGGAGTAAGCGTCTTCTAATTTCATGGCTGCAGTCACTATCTGCAGTGATTTTGGAGCTCAAAAAAATAAAGTCTGACACTGTTTCCACTGTTTCCCCATCTATTTCCCATGAAGTGATGGGACCAGATGCCATGATCTTCGTTTAAGTTTATTCCTAGATATTTTATTCTTGTTGTTGCAGTGGTGAATGGGATTGATTCCTTAATTTCCCTTTCTGATTTGTCATTTTTAGCATATAGAAATGCAAGTGATTTCTGTGTATTGATTTTATATTCTGCAACTTTGCTAAATTCACTGATTAGCTCTAGTAATTTTCTTACACTATCTTTGTGGTTTGCTATGTACAGTATCATGTCATCTACAAACAATGAGAGTTTGACTTCTTCTTTTCCAATCTAGATTCCTTTTATTTATTTTTCTTCCTCGATTGCTGTAGCTATGACTTCAAAAATTATGTTGAATAATGGTGAAAGTGGACCCCCTTGTCTTGCTCCAGATCTTAGAGGGAATACTTTAATTTTTCCCACTTTGAGAATAATGTTTGCTGTAGGCTCATCATATATGGGCTTTACAATTTAAGGTAGGTTTCTTCTCTGCCCATATTTTGAAGAGTTTTAATCATAAATGGGTGCTGAATTTTTTAAAGGCTTTTTTGGCATCTATTGTTTCTCATATGGTTTTTATCTTCAATTTGTTAATATGGTGTATCACATTGATTTGTATATATTGAAGAATCCTTGCATCCCTGGAATAAACCCAACTTGATGGTGTATGAGCTTTTTAAACTGTCATTGAATACTGTTTGCTAAACTTTTGTTGAGGATATTTGCATCTATGTTCATCAGTGATATTGGCCTGTAGTTTTCTTTTTTTGTTGTATTTGTCTGGTTTTGGTGTCATAGTGATGGTGGCCTCATAGAATGTGTTTGGAAATGTTCCTTCCTCTGCAGTTTTTTGGAAGAGTTTTAGAAGGATAGGCATTAGCTCTTCTCTAAATGTTTGATAGAATTCTCCTGCGAAGCCATCTGGGCTTGGACTTCTGTTTTTTGGGAGATTTTTGATCACAGCTTCAATTTCAATCCTTATAATTGGTTGTTCATTATTTCTAGATCTTCCTGGCTCAGTCTTGGAAGTCTGTACTATTCTAAGAATTTGTCCATTTCTTCTGGGTTATCCATTTTATTGCCATGAAGTTGTTCATAATAGTCTCTTACAATCCTTTGTATTTCTGCATTGTCTGTTGTAACATCTCCTTTTTCATTTCTAATTTTGTAGATTTGATTCTTCTCTCTTATTTTCTTAATGAGTCTGGTAAAGTTTTGTCAATTTTGTTTATCTTCTCAAAGAAACAGCTTTAAGTTTTATTAATCTTTACTATTTTTTTCTTTCTTTTTCATTTATTTCTGCTCTGGTCTTCATGAGTCTTTCCTTCTGCTAATTTTTGAAATTTTTCTTTGTTTTCCAGTTGTTTTAAGTGTAAAGTTACGTTGTCTATTTGTTGTTTTTCTTATTTCTTGAGGTAGGATTGTATTGCTATAAACTTCCCTCTTAGAACTTCTTTTGCTTCATCCCATAGGTTTTGAGTTGCCGTGTTTTCATTGTCATTTGTTTCTAGCAATTTTTTTTATTTCCCTGTTGATTTCTTCAGTAACCTGTTGGTTATTTAGAAATGTATTGTTTAACCTCCATGTGTTTGTATATTTTACAGTTTTTTTTTTTTTTTGTAATTCATATCTAGTCTCATAGCATTGTGGTCAGAAAAGATGCTTGATAATGATTTCAGTTTTATTCAACTTACTGAGGTTTGATTTGTGACGCAAGATATGGTCTATCCTGGAGAATGTTCCATGGGCACTTGAGAAGAAGGTGTATTCTTCTGCATTGGATGGAATGTCCCGAAGATATAAATGAGATCCATCTCATCTAATGTATCATTTAAGACTCGTGTTTCCTTACTAATTTTCTGCTTTGATGGTCTGTCCATTGGTGTGAGTAGGGTGTTAAAGTCTTCTACTATTATTGTGTTACTGTCAAATTCTCCTTTTATGTCTGTTAGTGTTTGTCTTATGTATTGAGGTTGGATGCTATGTTGGGTGCATAGATGATTACAACTGTCATGTCTTCCTCTTGGATTGATCCTTTGATCATTATGTAGTGTCCTTCCTTGTCTCTTGTAATATTCTTTATTTTAAGGTCTATTTTGTCTGATATGAGAATTGTTATTCCAGGATTCATTTGCTTTCCATTTGTATAGAATATATTTTTTCCATCTTCTAAAGTGCCCAAGTGTCTTCAGGTCTGAAGTGGGTTTCTTGTAGACAGCATATATTATTTTTATATCCATTTATATTGTCTTGTTTTTGTATCCATTCAGCCAGTCTGTGTCTTTTGGTTTGAGCATTTAATCCATTTACATTTAAAGTAATTATTTATATATATATGTTCCTATTGCCATTTTCTTAATTGTTTAGGGTTTGATTTTGTAGACCTTTTTCCTTCTCTTGTATTTCTTGACTATATAAATCCCTTTAACATTTGTTACAAAACTGGTTTGGTGGTATCAAATTCTCTTAACTTTCGCTTGTCTGAAAAGCTTTTGATTTCTCCATCAATTTTGAATGAGATCCTTGCCAGGTAGAGTAATCTTGGTTGTAGATTTTTCTCTTTCAGTACTTTAAATATATCTTGCCATTCTCTTATGGCCTGAAGAGTTTCTGCTGAAAGATCAGTTGTTAAATGTATGGAGTTTCCCTTGTATGTTACTTGTTTCTTTTCCCTTGCTGCTTTTAATATTCTTTCTTTGAGTTTAGTCCTTGTTATTTTTTACTAGCATGTGTATTGGCATGTTTCTTCTTGGGTTTATCCTGGGACTCTTTGCACCTCTTGAATTTGATTGACTATTTCCTTTTCCATGTTGGGGAAATTTTCAACTATAATCTCTTCAAAATGTTTCTCATACCCTTTCTTTTTCTCTTTTTCTTCTGAGACTTCAAAGGTTGCTGAGTTTGATACTGTCCCAGAGGTCTCCGAGACTATCCTCAGTTCTTTTCATTCTTTTTACTTTATTCTGCTCTTCAGAAGTTATTTCCACCATGTTATCTTCCAGCTCACTGATTCGTTCTTCTGCTTCAGATATTCTGCTGTTGATTCATTCTAGACTATTTTTAATTTCAGTAATTATGTTGTCTCTGTATGTTTATTCTTTAATTCTTCTATTTCTAATTGATTCTTCCATTTTGTTTTCAAGGTTTTTGATCTTTACTATCATTCTGAATTATTTTTCAGGTAGTTTGCCTATTGCCACTTCATTTATATGGACTTCTGTGTTTCTAGATTGTTCCTTCATTTGTGTAGGATTTCTCTGCCTTTTCTTTTTTTTTTTAACTTATTGTGTTTGAGGTCTCCTTTTCCCAGGCTTCAAGGTTGAATTCTTTATTCCTTTTGTTTTCTGACCTCCTATGTTTGGTCCACTGGTTTGTGTAAGCTTCCTATAGGGTGAGATTTTTGCTGAGTTTTGTTTTATTTTGTTTTATTTTTCCTCTGATGGGCAAGGCTGAGTGAGGTGATAATCCTGTCTGTTGATGATTGGGTTTGTATTTTTGTTTTGTATGTTGTTTGGATACAGCATCCTGCACAGGGTGCTACTGGTGGTTGGGTGATGATGAGTCTTCTATTCAAGTGGTTTCCTTTTAGGAGCTCTCACTGTTTGATACTCTCTAGGGTTAGTTCTCTGGTAGTCTAGGGTCTTGGAGTCAGTGCTCTCTCTCCAAAGGCTCAGGGCTTGATCTCTGGTCAGGAATGAAGATTCTACAGGTGGTTGATTATGGTACTAAGTAAGATTAAACACATACCCCAAAACAAGATACCAAAGATGAACTCCAGACAAATGGCAGTTACAAAATTAGGCAAATAATAATTAAAATAATGGAATATAACCGTATACATAGACATCCATAAGCATCATATACATATACATATATATATACATATACATACATATACATAGACATCAAAACAGTCCAACAAAAATAAAGTACAGTGGATTGATCTGGAAAGCAAAGGAAACCAAAAATAACATCTACCAGTTAAGAACAAGACTAACTAAAGCACAAACTGGAAAACAAAACTAAATTAAGATGCCAAGAAGGGAATAAAGTAATGAAAACACAACTAACAAATAAGTTGAGAGGAAAGGAAAGAAAGAAAAAAAAGCAAAAATAGAAATGCAAAGTTAAACAGAGGTAGATAAAGAAGATTTATATACATTAAAGATTAACTGCAAGGGTAAAGAACAGTAGGAAAATCAAAGAAATGAATAAATGTAGAAAAAAATAATAGGTTTAAAAAATTAAAATTAAAAAAGAGAAAAATAAATAAATAAATAAAGGAAAACTCCACAGAACTGCAAAAGGCCAATGTAGGGCACAGGTTTATAACATATAAATTGTGATTTAAAAAAAAAAAAAAGAAACTCAAAAGCTTAATTAGATTTCATAGAGCCAATAAAAGTGACAACTACAATGGGGTGGGGGAAGGAAAAAAAATTTTTTTAATGAAAAAAATGAAAAAATCCAAAAGAAACTACAGAACAAATTAAAACATAAGAATAATAAATGTTTATCTTGAGTCACTGCTGTCAGGGTCCTTTCCCTCGCTGGGAGTCATAGTCCACCACACCTCCCTAGGGTGCCCTCCAGCACTGTGCTGGTCTCTGGACCTGCTGTGGAGGCAGCTCATATTCTAATCTGGTCCTACTCCTCTGTGTTCCTGCCTCTAATGTCCACAGCTATCAGAACTATTGTGTTTTCCTTTGTGGGAGCTTTCAATGTCCTTTTATATATTTTGCAGACGCAAAATCTGCCTAGTTGAATGTGTGGATTTAATCTGCAGCTTGTATAGCTGGTGGGAAAGTTTTGGGTCTTCTTCCTTAGCCATAGTGCCCCTGGGCTTCAATTGTGGTTTTATTTCCACCTCTGCATGTGGGTCGTTCACTGGGGTTTGCTCCTGAGGCTGCCTGGGAGGACTTGGGTCTGCCTCAGGGAGGGCCAGGTATGGAGGTGGTGTAGCTGCCTAGGTCGCAGGGGTTATGGCAGCACTAGGTACTCAGGGGAGTTGGTGGCTAGGAAAGCAGGAAATATAGTGCTCTAGAATGGTATGGTATGGCAACCAGTATTGCCCAATACACTTCAGTATTCTTGCCTGGAGAACCTACCGACAGAAAAACCTGGCAGGTCACCGTCCACAGGCTAGCAAAGAGTTGAATATGACTGAAGCGACCCCGCAGACAGTTTTGTGTTTTTTGTGTTTTTTTTTTTTTTTTTTTTTGCCTATGGCAGCTCTGCCCCAGTGAGGATTGAGCATAAAGGTGGTGTAGCTGCTTGGGTTGCAGGGACTCTGGTGGTGCCAAGTGTGCAGGGGTATGGACTTCCTCAGCCACAGGACTTATGGCCCTATCAGAGTATTTTTTTGAGTCCCTGGTAGCTGGCCATCAGAAGGCCTCTTTGGCTAGTCTTTCTCCATAGCTCTGCTGGTACAGGCACTTAGAGGGCTCCATTGCCTGAGGTCCATATCTGTTGTTTGGCATGTCAGGCTAATAGACAGGCCCCCCTGACTGGGCTCCTACTCTCTAGATTGGCGTGTTAGTCACTTAAAGGGTCACCCTGGGTGGGGTCCTACTCTGTAGATCAGTGTGTCAGGCACTTAAAGGGGCACCCTGGCTAGGCTCCTACTCTGTAGATTGGTGCATCAGTCACTTAAAGGGTCACCCTGGGTGGGTGGTGTGGTTCAGTGTGTCAGGCACTTGATGGGCCAGCCTCTCTGTTGTTCAGCTGCTGATGCTGGTCTGTGAGGAGAGAGAGGCTATGGTGATTGGCTCCACCCTCTACACGTGACTCAGCAGTATCGCCTGGCTTCCATGGCTGCCTGGCTTTCCTCCACAGGCATTTCCCACCACAGGCTCCTCCCTCACATCCCCTCTGTCCATCTCTCCACAGCCAACAGCATCCCTTGCCCTGAAATTGCTCCACAATACCAAATTCCAGCTCCCAGCCACTGTGCCTTCTAGGGGACCTGTGTCCTTGTCCAGGGTACATATGGCTGTAGCAAGGACTGTCTGATTCTCATTCCATTTAGGTTGCCACAGATCAGCTGTTTCACTCTCAGCCTTAAATGTTTCTCCTCTGACTCAAATTGCCCCACTGCTGCATCAGTTTCTCCACCCAATGAGGGCAGGTCCAGTCCTAGTAACACTCTGGTTTTTCCCCATAGTTCCTTCATCCTACAGGGTTTTGCATGGCTCTGTATATTCTTTTCCACTGATCAGGTACTCCTGTCTGCTTTCAGCTGGTGTTCTGCATGCATTTCTGTATCTGAAGGTATATTCCTGATGTATCCTTGGAGAGAGATGTATTCCACATCCACCTATCCCTCCGCCATCTTATTCTCCCAATCTTAGTTTTTTGAATGTTGAGTTTTAAGCCAGTTTTTTTTTTTTCTTTTTACTCTCCTCTTCCTCTTTCATCAAAAGGCTCTTTAGTTCCTCTTCACTTTCTGCCTCAAAGGTGGTGTAATCTGCATATCTGAGGTTATTGATATTTCTCCCAGTAATCTTGATTCCACCTTGTGCTTCATTCAACTCAGCATTTTGCATGATGTACTATGCATGTGAGCTAAATAAGCAGGATGACAATATACAGAAAAATGGTAGGTATTTCTTTTTCTACTTATCTATTTCAGATAAGTAGATCTTTAATTCAAACAAAAAGGTATTTGGAAGATAATACAGGATATTTAAAAATTAAAAATTTATAACTATACTAGGAAGATATGAAGCTTCTACATTTCTACAAGCTCATTAGTACAGTTTCAAAAGTCTATAAAGCCAAAGTTGGTAAAACAATGTGAGAAATAGACAAATCCACATACAGAGGAAATTTTTTTAAAAACTTTTTCATAACTGAAAGAAACAGATAAAAATCAGCACAGATGCACAATATCTAAACAAATTAATAAATTTGAGCTAGTTCAAAATACCTAGCAATTTTTAAAATATGGAACATTTAGCAAAATTGATCATGAGGTAGCCATTAAACAAGTTTCAGAACACCTCAAAGGGCTGAAATAATTCAGTTTGTTCTTAAATCTTAAATCACAGAGACATGCAGTAAAAAGTACAGTAAACTATCTAGAAACCCTCCTATTATTTGAAAACTAAGCAAAATACATGTAAATAACCCGTGAGTCATGGAAGAAATCTCAGTAGAAGTTAGAAAAAAAAGTGAATTGAATGATAATGACAACATGTCATAATAAAGTTTGTGGAATGCAACTTAAAATATGCTAAGAGAGTATGTGTTCTTAAAGGCATGTGCTAAAGTAGAAAATCTTCTGGAAAACAATAATTTAACTATTCATTGTGAAAAATAGAAAAGAAAAAAACTCTATGTAAGAAATGTTGAGAAGGAAAATGATAGAAAATACCATTTTAAAAGCAGTACAAATGAAACAACAGAGCAAAAAAGACAAGCCATGGACCAGGATTTAGAGAATATATTTGCAATATGTATTTCTGATATAGGAATTACATCCAGAAATTTGTAAAGAAATATCAATTTTTAAATGACAAACATTCCAATTAAAAATAGACATCAGCCCTCTTACAAGCATGTCACTAAGAAAGATACATCTTAATGGCTAATGATCAATGGAAAGAGTTTTACTGCGGCAGCAGTCATCAGAAAAAAAGAAAAAAGAAATACAAATAAATTCTCGCAATACACTGGTTAAGACTCCATGCTTCCACTGCAGGGGACATTAGTTTGATTATTGGCCATGGGACTAAGATTTCCACATGCCACATGTTAAAAAATTAAAATCTCCCACAAGGAATAGAGGAAAAACTCTTGAGAGACCCTTGGATACAAGGAGATCAAACCAATCAATCCTAAAGAAAATCAACCCTGAATATTTACTAGAAGGACTGTTGCTGAACTTGAAGCTCCAGTACCTTGGCCACCTGATGTGAAGAGTCGACTTATTGGAAAAGACCTTGATGCTGGGAAGGATTGAAGGCAAAAAGAGAAGAGAGTGGCAGAGGGTGAGATAATGAGATAACATCACCATCTCAATGGACATGAATTTGAGCAAACTCTGGCAGATAGTAGAAGACAGAGGACCCTGATATGCTGCGGTACAGGGGTCCCAAAGAGTCAGACACAACTTAGCAACTGAAAAACAAGAAGGGATAGTACTACATACCCACCAAAAGGCCTAAAATTGTAGGGGAAGTTAATATAAAATATTGATAAAGATATGGGGCAAGAAATTTATTCACTATTTCTCTGCTTTTATATTGTTACAAATATATTGAAAAGCTGTTTGACAATATTTATTAAAACAGAATATAGAAATGTACTATGTCCCTGCTATTCCACCCCTTGTTAAATTCTAAAATGAAATTATCACACACAAATCCCAGAATATTCATTAGCAACATTATTTTCAGTAGCCAAAAATTGGAAATGACTCTCTTTTCCTGTAATACTGAATTGAATACTTTATAAATTAGAATAAATGAGCTTCCTTGATAGCTCAGCAGTAAAGTATCTGCATACAGTGGAAGAGACACAGGAGACATGGATTCAATCCCTGGATTGGAAAGAATCCTTGGAGAAGGAAATGACAACTGACTCCAGTATTCTTGCTGGGGAAATCCCATGGAGAGAGGAGCCTGGTGGGCTGCAGTTCAGTAGGGTTGCTAACAGTTGGACATGACTGAGTAATGAAGCAGACAAACATATTTGTTGTTGTTTATTTCCTCAGTCATGTCCGACTCATTATGACCCCATGGACTATAGCATGACAGGCTACTTTATCCTTCACCATCTCGCAGAGTTTGCTCATATCTGATTTGGTGATGCCATCCAACCATCTCATTCTCTGCCATCCCCTTCTCCTCCTGTCTTCAATCTTTCCCAGCACCAGGGTATTTTTTAATGAGTCAGCTCCTCCCATCAGGTGTCCAAAATATTGGAGTTTCAGCTTCAGCATCAGTCCTTCCAACCAATATTCAGGATGATCTCTTTTAGGATTGATTGGTTTGATATCACTGCAGTCCAAAGGACTCTCAAGAGTCTTCTCCAACAGTACAATTCAAAAACATCAGTCCTTCAACACTCAGCCTTCTTTATAGTCAAACTCTCCATACATGACTATTGGAAAAACCATAGCTTTGACAAGACAGCCCTTTTACTGGCAAAGTAATGTCTCTGCTTTTTAATATGCTGTCTAGGTTGGTCATAGCTTTCCTCTGAAGGAGGAAATGTCTTAATTTCATGGCTGTGTTCACCATCTGAAGTGATTTTGGAGCACAAGAAAACAAAGATTCTCACTGTTTCCATTGTTTCCCCATCTATTTGCCAAGAAGTGATGGGACTGGATGTCACAATCTTAGTCTTTTGAATGTTGAGTTTTAAGCCACGTTTTTCACTCTCCTCTTTCACTTTTATCAAGAGCCTCTTTAGTTCCTCCTCACTTTCTGCTATAAGGATGGTGTAATCTGTATAGCTGAGGTTATTGATATTTCTCCCAGCAATCTTGATTCCAGCTTGTGCTTCACCCAGCCTGGCATTTTGCATGATGTACTTTGCATATAAGTTAAATAAGCAGGGTGACAGTATACAGCCTTGATGTACTCCTTTCCCAATTTGGAACCAGTCAATTTCCATGTCCAGTTCTAACTGTTGTTTCTTTATCTGCATACAGATTTCTCAGAAGTATGGTTGTCTGGTATTCCCATCTTTTTAAGAATTTTCCATTTTGTTGTGATCCACACAGTCAAAGGCTTTACCATAGTCAGGGAAGCAGAAGTGGATGGTTTCCTGGAATTCTCTTGCTTTTTTGATGATCCAACGGATGTTGGCAATTTGATTTCTTGTTCCTCTGCCTTTTCTAAATCCAGTATGAACATCTGGAATTTCTCAGTTCATATACTGCTGAAGCCTAGCTTGGAGAATTTTGAGCATTACTTTGTGAGCGTGTGAGACGAGTGCAATTGTACGATAGGTTGAACATTCCTTGGCATTGCCTTTCTTTGGGATTGGAATGAAAACTGACCTTTCCAAGTCCTATGGCCACTGCTGAGTTTTCCAAATTTGCTGGCATATTGAGTGCAGCACTTTCACAGAATTATCTTTTAGGATTTGAAATAGATGAGCTGAAATTCTATCACCTCCACTATCTTTGTTTTCAGTGATGCTTGCTAAGGCCCACTTGACTTTGCACACCAGGTTGTCTGGCTCTAGGTGAGTGTTCACACCATCGTGGCAATCTGGATCATTTTTTTAAATAGTTCTTCTGCTTATTCTTGCCATCTCTTCCTAATATCTCTGTTTCTGTTAGGTCCATACCATTTCTGTCCTTCATTGTGGCCATCTTTGCTTGAAATGTTCCCTTGGTATCTCTAATTTTCTTAAATAGATCTCTAGTCTTTCGTGTTCTATTAGTTGTCTCTATTTCTTTGCACAGGCACATACACTAGAATATTATATGGAAATGAAGGTGACCAAGAGTCATGCTACATGTAGCAAAGACAAATCTTGTAAACCTTATGTTGAATGAAGGAAACCAGATACAAAAGTGTAAATTCTATAACATCTACATATGCAATTTAAAAAGATAAAAGGTAACTGATGTTAACAAAAGTCATATGGTGATTATCTATGTAGGAAGCAATAAAGAGATGGAACACAGCAGATCTGTGTTCTTTTTTTATTATTTTATTGTAGTTGATTTCAGTTCAGTTCAGTTGCTCAGTCGTGTCTGACTCTTTGAGACACCATGAACTGCAGCACACCAGGCCACCCTGTCCATCACCAACTCCCGGAGTATATCCAAATCCATGTCCATTGAGTCAATGATGCCATCCAACCATCTCATCCTCTGTCATCCCCTTCTCCTCCTGCCTTCAATCTTTCCCAGCATCAGGGTCTTTTCAAATGAGTCAGCTCTTTGCATCAGGTGGTCAAAGTATTGGAGTTTCAGCTTCAATATCAGTCCTACTGATGAACACCCAGGGCTGATTTCCTTTAGGATGGACTGGTTGGATCTTTTTGCAGTCCAAGGGACTCTCAAGAGTCTTCTTCAACACCACACTTCAAAGGCATCAATTCTTTGGCTCTCAGCTTTCTTTATAGTCCAACTCTCACATCCATACATGACTGCTGGAAAAACCATAGCCTTGACTAGATGGACCTTTATTGACAAAGTAATGTCTCTGCTTTTTAATATGCTCTCTAGGTTGGTCATTACTTTCCTTCCAAGGAGTAAGCGTCTTTTAATTTCATGGCTGCAGTCACCATCTGCAGTGATTTTGGAGCCCAGAAAAATAAAGTCAGCCACTGTTTCCACTGTTGCCCCGTCTATTTGCCATGTAGTTGATTTATAATGTGTTAATTTCTGCTGTGGTGATTCAGTTATGCATATATATATACATATTTTGTTATATATATTATTTTTCATTATGACTTATCATGAGATATTGAATATAGTTTTCTGTGCTATACAGTAGAAAGGATCTTATTGTTTATCTATTCTATACATCATAGATTGCATCTTCCAATACCACCCTCCCATGCTATCTTTCTGCCTTGCAACAGAAATCTGTTTTCTATATCCATGTGTCTATTTTTGTTTCATTGGTTCATTTGTGTCATATTTTAGATTCCAAATATAAGTGATATCATCATATAGTATTTGTTTTTCTCTCTCTGACTCACTTCAATTAGTATGATCATTATTAATTATATCCATGTTGCTACAACTTACATTATTTCATTCTTTTTATGACTGAGTAGTATCACATTGAATATGTGTACGATATTTTCTTTATCTATTTATCTATTGATGAACATTTTGGCTCTTGTGAATAGTTCTTCTATGAAAATGAGGGTTCATGTATCGTTTTTAATTAGTCTTGTCTGGATATATGCCCAGCAGTGAAGTTGCTGAATCATATGCTATTATCCTTTTAGTTTTCTGAGAAAACTTCATAATCTTTTCCATAGTGACTGTACCCAACTTACATTCCCCAAAACAGTGTAAGAGTGTTTCCTTTTCTCCACTTCCTCTCTAGCATTTGTTATTTGTTGACATTTTAATGATGGCCATTCTGACCTCTGTGAGGTGGTGCTTCATCATAGCTTTGATTTGCTTTTTTCTAATAATTAGTTATGTTGAGCACGTTTTCCTATGTCCATTTGCCATTTATATTTTTTTCCTTTGGAGAAATATCTACTTGTTCTGATGCTGATTTTTCAATTGGGTTGTTTGCTGCTGTTGTGTTCTATGAATTGTTTGTATATTTTGGAAATTAAGCCCTTGTCAGTCACTTCATTTAGAAATATTTTCTTCCATTATGTATGTTGCATTTTATTTTGTTTGTGGTGTCCTTTGATGGATAAAAGCTTGTAAGTTTGTAGGTTTCATTATTTTTGTTTATATATATATATATATATGTATATATATATTGCCATGGAGACTGACCTAAGAAAATGTTGGTACAGATTTTGTGTCAGAGAATGTTTTGACTATGATCTCTTCTAGACGTTTTATGGTGTCATGTCTTATGTTTGTCTTTATATAACTTATGTAAAATAAATAAATAAATTAAAAGTTTACCTAAAACTGTTTGTGCACTTAACATTGCTGCATATTTTACATGAGCTTTTATATTTTCAAGGGTATATACACAAACAAATTAGGATATTTATTCAAGTAGATGCATATAAGGAAGGAAACTAACTGGCAATTGGACTTAAAGGAGAAAAGTAAATTAAATTAGAGATAAACTGTGTATAACTTGGAGAAGGCAATGGCACCCCACTCCAGTACTCCTGCCTGGAAAATCCCATGGACAGAGGAGCCTGGAAGGCTGCAGTCCATGGGGTCGCTGAGGGTCGGACACGACTGAGCGACTTCACTTTCACTTTCATGCATTGGAGAAGGAAATGGCAACCTACTCCAGGGTTCTTGCCTGGAGAATCCCAGGGACGGGGGAGCCTAGTGGGCTGCCGTCTCTGGGGTCGCACAGAGTCGGACACGACTGAAGCGACTTAGCCATGTATAACTTATTATGCACCTATGATTTAAATTGTTTTCCAAAAACTGAGTTTTCTTTTAAACTTTAGCTTTTCAACTATCCAGTCAGTTTAATTCTATCTCAGAGTGAAAGATCTAAAATGTCATTTTGGATTTACAGTAACACACCAACTCTGACCTATTTATTTATCCAGGTGCAGATATTACAAAAATAGGTGATTAGTATGGTAATTGACAGTACTAGAAATTGGTTCTGAAAAAAGATTATAAAAAGAAAATATATTTGAAAATGTAACTTTTTTAACTTCTACATAAAATTAATATCAATTTTAAATGTTTTTCCCATTGTATTACCAAACAAATTAACAGATAAAAGTCAGAGATTTCACCTGGCAATTCTAGGAATTTTATAGCAACTTTGAAGCTTTGTTTTATATATATAATGCATTTAGAGTAAATTTCCAGAGCTGGAACCATTACCTAGAATCTGATTGGGAAGGTAGAATTGGGGAAATTTAGAACTTCATGAAATTTAAGCTTCCTTCCAATTTTACTATACTAAGAAACAATTCACTACCCCAGGAGAAATAGCTGTAATCTCCATGTAACTGAACCCATTCTAAATGAAGCACCTTTTCCACTCTCAAAAGTCAGGTATAGCAATACAAATGTTCAAAATAAAAAACTGATGATGAAATATGTCTTTATATCCTCATTATTGTCTTATTGCAATTTTTTTTAACCTTACAGCATGGGTCTCCAAGCTATGGAATCTAATCAGGTGAAACTGTTCTAATAATGTAATAATGATAGAAATAAAATGCACAAAACATGTAATGAGCTTGAATCTCTGGCTCAGATCATGAGCCCATTACTGCAAAATTCAGACTTATATTGAAGTGGGGAAAACCACAAGACCTTTCAGGTATGACCTAAATCAA
Source organism: Cephalophus harveyi (assembly GCA_006410635.1). Lineage (NCBI taxonomy): Eukaryota > Metazoa > Chordata > Mammalia > Artiodactyla > Bovidae > Cephalophus > Cephalophus harveyi. The sequence goes on from SJYT01076668.1 coordinate 65,116, forward strand.
ATCCCTTATGATTATACAGTGATGATGATGAATAGACTCAAGGGATTAGATCTCAGAAAGAGTGCCTAAAGAACTATGGACAGAGGTTCATAACATTGTACAGGAGGCAGTGACCAAAACCATCCCAAAAGGAAAAAAAAAAAAAAATGCAAGAAGGCAAAGCAGTTTTCTGAGGAGACCTTACAAATAGCTGAGTAAACAAGAGAAGCAAAAGGTAAAGGAGAAAAGGAAAGATACACCCAACTGAATGCAGTATTCCAGAGAATAGCAAGGCGAGATAAGAAAGCCTTGTGAAGAACAATGCAAAGCAATAGAGGAAAGCAATAGAATGATAAAGACTAAAGAGATCTTTATGAAATTGGAGATATCAAGGGAACATTTCATGAAAAAATAGGCACAATAAAAGAGAGAAATGGCAAGGACCTAACAGAAGCAGAATAAATTAAAAAGAGGTGGCAAGAACACACAGAAGAACTACACACACACACAATAAAAAGGTCTTAATGACACAAATAAAGATCTTAATGACCCAGATAATCACAATGGTGTGATCACTCACCTAAAGCAAGACATTCTGGAGTGTGAAGTCAAGTAAGCCTTGGGAAGCATTATTATGAACAAAGTCAGTGGAGGTGATGGAATTCCAGCTGAGCTATTTCAAACCTTGAAATATGATTATGCTATTGTGGCTCAGCTGATAAAGAAGCCGCCTGAAATGCAAGAGACCTGGGTTCAGTCCCTGGGTTGAGAAGATCCCCTGGAGAAGGGAAAGGCTACCCACTCCAGTATTCTGGCCAGGTTAGCAAGGTAATGCTCAAAATGCTTCAAGCTAGGCTTCAACAATACATGAACTGAGAAATTCCAGATATACAAGCTGAATTTAGAAAAGGCAGAGGGACCATAGATCAAGTTACCAATATTTGTTTAAACATAGAAAAAGCAAGGGAATTCTTTTTTTAAAAAAATCTACTTCTGCTTCATTGACTACATAAGAGCACTTAACCGTGTGGATGACAACAAACTGGGAAATTCTGAAAAAATTTATTTAACTTATATGTAGAGTACATCATGCAAAATGCTAGGCTAGAATCAAGCTGGAATCAAGATTGCCAGGACAAATATCAACAACCTCAGAAATTCAGGTAATACCACTATAATCACAGAAAGCAGAGTAAGATCCTCTTGATAAAGGTGAAAGATGAGAGTGAAAAAGCTGACTTAAAACTCGACACTCAAAAACTAAGATTATGGCATCTGGTTTCATCACTTCAGGGCTTCCCTCATAGCTCAGTTGATGAAGAATCTACCTGCAATGCAAGAGACCTGAGTGTGATTTCTGGTTTTGGAAGACCCTTGGAGAAGGAAATGGCAATCCACTTCAGTATGCTTGCCTGGAGAATACCCATGAACAAAGGAGCTTGGCATCACTTCATGACAAACAGATGGGGAAAAATTGGGAAAAGGGGAAGACTATTTTCTTGGACTCCAAAATCACTGTGGGTAGCTGCAGCCATGCCATTAAAAGATGCTTGCTCCTTGGAAGAAAAGCTATTACAAAACTTAGCAGGTGTTAAAAAGCAGAGACCTCACATTGCTTACAAATTTCCATCTTGTCAAAGCTGTGGTTTTTCCAGTAGTCATGTATGGATGTGAGAGCTGGACCACAAAGAAGGTTAAGTACCAAAGAACTGATGCTTTCAAACTGTGCTGCTGGAGAAGATTTTCAGCAATCCTCTGAACAGCAAGGAGATCAAAGCAGTCAATCCTAAAGGAAATCAACCCTGGATATTCTTTGGAAGGACTAATGCTGAAACTGAAGCTCCATTACTTTGGCCACCTGATGTGAAGAATCAACTCACTGGAAAATACCTTTTTGCTGGAAAAGATTGATAGCAAGAGGAGAAGGGGACGACAGAGGATGAGATGGTTGGATGGCATCATTGACTCAATGGACACGCATTTGAGCAAACTCCAGGACATAGTGAAGGAGAGGGAAGTCTGGTGTGCTGCAGTCCACAGTGTGGTAAAAAGCTGGACACAACTTAGAGTGATGACAACAACAAAAAAATTGTACAGAGGCCCTCTGTACACCATAATTCTGTAACATGTAAAACATTTTATTTATGATCTATTTCTGTTCTTTTAATTTTAATTTTTATCTCATAATGCAATAACAAAAACTTTTTATAACAAAAATGTGTTGGAGATTGATATATTAAAAATCTCACACTGTCACTTTCTCAGTTACTTCAAAACTCTAAACAAGTAATCTATAGTATTTATTTTTAATGATTTTTATCCACCTAAATGTCAGCATCATTTCATTACAGCAATGAAATTCCCTAAACACAAAACCCAACCATTATGTTTATAGTTCTTTAGTAGGAAGAGTATGTGAAGACCACCGAGGACAGTGGGCACAATGTTTATCTCTAGATAAAGAAGAATAAGGATAAAATGCAACGGTCAAAGTGAGCTACAATATAAAATTGATATAATTCCACTAGCTAAGTCTTAGTATTGAATGTATTTAGTATTTGCTTGAGAATATCAATAGATCTAAATGAGGATATTAAGACAGCATGAAGAGTAGTAGGCATTTTCCCCTTTGCTATATACCTACTTTTATAAATATACCTCTAGAGTCAATTCCACAGTTGATGTAATTGGCAAATAAGGCCACTGAAAGAACCTGGTAATTCTGAATCAATTGGGCTATGTTTATTTACACTGCCTACATTTTTGTTAATTCTTTGACCTTGTTGTGACCATAAACTTCGTTGGTTTCCTCTCTAACTTGGCACAGAGAACTCTGGTAGCAAACCCAAATGATGGAGAAGAAAGGGGAATGAATCCATTGTGATATTTAAATCTATTGCAATGTTTTTGAAACTCTTTGAAGACAAAAGCTCTATGAAGATATCTGAGGCTCTAAGAAATGCTTATTTATTCTTTATGCATTTTCTACACTATAATTTCCAAAGGCATTCTAATCAATTTAGTAACCCGAGGACACAATGTTTTTCAAATTACTTAACAATCTGACAATAATAAGTAATACTTTATTTCTATTTTTATAAAGAACAATTTCCTTCCTTTTATAATACAAATCTTTTCACTATTTATTGTCTCCTCAAGATCAGTCGAACACACAGCTCAAAATTTAGAGGTAGTTCTTTATATATGTTGCATCATCTGATGGCTTTGTTTGAGAATATATAAAGTATCAACATCAGTCAGTGGATCTGCAGACATAATGACTGGGAACATGTGAATCATCAAATGGAGCTTCTGGCTTCTATGAGCTTCTCATTTCCCACTTGCACTAATGCATCTTCCTCTCACATAGCTGTGAATTTTAGTAAGATAATAGAATCACATAATTTTTAGTGCTGGAAGAAACTGCAGAAGTCTCTACCCCCTTCTTTGGAAATATTGGTGACGGTATAAACACTCAAGCTACTTAAGAGTTTGGGTACATAGTCACGTATTACAATAGCATCCATTCTGACCCAGTCTTTCTTTTTAATCCAACATATTTCTATTCAAAATAACTTTTATAATTTTTGTATTCAGTACAGTTCATCTGTCTCTTTTACTGAACAGTAAACATTCAAAGAAATGGAAACAATTTTAAGTGATGTTTACAGTTCTAATAAAATACTGAGAAAAATATTTTATTTTTAAGACATTTGAATACTTTTCAAGGTATTTTTAAGAACTTTGTTATCTATGTATGTCAGAAAATTAGACATATTCTATAATTAATGTCTAATATTATGAAAGGAAAATCTATTTCCTACAGGATGAAAATCAGCTGAGAGAGTCCAATCTTCTGCCTAATGTTCCACTAAAAACTGGCCCTATTATCATCAAAAATTAAAATGCTCCTTCTAGTTACAGACATTGTTCTCTTTGATTCTTTGTGTGCATTGATATTCATGAGATCAATACGTAATTTAGTATCAGTATGTTTAATCATAATCACCCGGAGTCCTCGGTTTAGCTGAATCTATAAAATGTGCTATAATGATTCTAAAATGTTCAGGAATCACTGCTTCTGTGCATACAGAACCTTGTGTTAACTTACTGATATCAACTAGAAGCAGACAAACACCATCTGGTGGCAAAAAAAAAAAAAAGGGTTTTAAATTTATCCCCCTTTCATGCTTGGTTCATTGATAGTGTTTCTCTAGAGAAGAAAATTGACTTGACTTTCTCTCTGTACCCTAACAACTAAAAATGCAGTTCCTTTAAACTCCACAGCATCAATAACCATTGTTCTTCAGGCTTAAATAAAACTATCAAAACTATGGAGCAGTCAACTAAGCTTCCTTGTCATATCAGACCTCAATGAAATCTTTTAAGTAAGAACTCCTTAGTCTATATGCATGTCATGAATAATAAGGAGTAGTACTAAAATGGTTGAACCTCAAGGTCAGCCACTCAGAATGAAAATCAATGTTCAACATAAAACTATAGAAAATTTCAAATATTAACTAATATTTTATTTGGATAAGAATAGGTGCACATGTGCACACTTATCTGAACCTGAGTGTGTGTGTGTTGACATAGGGCTTAGAAAGATAGCCTTCTTCAACATAATACATTTTTTTTTAAAGTGTGTGAAAGGATAGAGGAAACAACCGTGTCCACTCTTCCAGGGATCCATTGTTATATTACCATTGTATATTTTTTATTCCTTAACTTATCTGTTTGAACCCTATATTGAAATATGTCACCAGAGATGTCTCCACTTGCCTCCTTGTTCTTCTTGTGTTTTAACCCAACTTGTTAACTCCTTAATGCACATGGAAGAATTAAGCTATATGTTTATGAAGACCCACTCCTTTCAATACTCAGGGTGGCTATGCTGGACCTAAGGCAGACCAATGTTCTGGGCAGTCGCCACTAGCATTATGTAGCCTCATCCACCTCTCCTTAGAACATGGTTTCAAAATTCACCTTAAGGTCTCCACTTCAACAGACATACTGGATAAGATCAGGCTTTCTATTTCTTCTCCCTGAACAAGGTACATCCAAGAGGGGACTATGTCATGAAAATACCTTTTTCAGTAGCCAATGCTGAAGTGTTTCGCACTCTCATGGGCAGGGAGCCTAGGAAACTTCTAGAAAAACTTTTAAGCCAGTGAAAAGAACACAACACCCAGGCCAAATTGCAAACAGGGTGGAAGATGAAGGTTTGAGAGAGACCTCAGACTGAGATCTGACTATCCCTAATTTGGATATCTCAGTTTTCACATTCTAGGGAAAGTGAAAATTAGCCAAGATGGCATGGTCAGGCTCTCTCACCCCATGGCCTCTCACTCTTGCCCCATGTTTTGTAAATAATGATTATGTAACAGCTGAGATCACTTATACCACTGCACATGCACATCATGAGGTTTATGTGACCGCTGGGACCACTTATAGCACTGCACATGTGTGTCACAAGATGCTCACTTGGTCATGGGTTACTTTGTGAAGTGTGCCTGTTTGAGCTTCATGTGAAAGCCCTGGCTGCTGCAGCACCGGGGCTACCCTGGAGCTGCATCATGGTTATGTTTTATGAGGTTGTGTTATGGCTATGCTGTGGCTCCGTTATGTTTATGTTATGGCTGCTGTGTCAGCCAGGAGAGAAGAAACATGTCTGCAGTTCCTACAGCTCATCAATTCTTCTTCCAGCCTCTTAGCTTGTGCCTTGCTACCCCGGGTTCAACAAACAGTGCAAACAATGTGAACAGCAAGAAAATCAGCATCACAAACAGGATCAGCAAGACACACATATATAGGCTACTTCTATATACTTGAAGTTGGTATGTCCTTAGGTAGAGTTAAAGCTGGAGCATTGAATCAAACAACAGCAATCACCTTCATGGTCTACTGAGGCAGGGGAGAGTGTAGAAGCAGGAAGTTCCAAGTTGCATCATAGTTCCAGGCAATTTTTCTATTCAGAATGAGGCCTACTTTCAAGGCAAGAGGGGGATGGCAGAGGCCTAAAAGCCTCATTTAAGTTTTGGGGCATCAGTATAAAATACTATTCTGAAGGAGGTCTAGGGCAACAGGGAGAATGCCTATAAATTTCCAGAGGGTGGGAGGAAAGGCCAAAACCCATGTCTCTGGATTAGTATAGTAGATTTAGACCCAAAAAAAAAAAAAGCCTTAGGGGTGTCTGGTGATTTCTCTGGGGCCATTTGCAAGGGTAGTAGCTAATCAGTAGAAGTCTGGCCACTAACTTTTATCTACTTTATTTATTTTTGCATAGTCTGTGACCGTTAGTCATTCAGTTGTATCCAACTCTTTCTGACCCCACGAATTGCAGGCCACCAGACTTCTCTGTCCATGGAATTCTCCAGGTAAGAATACTGCAGTAGATTACCATTCCCTTCTCCAGAGGATCTTCCCCAACCCAGGGGTCAAACCCTGGTATCCTGCATCACAGGCAGATTCTTTATCATTTGAGTTACAGGGAAGCACCTTGCTTCATAGATACCTTCTTATTTTTTGTATAGTAGATTTCCAGGAAACTTTTATTTCGTGGAAGTAAAATATTTTTTACTTTATTTTTTATTATATATTAAAATATTAATATATTTAAAATATTAAAATATTTTTTACTTTACTTCATTTGAAGTAATAGTTCAATCATTGGAAGAGCTTCTAAAAATACTTGATTAGTCTACAGGGTTGATGGGAATGCAGCATATCAGAAGCCAGACCTAGGTCTTGTTTAGGTTAGCAGCATGGTTCACCTCCAAAGATGAATTGTAATATGGCAGTACACTTAGTCATTGGCTACTTTAAAATGTATTTTCATAACAGAATCCCATCTTGCTCTGTTCAGTGAGACGGAATAGCAAGCTTGCTTTTGTAACAGGTTTAGGAACTTACATAGCTTCTTCAGAGGTGGCTATCTAGAAAAGAGAAGAGCAAGGGGACAAGTAGGAGTTTCTGAGAAGGTACACAGAATACTCATAGAGGCAGTACAGAATGATGAGTTGGTTGATGGGCTGATGTATGTTGTGCCTTTAGGAGCTAAGGTTGAAGAGCAGACTTCTATATATGACCACTGCAGTTGCAGAGGATTTTTTTTTTTTTGGGGGGGGGGGTGGTTATTTATCTTTTTATTATTGAGCTATAAGGTTTATTTATACATTCTGGATACAAGGCCGTTATTGGATACATGATTTGAAAATATTTTCTTTTCCTTTTTTTTTTTTTACTTTGCAATATTGTATTGGTTTTGCCTTACATCAACATGAATCCGCCACGGGTGTACACATGTTCCCAGTCCTGAACCCCCCTCCCACCTCTCTCCCCATATCATCCCTCTGGGTCATCCCAGTGCACCAGCCCCAAGCATCCTGTATCCTGCATCGAACCTGGACTGGCAATTCATTTCATATATGATATTATACATGTTTCAATGCCATTCTCCCAAATCATCCCACCCTCTCCCTCTCCCTCTCCCACAGAGTCCAAAAGACTGTTCTATGCATCTGTGTCTCTTTTGCTGTCTCACATACAGGGTTATCATTACCATCTTTCTAAATTCCATATGTATGTGTTAGTATACTGTATTGATATTTTTCCTTCTGACTTACTTCACTCTGTATAATAGGCTCCAGTTTCATCCACCTCATTAGAACTGATTCAAATGAATTCTTTTTAATGGCTGAGCAATATTCCATTGTGCATATGTACCACAGCTTTCTTATCCATTCATCTGCTGATGGACATCTAGGTTGTTTCCATGTCCTGGCTATTATAAACAGTGCTGTGATGAACATTGGGGTACACGTGTCTCTTTCAATTCTGGTTTCCTGGGTGTGTATGCCCAGCAGTGGGATTGCTGGGTCGTAAGGCAGTTCTATTTCCAATTTTTTAAGGAATCTCCACACTGTTCTCCATAGTGGCTGTACTAGTTACTGTATAATAGGCTCCAGTTTCATCCACCTCATTAGAACTGATTCAAATGAATTCTTTTTAATGGCTGAGCAATATTCCATTGTGCATATGTACCACAGCTTTCTTATCCATTCATCTGCTGATGGACATCTAGGTTGTTTCCATGTCCTGGCTATTATAAACAGTGCTGTGATGAACATTGGGGTACACGTGTCTCTTTCAATTCTGGTTTCCTGGGTGTGTATGCCCAGCAGTGGGATTGCTGGGTCGTAAGGCAGTTCTATTTCCAATTTTTTAAGGAATCTCCACACTGTTCTCCATAGTGGCTGTACTAGTTTGCATTCCCACCAACAGTGTAAGAGGGTTCCCTTTTCTCCACACCCTCTCCAGCATTTATTGCTTGTAGACTTTTGGATCACAGCCATTCTGACTGGCATGAAATGGTACCTCATTGTGGTTTTGTTTTGCATTTCTCTGATAATGAGTGATGCTGAGCATCTTTTCATGTGTTTGTTAGCCATCTGTATGTCTTCTTTGGAGAAATGTCTATTTAGTTCTTTGGCCCATTTTTTGATTGGGTCATTTCTTGAATAAACCCATTTTTTGAATGGATTTATTTTTCTGGAATTGAGCTGCAGGAGTGCAGTTGCAGAGGATTTGATTAGACTCTGATTTTACAAGAATATGTATGTGAGTTCTTCATCCAATCACCTGACCTAATCCAATTTCCATGCAGAGGCAAAAAACATCATAGATCACTTTACTATTTTCTTTATCTGTCCTTCATGAACCACAAAAAATTGTAGCTGTAGCAGTTCATGAAGTATTTATTTGTTCATAAGATCCTTAAGAAAAGTCAATATCAATGATATAATTGCAGTGGGGCAAACACACATCCTGTCCATGTGAGTGATATAACACGTCACTGTATTTCCCTCTTGTTTCACCCTACTGCTAAGTATTGGAACTCTAGCTGACATATAAAATATGCTTAATAAAATGGACAATGTTATTAAATGCAATATCATGAAGAAACTTCTTCCATCTTCAGACATCTTATATCAACTTATTAAACGGTGAATAACAATACCAGAGGATCTTCCTCTGAATAACAATTCCAGAGAATCTTCCCAACTCAGGGGTCGAAACCATTTCTCTTACATCTCATGCATTAGCAGGCAGATTCTTTATCATTGTGCCTCCTAGGGAGCCCATTTATACGTAACATCTATAAAACTGGTGTGTGTATGTGATATTGTGATATAATTAGAAATATATATTTAATCTTAGTCCAAGGTTTTTGGCAAAAAGGCTTCTAAAACCTTTGGAATTTCCTAATTGATAGAGATGGTAAAAGCATCCTATGTTATACAAGTCTGAAAAAGAGTGCCTATAATTTTTAGAATGAATGATAAGTGCCTTAGTAAGTTAATCAGATTTGGCTGAGGAATTCATTGGCTGAAGAACTACTAGGTAACTTCAGGAAGAGGGCTGGTCACCAGAAAGTCCAACCATTTGATTAGAGAGTTGGAACTTTCAACCCTATTTCCAGACCTTTAGGGAGGACAGTGAGTTCCATTATCAATGACCAATGATTAAATCGACTATGACTATATAATGGTAACCTTGTAAAAAATGAAAACAAAAGAACTCTAAACAGGATTTGCAGAGCTTCCAGAGTAGTGATCACATTTAGGTGCTGGGAAAGTGACACCTGGAGAGGACAGGGAGGCCTGCTTTCCTTTCACTGTACCTGATCCTATGCATCTATTACTGTGGGTAGTAAGTAGGAGAATTGACTTGAATTGTCAATCACCCAGTTAGTATTGACAGTTGGAGAATCTGTTAATGTGAATAAAAAAATCCCCCATACATTTGGTGTCAGAGTGTTGTGAAAAGAAATAGAACAATCTATTTCCCCGTGTCTGTATTCAGGTGGCCATTGCAATGTTAACCATGGCAAGGTTAACATTAAAGCCTTGTCTGCTTATTGGAGAACCCCATTTAGATCTGTGTCAACAAACACACTGATACCACTTATTGAACATGGTCACTGGGCCTATTCCCTCATAGCTCAGTCGGTAAAGAATCTGCCTGCAATGCCAGAGACCTGAGTTGAATTCCTGGGTGAGGAAGATCTCCTGGAAAAGGAAGAACACCCAAGTATTCTTGCCTGGAGAATCTTATGGACAGAGGAGTCTGGTAGACTACGGTTCACAGGGTTGCAAGAGTTGGACACAACTTAACAACTAAACCACTACTGGGCCTATTAGAGATTCGAACAAAGAAACTCATCAGTCTTCAGATTTTCATGACCTTGGTGGGGAAGATGGATATAAATTAACCTGGGTGGTAACTTGGAATAGTAGAAAGAGTGCTTGGCCAGTAGAGCAAAAATAGACTACCTGTTCACCAAACTTATGAGCAGTTTTTCTTCCTGGGGACACAACTAGATGACATTACCCAGTCTTTCAGGGGAATTAAACTGAGCTCTACAAGTTTAACATCAGTGGAAATGATGCATGCCACTTCTGGGGCTGGACTGTATAAATCTTCCACATTCTTTTCTCTCATACTTGTCTGATGCAGATAGGGATGATCTCTTTAAAAACTACTGATAAAGTCTGTGTCCTTAATTCACACTTGGAGAAAATTGCCCTATTAGGAGGACCTAATTTGGACTCTAAGTGAAAGACTTTTATCATATGTAAACTACTATAAATTTTGGTATTTGTTGTAACAAATATTAACTAATATAGCTAGAATTTTGAAGACTTGACTTGAATTTTAGTATGAAATGTACCATCAGATGGTGATGAGGTTTAAACTCATATGAAGTATTTAGTCTTGCCGTATCTCAGCATCCTCATTTGTAGAATGGTACTAATTATGCTTTGTCAGCCATCATAAAAGATCACTAGATCGTCCTAATAAGATAATGGAACTGAGAAAACACCGAAAAGCATGACATATGTTATGTGTACAGTTCAGTTCAGTTCAGTTCAGTTCAGTCGCTCAGTCGTGTCCGACTCTTTGCGACCCCATGAATCGCAGCACGCCAGGCCTCCCTGTTCATCACCATCTCTCGGAGTTCACTCAGACTCACATCCATCGAGTCAGTGATGCCATCCAGCCATCTCATCCTCGGTCGTCCCCTTCTCCTCCTGCCCCCAATCCCTCCCAGCATCAGAGTCTTTTCCAATGAGTCAACTCTTCGCATCAGGTGGCCAAAGTACTGGAGTTTCAGCTTTAGCATCATTCCTTCCAAAGAAATCCCAGGGTTGATCTCCTTCAGAATGGACTGGTTGGATCTCCTTGCAGTCCAAGGGACTCTCAAGAGT
>SJYT01076668.1:78317-93350 GCA_006410635.1 Cephalophus harveyi
ACTTTCACAGCATCATCTTTCAGGATTTGAAACAGCTCAACTGGAATTCCATCACCTCCACTAGCTTTGTTCGTAGTGATGCTTTCTAAGGCCCACTTGACTTCACATTCCAAGATGTCTGGCTCTAGATGAGTGATCACATCATCATGATTATCTGGGTCGTGAAGATCTTTTTTGTACAGTTCTTCTGTGTATTCTTGCCACCTCTTCTTAATATCTTCTGCTTCTGTTAGGTCCATACCATTTCTGTCCTTTATCGAGCCCATCCTTGCATGAAATGTTCCCTTGGTATCTCTAATTTTCTTGAAGAGATCTCTAGTCTTTCCCATTCTGTTGTTTTCCTCTATTTCTTTGCATTGATCACTGAAGAAGGCTTTCTTATCTCTTCTTGCTATTCTTTGGAACTCTGCATTCAGGTGCTTATATCTTTCCTTTTCTCCTTTGCTTTTCGCCTCTCTTCTTTTCACAGCTATTTGTAAGGCCTCCCCAGACAGCCATTTTGCTTTTTTGCATGTGTACAAGTCATTATAAAATAATTTGGGGATGCCCAGACCTCTTAAGTGACCAGCAGTTTAAATTGATACTTCCACTCTGAACTAAATATCTTGCTTCTTAAGCATACAAGTGATTTCATGCAGTTTCTGAAATTCTTACTAGTACAGATGAACTGAACTGAACAGATGAAACTACGTTCAGATGTTCTGAAGAGAGAGTTAGCACATGGTCCCATTTAATCCTACCTCTCATGCTGTAATATGGAGATATTCTCCTGTGTATGATTATTCAAAGGGAAAACACTAAGTTGAAAGCCAGTCAATCATAATTTTATCTATAATTCCATCCACTCAGGTCTAAATTAGATTAACTGCACTGAGAAAAGCACCAAAATGCAATGTGAGTACTCACCAAGATGACGCTGTATGGCCTGACTCTGAAAATCCAGATCATTGCTTTCAAATTAATTAATCTACTTTTCTATTTTCTAACAATCATTTACATATATAGAGTTGCATATACATAGTTTAATATATATTTTTGTCCTGAATGGCAATAATATTGTTTTAAATTTTCTATGAGATGTATAAAATGTTTCATGTCACAGAGAATCATCAACTTACTGTTAAAACTCACATGATGAGCAAGAAAAAATAAATTATTTCTGAAGCATCATTGTAGAGGTTCCAAAATTTCATCTTGCTCATTCCAGTACCATCAACCTCTTTTGGCAATACAATTAGAGTGCCCCAAACTCACGTTTCTAAAATGCTTCAATGTATTTTAAAAATATACACTTGAAATGCTTTTAGCTTCATAAAAAGGACATCGTGTTATATATAATATTTTCAGGATAATCATTTCCATTTAATGTTTTGTGGTGATAGTTCATGCTTACAAAGTTACATGACTGTAGTTGATTTGTTTGACGATTATTTACTGTAGTAGGCAGAAAAATGGCAACCAAAACATCCCAATCCTAATAACCAGAGCTTGAGAATACATGAGGTTTTGTTTGTTTTTTTTGTTTGCTTTTATAGTGGCCCTGATTTGTCATATTTCTTATATATAATAATGTATACATATTAACACCAAACTCCTAATTTATTCCTCCTCTGATTTTCTCTTTGGTAACCATAAATTTGTTTTCTATGTGTGTGAATCTATCTCTGTTTGGTAAATAAATTTATTTTTATCTATTTTCCCTTATCTTTCACATACAAGTGACATCATATGATATTAGTCATTCTCTGGCTTATTTCACTTCATATGACTATCACTAGGTCCATCTATGTTGCTGCAAATGCCATTATTTCATTCTTATTTTTTCTCTTATTTTCCGTCAAAGCTCAACAGGAGTCAACCACAGGTATACATATATACCTTCCCTTTTGAACCTCCCTCCCATCTCCCTTCCCATCCCACCCCTCTAGGTGGGGTCTAGAGACACTGTTTGAGATTCCTGAGTCATACAGCAAATCCCCGTTGGCTCTCTATTTTACATATGGTATGTAAGTTTTCATGTTATTCTTTCCATACCCTGTCCTTCCCTTTCTCCATGTTCATAAGTCTGTTCTCTATGTCTATTTCTCCATTGCTGCCCTGTAAATAAATTCTTCATTACTGCTTTTCTAAGTTCTGTACATGGTCCATGTACAATAAATTATTTCTGAAGCATCATTGTGAATATGGTCCATGAATCAAGGCAAATTGGAAGTGGTCAAACAGAACATGGCAAGAGTGAACATTGACATTTTAGTAATCAGCAAACTAAGATGGACTGGAATGGGTGAATTTAACTCAGATGACCATTATATCTACTACTGTGGGCAGGAATCCCTTAGAAAAAAAATGGAGTGGCCATCTAGTCAACAAAAGAGTCCAAAATGCAGTACTTGGATGCAATCTCAAAAATGGCAGAATGATCTCTGTTCATTTCCAAGGCAAACCATTCAGTATCACAGTACTCCAAGTCTATGCCCTGACCAGTAACACTGAACAAGCTGAAGGTGAACAGTTCAATGAAGACCTACAAGACCTTTTAGAACTAACACCCAAAAAAGATGTCCTTTCCATTATAGGGGACTGGAATTCAAAAGTAGGAAGTCAAGAAACACCTGGAGTAACAGGCAAATTTGGCCTTGGAGTACAGAATGAAGCAGGGCAAAGGCTAATAGAGTTTTGCCAAGAGAACACATTGGTCATAGCAAATACTTTCTTCCAACAACACAACATAAGACTCTCCACATGGACATCACCAGATGGACAACACCGAAATCAGATTCATTATATTCTTTGTAGCTAAAGCTTTACCGTCATCAAAAACAAGACCAGGAGCTGATTGTGGCTCAGGTCACGAACTCCTTTTTTGGCAAATTCACACTTAAATGGAAGATAATAGAAAAAAAACACTAGACCATTCAGGTATGACCTAAATTATACACCTTACAATTATACAGAGGAAGTGAGAAATAGATTTAAGAAACCAGATCTGATAGAGTGCCTGATAAACTATGGATGGAGGTTTGTGACACTGTACAGAAGACAAGGATCAAGACCATCCACAAGAAAAAGAAAGGCAAAAAAGCAAAATGGCTGTCTGAGGAGGCCTTACAAATAGCTGTGAAAAGACGAGAAACAAAATGCAAAAGAGAAAAGGAAAGTTATACCCATTTGAATGCAGAGTTCCAAAGAATAGCAAGGAGAGATAAGAAAGACTTCCTCAGTGACCAGTGCAAAGAAATAGAGGAAAACAATAGAATGGGAAAGACTAGAGATCTCTTCAAGAAAATTAGAGATACCAAGGGAACATTTAATGCAAAGATGGGCTGAATAAAGGACAGAAGTGATATGGATCTAACAGAAGCAGAAGATGTTAAGACGACGTGTCAAGAATACACAGAAGAACTGTATAAAAAAGATCTTCACTGCCATTCTCCCAAATCATCCCACCCAAGCATGCATAATATCATATAAGAAATGAATCACCAGTCTAGGTTCAATGCAGGATACAGGATGCTTGGGGCTGGTGCACTGGGATGACCCAGAGAGATGGTATGGGAAGGGAGGTGGGAGGGGGGCTCAAGATTGGGAACACGTGTACACCCGTGGTGGATTCATGTTGATGTATAGCAAAACCAATACAGTATTGTAAAGTAAAATAAAGTAAAAGAAAAAAAAAAAGATCTTCACAACCCAGATAATCATGATTGTGTGATCACTCACCTAGAGCCAGACATCCTGGAATGTGAAGTCAACGGGGCCTTAGGAAGCATCACTATGAACAAAGCTAGTGGAGATGATGGAATGCCAGTTGAACTATTACAAATCCTAAAAGATGATGCTGTGAAAGTATTGCACTCGATATGCCAGAAAATTTGGAAAACTCAGCAGTGGCCACAGGACTGAAAAAGGTCAGTTTTCATTCCCATCACAAAGGTGATGTCAGAGAATGTTCAAACAACCACACAGTTGCACTCATCTCACATGCTAGTAAAGTAAAGCTCAAATCACTCCAAGCCAGGCTTCAATAGTACATGAACCATGAACTTCCAGATGTTCAAGATGGATTTAGAAAAGGCAGAGGAACCAGAGATCAAATTGCCAACATCTGTTGGATCATGAAAAAAAGCAAGAGTGTTCCAGAAAAACATCTACTTCTGCTTTATTGATTATTATGTCAAAGCCTTTGACTGTGTAGATCACAACAAACTGTGGAAAATTACTCAAGAGGTGGGAATACCAGACCACCTGACCTGCTTCCTGAGAAATCTGTATGCAGGTCAAAAAGCAACAGTTATAACTGGACATGGAACTACAGACTGGTTCTAAATCTGGAAAGGAGTACATCAAGGTTGTAGATTGTAAGCCTGCTTATTTAACTTATATGCAGAGTACATTATGAGAAATGCTGGACTGGATGAAGCACAGGCTGGAATCAAGATTGCCAAGAGAAATATCAATAACTTCAGATAAGCAGATGATACCACCATTATGGCAGAAAGCAAAGAAGAACTAAGAGCCTCTTGCTGAAAGTGAAAGAGGAAAGTGAAAAAGTTGACTTAAGACTCAGCATGCAGAAAACTAAGATCATGGCATCTGGTCCCTTCACTATCATAGATGGGGAAACAGTGGGAAAAGTGACAGACTTTATTGGGGGCGGGGGGGGGGCTCCAAATTCACTGCAGATGATACTGCAGCCCTGAAATTAAAAGATGCTTGCTCCTTGGAAGACAAGTTATGACCAACCTAGACAGCATATTAAAAAGTAGAGATGTTACTTTGCCAGCAAATTCCATCTAGTGAAAGCTATGGTTTTCCCAGTAGTCATGTATGGATGTGAGAGTTGAACTGTAAAGAAAGTTGAGCCCTGAAGAACTGATGCTTTGGAACTTTGGTGTTGGAGAGGACTCTTGAGAGTTCCTTTGATAGGAAGGAGATCCAACCAGTCCATCCTATAGAAAATCAGTCCTGAATATTCATTGGAAGGACTAATGCTGAAGTTGAAACTCCAGTACTTTGGCCACTTGATGTGAAGAACTGACTCATTGGAAAAGACCCCAATGCTGGGAAAGATCGAAGGTGGGAACAGAAGGGGACAACAGAGGATGAGATGGTTGGATGGCATCACTGACTCAATGAACATGAATTTGAGTAGACTCCTTGACTTGGTGATGGATAGGGAGGCCTGGTGTGTTGCAGTACATGGGGTCACAAAGCACAGGACACAACTAAGCAACTGAACTGAAATGATGGGTTTTGAATTGTCATGTTTTCATTGTCATTTGATTTCCCTTTGATTTCTACCTGTTCATTATTTAGAAATGTATTGTTTAATCTCCTTCTTTTTGTGTTGTTTACAGTTTTTTCAAGTAAATGATATTAGTCTCACAGCATTGTGTTCTGCAATGATGCTTGATAAAATTTAATAAATCAATAAATGTTTATATTTGTTTATAAAGACATAATTTATCAAATTATTATAGGTCACAGTAAGAGAAGCACAGTTTTTCTGAAAACAAAGATTCAAGCTCGTGTGTTTTCCAAAGTCATAAAGTTATAACACAAACAATTTTTCTGAAAAAAAATGATTCACCACCTCCTAGAACTTGCTCAAACTCATGTCCATCAAGTCGGACATGCCATTCAAGTATCCCATCTTCTGTCATCCTATTTTCCTCTTGCCTTCAGTCTTTCCCAGCATCAGAGTCTTTTCCAATGAGTCAGTTCTTCACATCAGGTGGCCAAAGTATTAGATCTTCAGCTTCAGCATCAGTCCTTCCAACAAATATTCAGGAATGATTTCCTTTAGGATGGACTGGTTTGATCTCCCTGCAGTCCAAGAGATTCTTAAGAATCTTCTCCAACACCACAGTTCAAAAACATCAATTCTTTGGCATTCAGCTTTCTTTATGTTCCAACTCTTACATCCATAAATTTCTACTGGAAAAACCATAGCTTTGACTAGATAGATCTTTGTCAGAAAAGTAATGTCTCTGCTTTTTAATACTGTCTAGGTTAGTCATGGAGCTTTTCTTCCGAATAGCAATCATCTTAATTTCATGGCTGCACTCACCATCCGCAGTGATTTTGGAGCCCAGGAAAATAAAGTTTGTCATGGTTTCCGTTGTTTCCCATCTATTTGCCATGAACTGATGGGATCAGATGCCATGATCTTTGTTTTTTGAATGCTAAGCCTTAAGCCAGCTTTTTAACTCTCCTTTCATTTTCACTTTCACCAAGAGGCTCTGTAGTTCCTCTTCACTTTTGCCCATAAGGGTGGCATCATCTGCATAGCTGAAGTTATTTATATTTCTCCCAGCAATCTTAATACAGCATAAATGTTTTTATCCTTACTCTCTTAATACAGCACAAATAAGTCCATCCTTATTTAGCTGATAGCACTCTTTGGTGGATGGTTCAAAATACTGAGGCTGCATCTAAGATATTATTGCAGAATATGAGTTAAATAATAATGATAATAAGAATAGTGTGCATTTTCCTCATTTTATTTGGTTTTGTTTTTCCTGCTATCTAGCTTCAATGTCTAAAAATTCATTTAGCTATCTCTTAGCTAAGCAAAGGTGTAGCAGAGTAATAATGTATGTGCTTACCAGAAAACCTCAAGCAGTGCATATAGCCACCCTCTGAACTTAGAAGCAGAGAAGTAGTATTGCCTGAAATAGCTGTGGGCTGAAAGGCTCTGGTTTCTGGAATTCAAATAAGGAAAATATAACTGCTTTAAATATCCAACGCTCAAATCAATTAATTTTTTGATAAAAAGCTTTCAGCTTTTCAGGAGTGTATAGAATTTACTCTTTTTCAGCAACGTATATTTGCTAAAGTTACATACTATCTGGAGTAATGCATGTGCTACATATTTCCTAGAAAGCTGTGGCTATATGTGTATGGGTGTTAAAGATGTTTAAATTGGAAGAAGAGGCAATGGTACCCCCAGATGTTTTCTAACAGCTTTTATTTGATTTCTATAAAAAAAAAAAAAAAAAACCCTAAGGTTGTACCTTTGGGGTGTACCTTTACTTATTTATCTTCCAGTTGTACCTGTATGAGAATTTGGGAGGATTCTAGCATCTTTTGGTTAAATTGCAATTAGATATGTACCTTACCATTTTATATAAGAAATAAACATTGATTGAATGTAAATTCATTCCAATGTATTCCTCTGCCTTCAAGCTCAAACATAAAGAACCAAATTACTTCAAGGCAGAGTTCAATTCACAAAGAATGAGCATAAGGAATACTGCTTTAAGGGCAAATGGAAATGTGATGACCCCATGATACCCTCAAGGCCCTGTTAGAGGAAAAGGTGGCTTAGACTACAGTCAAGGAATACATAGAGTCTCCACATATCAGTGATTCAATAACCTGTTTGGATTTTACTTTTAAATCAGTGACCATTTATATTATAATTCACTGGAGAGTGTTCTTTTGATGATCTCATCTCTATATAATCAAGCTACCATTCCACCCTACAAATCAGGCAATTAATAATCAGTAACACGAACAGAAGTTGAGTCAGACAGAGAAGGAGAAATATGGTATGCCATCACTTATATGTAGAATCTAAAAAGAAATGATACAAATGAACTTACAAAAGAGAAAAAAAACTCACAGACTTCTAAAATGAGCTTGTGGTTGCTAGGGCGTTGGATCGGGGGAAGGAATAGTTAACAAGTTTGGGATGGACATGTACACTGCTATATTTAAAATAGATAACCGACTAGGCCCTACTATATAGCACATGGAACTCTGCTCGATGTTATGTGGCAGCCAAGATGGCAGGGGAGTTTGGGAGGGAATGGATACATGCATATGTATGGCTGAGTCCATTTGCTATTCAACTGAATCTATTTATTATGTTAATCAATTATGTTGTTGTTCAGTCACTCAATTGTGTCTGAATCTTTCCGACCCCATGGACTGCAGCACACCAGGCCTCCCTGTCCTTCAGTACCTCCAGAGTTCACTCAAATTCATATTGACTGAATGGGTGATGCCACCCAACCATCTCATTCTCTGTTGTCCCATTCTCCTCCTGCCTTCAACCTTTCCAGCATCAGGGTCTTTTCCAATAAGACGGATCTCCACATCAGATGGCAAAGCTTTGGAGCTTCATCTTCAGAATCAGTCCTTCCAATGAATATTCATGATTGATTTCCTTAAGGATTGACTGGTTTAATCTCCTTGTAGTTCAAGGGACTCTCAAGAGTCCTCTCCAATACCAGAGTTCAAAAGTATCAGTTCATTGGTGCTCAGCCTTCTTTCGGAGAAGGAAATGGCAACTCACTCCAGTAATCTTGCCTGGAGAATTCTATGGACAGAGGAGCCTGGCAGGCTACAGTTTACGGGTTTGCAAAGAGTCAGGCATGACTGGGCAACTTTCACTCACTCGCTCAGCGTTCTTTATGGTCCAACTCTCACATCCATATGTGACTAAATGAAAAACCATAACTTTGACTATACTGACATTTGTTGGCAAAGTGATGTCTCTGCTTTTTAATATGCTGTCTAGGTGTGTCATACCTTTTCTTCCAAGGAACAAGCGTCTTTTAATTTCATGGCTGCAGTCATCATCCACAGTGATTTTGGGGTCACTTTTTCCATTTTCCCCTTTCTATTTGTCATGAAGTGATGGGACTAGATGGCATAATCTTAGTTTTTGAATGTTGAGTTTTAAGCCAGCTTTTTCACTCTTCTCTTTCACATTCATCAAGAAGCTCTTTAGTTCCTTTTCATTTTCTGCCATAAGAGTGGTGTCATCTTCATATCTGAGGTTATTGATATTTCTCTCAGCAATCTTCACTCAAGCTTGTGCTTCATCCAACCTGACATTTCACACAATGTACTCTGCATAGAAGTTAAATATGCAGGATGACAATATACAGTCTATACTTATTCCTTTCCCAATTTGGAACCAATCTGTTATTCCATGACCAGTTCTAACTGTTGTTTCTTGAACTGCATATAAGTTTCTTAGGAAACAAGTAAGGTGGTCTAACATTCCCATTTCTTTAAGAATTTTACACAGTCATTTTTGATCCACACAGTCAGTCTTTAGCATAGTCAATGATGTGCAAATAGATGTTTGTTTGTTTTTCTGGGATTCCCTTGCTTTATCTATGATCCAGTGGATGTTGTCAATTTGTTTCTGCTTCCTCTGCTTTTTTTAAGTCCAGCTTTTACTTCCAGCTGGAAGTTTTTGCTTCATGTGCTATTGAAGTCTAGCTTGAAGAATTTTGAGAATTACCTTGTTAGCATGTGAAGTGAGTGTCATTGTGTGGTAGTTTGAACATTCTTTGGGATTGGAATGAAAACTGAGTTTTCCAGTCTTGTGGCCACTGCTGAGTTTTCCAAATTTGCTAGTGTATTGAGTGCTTCACTTTCACAGCATCATCTTTTAGGATTTTAAATAGCTCAGCTGGATTCCATCACCTCCACTTGCTTTGATCATAGCAATGCTTCCTAAGGCCCACTCGACTTCACACTCCAGGATGTTTGGCTCTAGGAATGGTCACACTATGGTGGTTATCCAGGTCATTAAGAATTTTTGTGTAAATCTATGTATTTCTCCCACCTCTTCTTAATATCTTCTGGTAGGCCCAAATCATTTTTGTCCTTTATTGCATCTGCCTTTGGATGAAATATTCCTTTGGTGTTTTCATAAGAGATTTCTAGTCTTTCCCATTCTATTATCTTCCTCTATTTGTATTTTTTGCTTAAGAAGTCTTTTTCATCTCTCCTTGCTATCCTTTCCAGTTCTGCATTCAGGTGGATATATCTTTCTTTTTATTCTTTGCCTTTTGTTTCTCTTCTCTTCTCAGTTGTTTGTAAGGCATCCTGTGACAACCATTTTGCCTTTTTGCATTTCTTATTTTGGGGGATGGTTTTGATCACTGCCTCCTGTACAATGTTGTGAACATTTGTCCATAGTTCTTCAAGCATTCTGTCTATCAGATCTAATCCCTTGAATCAAATTGTCACTTCCATTGTATATTCATAAGGGATTTGATTTAGGTTATACCCAAATGACTTAGTGGATTTTCCTACCTTTATCAATTTAAGTCTGAATTTTGCAATGAGTTCATGATCTGAGCCACAGTCAGCTCCTGGTCTTATTTTTTTGCTGGCTGTATCTTCATCCATAGCTTCTCCATCTTCAGCTGCAAAGAATAGAATCAATCTGATTTTGATATTGACTATCTGGTGATGTCCACGTATAGAGAAGTGTCTTATTTTGTTGGAAGAGGGTGTTTGTTATGACCAGTTTGTTCTCTTAGCAAAATTCTTTTAGCCTTTGCCCTGCTTCATTTTGTATTACAGGGCCAAATTTGTCTGTTACTCCAGGTATCTCTTGACTTCCTACTTTTGCATTCCAGTCCCCTATGATTAAAAGGACATCTTTTTTTGGTGTTAGTTATAGAAGGTCTTGTAGGGCTTCATAGAACTGTTCAACTTCAGCTTCCTCAGCAATAGTATTGGGCCATAGATTTGAATTACTGTGACATTGAATGCGTTGCTTTGGAAATGAACTGAGATCATTCTGTCATGTTTGAGATTGCACTCAGATACTGCATTTCAGGCTCTTGTTGGCTATGAGGGTTACTCCGTTTCTTCTAAGGGATTTTTGTCCACAGTAGTAGATAAAATTATCAACTGAATTAAATTCTCCCTTTCCAATCCATTTTAGTTCACTGATTCCTAAAATGTAGTAGTTCACTCTTGCCATCTCCTGTTTGACCACTTTCAATTTATCTTGATTCATGGAGCTAACATTGCAGGTTCCTATGCAATATTGTTCTTTTCAGTATCAGACTTTACTTTCACCACCAGACATATCCAGAGCTGGACATCATTTCCACTTTAGCTCAGCCTCTTCATTCCTTCTGGAGCTATTTCTCTATTCTTTTGTAGTAGTGTATTGGACACTTACCAACATGGGGGGGGGGGAGTTCATCTTTTAGTGTCATATCTTTTTGATCTTTTCATATTGTTCATGGGGTTCTTAAGGCAAGAATGCTGAAGTGGTTTGCTATTCCCTTCTCTAGTGGGCTGTGTTTTATCAAAACTTTCCACCATGACCCATCCATCAACTATACCTCAGTACAAAATAAGAAAGTTTAAAAAATAAGTAATACACAATTGAAGAACAAAATGATATGAGATGGTCCTAAGTATGGGAACAATGGCATTCCCAATCAATTACTTCTTGTCTTTGGAGTAGGGAATGGCAACCCTTTTGAATATTCTTGCCTGGGAAATTTCATAATAGAGCCTGGTGGGCTATAGCTCATGGGGTCACAAGGAACTGGACATAACCTAGTGAGTGAGCATGCATGATTGTCTTTTACATTAATCAACTAGATTTCTGTTATCCTAGTTATTATGATTTGCTGAAGAGGGAGAATTATTTGGGACCAAAAGATGCAGGGCAATGTGAAGCTCTTATCTTAGAGTTTGATTTAAATATAAGTTTTTCAAATACTTAAGAAATTAATGCAACTAATTTTTAAACAAAAAATATATTCATATTTTTTGCTGACAGAGCTCATTAAACTTTATTTAGGAGCAAACAATGTAGTTATAATATTTATGTCTGACTACAATAAGATGCTAAAGCTGAAACTCCAGTACTTTGGCCACCTTATGCGAAGACTTGACTCATTGTAAAAGACTCTGATGCTGGGAAGGATTGGAGGCAGGAGGAGAAGGGGACGACAGAGGATGAGATGGCTGGATTACATCACGGACTCGATGAACGTGAGTCTGAATGAACTCCGGGAGATGGAGGCCTGGCGTGCTGTGATTCAAAGAGTCGGACACGACTGAGCAACTGAACTGAACTGAACAATAAGAAAACAATTGCAGCTTTTATCCCTAATTATGGATTATGATGCTTTCTTTTTTCAAAACCAAAATCAAATGTTTGCTTTTAAAATGCCTTAATTTTTAATGCTTAAATTAAGAATGCATTGATATATAAGCTACTGTGTCAGGAGGGAAGCACAATAAGTATTTAGAGTAACAAATGAGCAAAACAGCATGATTATTCCAATTAGAAAAAAACTTTCCTAAAGCACTTATTCTCATTTTATATGCTATATTACAGCTTTGCATTGAATAGATTTAAATATACAGTTAAAAAAAAAAAATCCATGAACCGCTTAAGATATAGGCTAATTAAGTGGCTATTGTTCAGGAAATGGTCTTTACATAGGAGTAAAATGAAGCTGCCCAGGAAATGCCACTATGAAAGTAGTCATTTATTGTGATTCAAACAAAAATTAGTCTAGCAAGAAGATCATACAATTACCCTCTTTTTGAATAAATAGGTAGTTTTTAAAAGGTCTTACTTAACATTGCAATAAGGTTTTAAGCAGCAATTTTCTTAGTGATATTATTTATCATTTGAAGCAGATTTTCTCAATAAAGTTCTATAGAATATATTCTGATTTTCTTCTTAAATCAAAAGTGAGTTGCAAGTCTAAATGTACTTCTAATCAGTTATTAGGTCAGTGAGACAAGTTTTAAGATCATAAGTCCAGCTCATAAAAGTATTTTGATATTTAAAATTTGTTATAATTTTATTAATCTTAGATCCTAGGAACAAAATAAAAGCTTTTGAACTTAAATGCTAATGCATTAATGAATAGAATGTCAAACACCAAAATTTTCTACTGAGATTTAAAACTAAATTTATAAATTAAGCTTAGGTGTAACTCCTCCATTTTATGATTAATGAAGGTCACTGGGTTGTCTATATTTGGAACTACCTGTCAGAATGCTGACATCATGACTATGTATTTTCAGACAAAAAGAGAGTTTCCTTAAAACTTAGTGATGCTCTCTAGAATACTTAAAGAATAAACAGAGATGAACAATGTGATAACCAAAATAACAAATACATTAGAAAGTATAAATCACAAAATAAATGAGATAGAAGAACAAATAAGTGACATGGTTGACAAGGTAGTGAAAATCACTACCGCTCAAAAAAAAAAAGAAAGAAAGAAAGAATGAAAAGAAATGAAGTCTGAGAGCCCTCCAGGACAATACCAAGTGCACCAGCATGCATTCACATTATAGGGAGCCCAGAGGGGAAAGCAAGAGAGAGAGAGAGACTGACAAAATATTTGAAAAGATTATAATTGGAAACTTTGCTAACATGAGAAAAGAAGCAATCATTCAAGTCTAGGAAGTGTAGAGATCCCCATATAGGTAAATCTAAGGAAAAATATGCTGGGACACAAACTAATCAAACTGACAGAAATTAAAGACAAGAAAAGTATGAAAAGCAACAAATAAACATACAAGTGAATCCTCATAATGGAATCAGCTGATTTTTCAACAGAAACTCTGCAGGCTAAAAGGGAGTGGCACAACACATTTAAAGGGATGAAAGAGGAAAACCTACAGCCAGGAATACTACACCCAGCAAGGATCTCATTCAGATATGACAGAGAAATCAAAAAGCTCACAGACAAGCAAAACCTAAGAGATATCAGCACCACTAAACCAGATTTAAAACAAATCTTAAAGGAACTTCTCTAGGCAGGAAAGAAAAGGCCATAACTAGAAACAAACAAACAAATATGAATGGGAAAGCTCACTGGTAAGGCAAACAAAAAGTAAAGATAGGAAATCATCCACATACAAATATGACATCAAAACCATCTATTATGGTAAGAATACAAATGCAGGATATTGGAAATGTATTGGAATTTAAGAGACCAGCAACTTAACGTCACTTGTCTATATGTAACCTTTCACTTCTCCAGAGGATCTTCCTGACCAAGGGATCAAATCTGGGTCTTCTGAATTGCAGGGAGATTCTTTAGCATCTGAGAAACCAGGGAAGCGTGTATATATATATAAACAATTCCAAAAATCTCTTGGGAACCACAAACCAAAAATCTACAGTAGATACAAACAGACACACAGAAAAATTAATACAAAAACAACACTAGTCATCAAATTATAAAAGAAATGAACAAAATGGGAAGGGAAGAAAAGTGAAAACAAATCCAAAATAACAAAATGGCAATAGGACATTCAAATCAGTATTTACCTTAAAACTAAATGGTTAAATGCTCTTTTTGTTCAAAAAAACAAAGACTGATTGAATGAATACAAAAATAAGACTGTTATATACAGTGTCTCAGTTCAGTTCAGTCGCTCAGTCGTGTCCGACTCTTTGCGACCCCATGAATCCCAGCACGCCAGGCCTCCCTGTTCAACATCATCTCCCAGAGTTCACTCAGACTCACGTCCATCGAGTCCGTGATGCCATCCAGCCATCTCATCCTCAGTTGTCCCCTTCTCTTCCTGCCCCCAATCCCTCCCAGCATCAGAGTCTTTTCCAATGAGTCAACTCTTCGCATCAGGTGGCCAAAGTACTGGAGTTTCAGCTTTAGCATCATTCCTTCCAAAGAAATCCCAGGGTTGATCTCCTTCAGAACGATTGTTTGGATCTCCTTGCACTCCAAGGGACTCTCAAGAGTCTTCTCCAGCACCACAGTGCAAAAGCATCAATTCTTCGGCCCTCAGCCTTCTTCACACTCCAACTCTCACATCCATACATGACCACAGGAAAAACCATAGCCTTGACTAGACGGACCTTAGTTGGCCAAGTAATGTCTCTGCTTTTGAATATACTATCTAGGTTGGACATAACTTTTCTTCCAAGGAGTAAGCGTCTTCTAATTTCATGGCTGCAGTCACCATCTGCAGTGATTTTGGAGCCTTAAAAAATAAAGTCTGACACTGTTTCCACTGTTTCCCCATCTATTTCCCATGAAGTGATGGGACCAGATGCCATGATCTTCGTTTTCTGAATGTTGAACTTTCAGCCAACTTTTTCACTTTCCTCTTTCACTTTCATCAAGAGGCTTTTGAGCTCCTCTTCACTTTCTGCCATAAGGGTGGTGTCATCTGCATATCTGAGGTTATTGATATTTCTCCCGGCAATCTTGATTCCAGCTTGTGTTTCTTCCAGTCCAGCGTTTCTCATGATGTACTCTG
>SJYT01076668.1:93373-104639 GCA_006410635.1 Cephalophus harveyi
CGGCAATCTTGATTCCAGCTTGTGTTTCTTCCAGTCCAGCGTTTCTCATGATGTACTCTGCATAGAAGTTAAATAAGCAGGGTGACAATATACAGCCTTGACGTACTCCTTTTCCTATTTGGAACCAGTCTGTTGTTCCGTGTCCAGTTCTAACTGTTGCTTCCTGACCTGCATACAGATTTCTCAAGAGGCAGGTTAGGTGGTCTGGTATTCCCATCTCTTTCAGAATTTTCCATAGTTTATTGTGATCCACACAGTCAAAGGCTTTGGCATAGTCAATAAAGCAGAAGTAGATGTTTTTCTGGAACTCTCTTGATTTTTCCATGATCCAGAGGATGCTGGCAATTTGACCTCTGGTTCCTCTGCCTTTTCTAAAGCCAGCTTGAACATCAGGGAGTTCACGGTTCACGTATTGCTGAAGCCTGGCTTGGAGAATTTTGAGCATTCCTTTACTAGCATGTGAGATGAGTGCAATTGTGTGGTAGTTTAAGCATTCTTTGGCATTGCCTTTCCTTGGAATTGGAATGAAAACTAACCTTTTCCAGTCCTGTGGCCACTGCTGAGTTTTCCAAATTTGCTGGCATATTGAGTGCAGCACTTTCACAGCATCATCTTTCAGGATTTGAAACAGCTCAACTGGAATTCCATCACCTCCACTAGCTTTGTTCATAGTGATGCTTTCTAGTGTCTACAGAGACCTAATTTAAATTTAGGCACAAATAAACTGAAAGTGAAGGGATGGAAAAATGAAAATCAAAATAAAGCTGGAGTAGTAATACTAATATCAGACAAAAGAGACTTTTTTAAAAAATAATTAATTTATTTTAATTGGACCATAATTACTTGACAATATTGTGACAGCTTTTACCATACATCAACATGAACTGGCCAAAAGTATACATGTGTTCCCCCATCCTGAACCCACCTCCCACCTCCCTTCTCACGCTATTCCTCTAGGTTTTCCCAGAGCCCCAGCTTTGGATGCCTTAATTCATACATCGAACTTGCACTGGTCATCTGTTTTACACATGGTAATGTACATGGTTCAGTGGTATCCTCTCAAATCATCCCACCCTCACCTTCTCCCACTGAGTCCAAAAGTCTGTTTTTTACATCTGTGTCTCCTGTGCTGCCTTGCACGTAGGATTGTTGTTACCATCTTTCTAACTTCCATATAGATGCATTAATATACAGTATTTGTCTTTTTCTTTCTCACTTACTTCACTCTGTATAATAGCTTCCAGGTTCATCCACCTCAGTAGAATAGACTCAAATGCATTCCTTTTTACAAATAATCAATATTTTATTATGTATATGTACCACAACTTCCTTATCCATTCAGTTGCCAATGAACATCTAGGTTGCTTCCATGTCCTAGCTATTTGAAATAGTGCTCCAATGAACATTAGGGTACATGTGAGACTAAAGTCCCTTACAAAAGACAAGAAGGAAATTATGCAATGATCAAGAGATAAATCCAAAAAGAAAATAGAGCAATTGTAAATATATATGCACCCAACAGAGGACCACCTCAACATATGAAGCAAGTGCCAACAGTTAAATAAGGAGAAATAACACCCAACCCTCATCAATGGATGGATCATTCAGACAGAAAATCAATAAGGAAACACAGGCCTTAAATAGGACATTAGTCCAAGTGAACCTAAATTATATTTATATGGCATTCCATCCAAAAGCAATAGAATATACTATCTTCTCAAGTGCACATGGAACTTACTCCAGGATATAACATCTTGGGCCATAAATCAGACCTTGGTAAAATTAAGAAAATAGAAACAATATTAAGCATCTTTTCCAACCACAACACTATGAAATTAAAAATCAATTACAGGAAAAAGTGTTAAAAAAAATAAACAAACATGAATGCTACAACTATTTTACCAAACACTGAAGAAATCAAAGAGGAAATAAGAAAATTACCTAAAGACAAATAAAAACAAAAATGCAGCAATTCAAAACCTAGGGAAGGCAGCAAAAGCAGTTTTAAAGGGAAAATTTATAGCAATACAATCTTATCTCTGGAAATAAGAAAAAGCTCAAATAAACAGCCTAGCATTACACCTAATGAAACCAGAGGAAGAAAAACAAACAAAACTCAAAGTTAAAAGAATAAAATAGATCATAAAGATTAGAGCAGAAATAAATAAAATAGATGAAGAAAACAATAGAAAAAAAATCAATGAAACTAAAAGCTGATTCTTTGAAAAGGTAAACAAAGTTGGTAAGTCTTTAGTCTCATCAGGAAAAAAAAAGAGGGATCAAATAAATATAATTGAAATATAAAAGGAGAAGTCACAGCAGATGCCACACAAATGCAAAGAAGCATCAGAAATAATAACAACTATATACAAATAAAACAGACAACTTAGAAGAAATGGAAAAATTCCTAGAAAAGTACAACTTTCCAAGATTGAACCAGGGAGAAGTAGAAAATATGAACAAATAAATCACAAGTACTGAAATTGAAACAGTGATTTTAAAATTCCCAACAAACAAAAGTTCAGGACCAGAAGACCTTACAGGTGAATTTTATCAACATTTAAAAACAGTTAACACCTATCCTTCTGAACAGTGTCCAGGAAATTTCAGAGGAAGGAAGACTCCCTTGCTCATTGTAGGAGGCCACCATTACCCTGACACAAAACCAAGCAAAGATACAACAGTAAAATACGTGTGTGTGTGTGTGTGTGTGTGTGTGTGTGTATAATTGATAAGCATAGACACAAAAATCCTCAGCAAAGCACTAGCATTCCAATTCCAATAATACATTAAAAAGATCTTACACCATGATCAAGTGGGACTTATCCCAGAGATGCAAGTATTCTTTGGTAATGTTAGTCACTCAGTCATGTCCAACTCTGTGTTTCCATGGACTATAGCCTGCTAGGCCCCTCTGTCCATGGAATTCTCCAGGCAAGAATACTGGAGTGGATAACCATCCCCTTCTCCAGGGAATCTTCCCAAACCAAGGCTCAAACCAAGATCTCCTGCATTCAGGTGAATTCTTTACCATCTGAGCCACCGGGGAAGCTCAACTCTTTAATATCTGCAAATTAATCAGTGTGACAGACAACAGTGACAAAGTGAAGAATAAAAATCAAGATCCTCTCAATAGACGCAGAAAAAGTTTCTGGAAAAATTCACCATACATTCATGACAGTATCTCTCCAGAAACTGAGCATATAATAAAGACCATATATAAAACCTACAGGGAATATCCTTCTCAAAGGTGAGAAACTGAAAGCATTCCCTCTAAATTCAGGAACAAGGGAAATATTTTTTCACTTTTATTCAACATAGTTTGGAAGTCCTATGTATATAAATCAGAGCAGAAAAAAATAAATAAAAAGAATACAAATTGGAAAAGAAGCAAAACTGTCACTGTTTGCAAATGACATGATATTACATATAAAAAATCCTAAAGATGCTACCAGAAAACTGCTAGAGCTTATCAAAGAATTTGTTAACGTTGCAGGATATAAATTTTATATACAGAAATCTCTTGGATCCCTATATACTAACAACAAAAGATAAGAAAATGATATCAAGGAAACAATCCCATTCTCAATTCCAACAACAACAAAAAAATAGAAGTAAAAAACTTGTTTTCAGAAAATTATGGGATGCTAGTGATAAGAACTGAAGATGACACAAACAGACGAAATGATACGCCACATTCTTGGCTTGGAAGAATCATTATTGTCAAAATGACTAAACTATTCAAGGTAATCTACAGATTTGATGCAATTTCTATCAAATTACCAATGGCATTTTTCACAGAATTAGATAGAACAAACAATAAATACAATCAATTTGTATGGAAACACAAAAGACTCTGTATAGCCAAAGCAATCCTGAGAAAGAAAACTGTATCTGGAAGAATCAGGGTTCTTGAGTTCAGACACAAAGCTACAGTCATAAAGCAGTATGATACTGAGCAGAAACAGAAATATAGTTCAATAGGATAAGATAGAAAGCCCAGAACTAAACCCACACACCTATGGCCAATCAACCTATGGCAAAAGAGGCAAGAATAAACAATGAGTAAAAGACAATCATCAATAAGTGGTGCTGGAAAAACTGCAGAGCTACAAGTAAAATAATGAAATTAGAATATCCTCTAACACCATGCACAAAAATAAATTAAAGTGGATCACAGCTTTAAATGTAATGTTGCTGCTGCTGCTGCTGCTGCTGCTAAGTCACTCTGGTCGCGTCCGACTCTGTGTGACGGCAGCCCACCAGGCTTCCCCATCCCTGGGATTCTCCAGGCAAGAACACTGGAGTGGGTTGCCATTTCCTTCTCCAAATGTAATGCTGGACACTATTAAAACAATTAGATTAAAACATAGGTGAAATACTTTTTTACATAAACCCCAGCACTATCTTTTTGGATCCATGTCCTAGAATAATGAAAATGAAAACAAATATAAACAAAGAACTACCTTATTATCCAGCAATTCCACTCCTGAGTATACATGCAGAGAAAGTTATAATTCAAAAGATGCATGCACCCTAATGTTCATTTCAGCACTACAATACAATAGCCAAGACATGGGAGCAACCGAAATGTCTATCCATTGGCAGATAAATGGATAAATAAAGTGTGGTATGTATATAGCCTCTTAGCCATTAAAAAATAATGAAATAATGCCTTTTGTAGCAACATAGATGGGCCTAGATATTATCATAGTAAGTAAATCAGATAGAAAAAGAAAATATCATATGATGTCACCTATCTGTGGAATCTAATTTTTAAAAAATGATATAAATGAACTTATGTACAAACAGAAACAGATTCACAGATTTTGGAAACAAATTTAAGGTTACCAAAGGGGAAAGTTTGGGGGAAGGGATAAATTCAGGGCACAGGATTAACATACATATGCTGCTGCTGCTGCTGCAAAGTCACTTCAGTCATATCCGACTCTGTGCGACCCCATAGATGGCAGCCCACCAGGCTCCCCTGTCCCTAGGATTCTCCAGGTAAGAGTACTGGAGTGGGTTGCCATTTCCTTCTCCAATGCATGAAACTGAAAAGTGAAAGGGAAGTCGCTCCGTTGTATCCAACTCTTAGTGATGACCTAATGGACAGCAGCCCACCAGGCTCCTCCGTCCATGGGATTCTCCAGGCAAGAGTACTGGAGTGGGGTGCCATTGCCTTCTCCGATATAGAAAATAGATAACCAACAAGAACAAGTACAGCACAGGAAGTCTGCTTAATATTCTGTAATAATCTATATGGGAAAAGAATCCAAAAGAGAAGGAGTATATGTGTAAGCATAACTGAATCACTATACTGTAAACCTGAAACTAACATTTTAAATCAACTGGACACAAAATTATCAATGCTCTGATAAAATTTGTCTTGACAAACATACTTTTCGGTGCTTATTGTAGAAGTGCATAAGTATTAGGAGTTGACCAGGGGACAGGAGAGGTACAGAACCATAGAATACCGACCAAAATGCTTCTTACCTAGTGAGAAAAATTAAAGTTGTTTTTAGATTCCACATTAAAATCAAGTGTTGCTGCTATCGTTCAGTCATCCAGCTGTGTCCAATTCTGTGAGCCCATGGACTGTAGCACACTAGGCCTCCCTGTCCCTCACCATCTCCTGGTGTTTGCCCAAGTTCATGTTCATTGCATTATTGATGCTATCCAGCCATCTCATCCTCTGACGCCCTCTTCTCCTTCTGCCCTTGATCTTTCCCAGCATCAGGGACTTTTCCAATGAGTCATCTTTTCACATCAGATCACCAAAATAATGGAGCTTCAGCATCAGCATCAGTCCTTTTAGTGAATATTCAGGGTTGATCTCCCTCAAGATTGACAAGTTTAATCTCCTTGCTGTCCAAGGGACTTTCCAGAGTACTTTCCAGCACCACAATTGGAAGGCATCGATTCTTTGGTGTTCTGCCTTCTTTACAGCCCAGCTCTCAAGTACACATGTTTATTAGAAAAGAGAGGTATTCTGACACAATTTCCAAATTAGCTCACAGCAAGCAAAAATAATGACTATACAGAAATAATGACTAAAGTAACAATTCCTAACCTTTGTTTCAGGTTTTCTTTCAAACTCTTAAAAATTATGTACAGTGTGTGTGCATGTGTGTGTGTGTGTGTGTGTGTGTGTGTGTCCAGAGAGAGTTCAAAGCTCCCATTAAGTTTTCAAAGAGAAATACTACCACCCTCACCACAATATACCTCTGAATTAGGTATAGAACATTAGCCAAAAAGTAGATACTTGCTTTTGATGTAATGGGGAGAGCATGAGTAAAATCAGGCAGAATTCATTCTCTGCCCCCAGCTCCACAGTTTTTTATTGTGCTAAAATAATGAGCTATTCACTTCTTCTCAGGGTTTCCAGTGCAGAACCTGCTTGCACCTATGGTGTCTTTGTGAGTATTGTAAAAAGGAGCATTTTTTCTCCCAGACTGAGGCAAGCCCATGGCAAGAACAGAATGGAATTCATCTCAATGGGACTCATTTTCTGTGGGATAAAACCTATATGGCCATTATTAGTAACAGAAGAATAATTTATTCAAAATACTTTTATTAAGTGTTGGGCTCAATCTTAAGTATTGGAGAGGCAGATGTCAACAAATTAGGCAAAAGGACTTGCTGTCTTGGAGCATATATTCTGGGTAGTGGTAGCAGGTTGAGGGACAGGGTAGTCAATTGTTAATAAGGGATAAAATTTAAAGAATGTCCTGAAAAAATAGAGGGCGAAAGAGAGTTTGCAATCAACTAACATTTTCTTTGGCATATAACAGGGACATGAAGATAGTGTTTTATATTTTGAAATTGTAATATAGAATATTATTGGGGAATAGGATGTCTCAATTCTAAGAAATGCAAAGTGTTCTCATATGCTGGCCATGCTCCTCTATTCATGGAATTTTCCAGGCAAGAATACTGAAGTGGATAGTTATTCCCTTCTCCAGGGGATCTTTCTGACCCAGGGATTGAACCCAAGGCTCCTGCATTGCGGACAGATTTTTTGTATAGCCTGAGCCACCAGGGAAGTCCTACTACTACATTGCAGGTTGTTTTAAAATCATTAAAATGACACAATGCTTTATATTACAGCCTATATACAATTCAAAATGACACTTTCTACCTTTCATACTTTGCCTCTGGAGTTAGCTAGTTCCACCATAAGAAATAGGATTCTGAATCTGTTCAGAAAGTAGAATGGACTCATATTCTAACACATTATCTTCCTCAGTCCTATTGATAGCATGGCCAGGCTGGTAGACAAATGTGCAATATCTTCTAGGATAAGCAATCTTAGTGACACATTGTTTGCCTTCCTGGTTAGGCAAGAAGATATTTAATAGAACTGTCACTCATTTTTACAAGAGAAGAGAAGTGGATGAAAAAACTTGTTCACCATTCCTTGAAACTATTATTTACTTAAGACTATAAAACTCTAGCCCTATCTTATGAAACAGAGGATGAGATGATAAGAGAGGATGAGATGGTTGGATGGTATCACTGACTCAATGGACATGAGTTTGAGCAAGCTCCAGGAGCTGGTGATGGACAGGGAAGCCTGGCTTGCTGCAGTCCATGGGGTTCCAAAGAGTTGGACATGACTGAGTGACTAAACTGAACTGATCTTATGAAACAAATTTGCCTGCTAGTAGATTTACAAAAGAATCCACCTGCCAGTGAAGGAGATGCTGAAGATGCAGGCTCAATCCCTGAATCAGGAAGATACCCCGGAGGAGAAAATGGTAACCCATTCCAGTATTTTTGCCTCAGAAAGCCCATGCACAGAGGAGCCTAGAGGGCTACAGTCCATGGAGTGGCAGGAGATGGACATGACTGACTGACTCAGCACACACACAGATTTATAGGCAGAGGTGAATGCTCATTTCTTATTTTTCACAACAAAAAAGAGGGTGTGTCAGTCATTACTTCTATTTCTATTTCTTCTGGAAGCTCTGCAGGAAACAAAGAGATTCACATTCACATTAAGTCACAAACTTTGCAATATCGCTGAGACACAATTGAAAAGGAAGAAGAAAAGAAGCTGATCGCTTCCATTACATTATTAGCTTCTATCTTTGAGCTCTAACTGTAATTTGATCCTTTTCTGGGAAGGAAAGGAAAATAATTGCACCATTCTGGTTCATTTAAGGAGAAGATATTTTGTTCACAAAATGAGGCTTCATAAGTATCTCTGTTTACTGTCCAAATCCCAGACTAACAATAAAATTATGGTTATAGATATGCATTGGCCATTCTGATGACACTCTGACTTCCCAGCAGAGTTAACTGTATTTTTCCTCTATAATGACTCTCTACCTCTTCTACCATTTTTAGCTCAGAAATTTTTATTTTTTGTTAATTTAATTTATTATTACTTTAGAATGTATTTTAGAGCATATTATTATTTTGGAATGTATTTTATACTCATTGAATTATAGTTGATTAACAATGTTGTATTAGTTTTAGGTATACAGCACAGTGATTTGGATATATATATGGGTTTCCCTGGTGGCTCAGAAAATGAAGAGTCTGCCTGCAATGTAGGAGACCAGGGTTTGATCACTGGGTCAGGAAGATGCCCTGGAGAAGGAAACGGCAACCCATTCCAGTATTCTTGCTTGGAAAATTCCATGGACAGAGGAGACTAGCAGACTACAGTCCATGGGGTTGCAAAGAGTCAGACATGACTGAGCAACTGAGCACAGTAATGATTGAGGGGGATTGTCTTTCCAGGTGCTTGATTCATGCATAGCTAGACATATATATGTTCTTTTCCAGGTTCTCTTCCCATATAAGTTATTACGGAGTGTTGAGGAGGGTTCCTTGTGTTATGCAGTGGGTCCTTGATGATTTTATGAAGAGTAGTGTGTGTATGTTAATCTGAACCAGCTCATTTCTCCCTGCCCTCCTCTTTTCCTCCTTGGGAACTGTAAGTTTCTTCTGGGGAACCATAAGTCTGTGAGGCCATTTCTCTTTGGTAAAGAAGTTCATCCATCTCCATTTTTAGATTCCACCTAGAAGTGAAACCATGTGATTCTTGTCTTGCTCTGTCTCCCCTGCTTCTCTTAGAGTGATCACCTCTACTTTCCTCTCTGTGGCAGGAAATGTCATTGTTTGATCCTTTCTAATGGCTGAATGAAAAGGAAATGGCAACCCACTTCAGTGTTCTTGCCTGGAGAATCCCAGGGATGGGGGAGCCTGGTGGGCTGCCATCTATGGGATCACACAGGGTCGGACACGACTGAAGCAACTTAGCAGAATGGCTGAATAATATTGTATTATGTCTAGGTACCCCATCTTCTTTATCCGTTCATCTGTGTTCCACACTTAGACTGCTGCCTTGTCTTGTGTACGGTACCTAGTGCAGCTGTGATCATAGGGCTGCAGGCGTCTTTCCAAATTTTGGGTTGCTCCATATCTACACCCAGGTGTGGTATTTCTTGATCCTGTGGTACTTCTATGTTTAGTTTTTGTTTTTGTTTTTTTTAAGAAACTTCATACTCTTTGTCTAATGGATGTACCGATTTACATTCCCATCAAAAGTGCAGGGGAGTTCCCTTCTCTCCACATTCTCTGCGACATGTATTGTTGGAGATTCTCTGAGATGCCCATTCTGACTGGTATGAGGTGAGAGTTCACTGGACTTTTGATTTGCCTTCCTCTAACCCTTGGTGAGACTGAGAATCTTTTCAAGTGCTTAATGGCCATATGTATGCCTTCTTCATGAAATGTACATTGAGATCTTTGGCCCATTTCCTATTGGGTATTTTTGTTTTATTTTTGATATTGAGCTGCCTGAGCTGTCTGTATATTTTGGAGATGACTTCTTTGTGGGGATCTTTGCTTTGAATTTTTTTTTTTTTTTTCATATTCTGAAGGTTGTCTTTTTCTTTCATTTGGGGTTTCCTTTGCTGTGAAAATGTTGCTAAGGTTAATCACATCCCTTTGGCCTATTTTTTTTTTTTTTTTTGGATGTGGATCCAAAAAGAACTTGCTATAATTTACAACAAAGCATTTTCTGTCTATATTTTCCTCAAGCTTTTAGAATGTCCATCCTCACATTAATGTCTGTAAATCATTTAGAGTTTATTTTTGTGTATGATGTTAAGGAGTGAGAAATGGACTATTTCCTGCTACATCAGCAAACAAGGATGTCACAGTCATCATCAATTGCAGCCCTCCACTGAGAGCCAGTGGGCCCTCAGGGAACTCAGGAAGGAGAAGAGTATCTGCTCTCTAGCAGCCATCAGACTGCAGACACTCCCTAGGGTGAGCCCTGAGGAAAGGAAGCTCAGGATGTGAAAACAGGATGCTGGCCCCAGACAGGTGAGGTGCATATAAAAGGGGTGGTTTCAGTAAGCCCAGACTCTAGCATCTTCCCATACACAGAAAAGCACTAAATTCCTTGACTCGGGATATCTGGTTTTCTTTAATAATAATCTTTTGATATTCAGACTACCTGCCCTTTGTTACAAAGTTCTCTGCAACGTGGCTCCTGCCTTCACCTCCTGGGAGCAGTTCTCTCAGGGTTACTTGAGATGGTGTCTCCTGGGCTTGAAGTCCTAAAAATTCCCGCCGAATAAAACATAGCTATCAACTTTTAGGTTGTGAACATTTTTTAAGTTGACAGGAATATTGTAATTTTGTTTCCATTTTCATTGTTTAAGGAACCTCCATACTGTCTCCGTTGGCTTCTCAGGTGGTGCTAGTGGTAAAGAACCCAGCTGCCAACACAGGAAACAGATATGGGTTCGATAACCAGAGGGCAGACATACTGAAACCATACTCATAGAAAACTAGTCAATCTAATCACACTAGGACCACAGCCTTGTCTAACTCAATGAAACCAAGCTATGCCTGTAGGGCAACCCAAGACGGGCGGGTCATGGTGGAGAGGGCTGACAGAACGTGGTCCACTGGAGAAGGGAATGGCAAGCCACTTCAGTATTCTTGCCTTGAGAACCCAATGAACAGTATGAACAGGCAAAATGATAGGATACCAAAAGAGGAATTCCCCAGGTCATTAGGTGCCCAATATGCTACTGGAGATCAGTGGGGAAATAACTCCAGAAAGAATGAAGGGATGGAGCCAAAGCGAAAACAATACCCAGTTGTGCATGTGACTGGTGATAGAAGCAAGATCCGATGCTGTAAAGAGCAATACTGCATAGGAACCTGGAATGTCAGGTCCATGAATCAAGGCAAATTGGAAGTGGTCAAACAAGAGATGACAAGGGTGAACGTC
>SJYT01076670.1:0-55292 GCA_006410635.1 Cephalophus harveyi
AGCACTTTCACAGCATCATCTTTCAGGATTTGAAACAGCTCAACTGGAATTCCATCACCTCCACTAGCTTTGTTCGTAGTGATGCTTTCTAAGGCCCACTTGACTTCACATTCCAAGATGTCTGGCTCTAGATGAGTGATCACATCATCATGATTATCTGGGTCGTGAAGATCTTTTTTGTACAGTTCTTCTGTGTATTCTTGCCACCTCTTCTTAATATCTTCTGCTTCTGTTAGGTCCATACCATTTCTGTCCTTTATCGAGCCCATCCTTGCATGAAATGTTCCCTTGGTATCTCTAATTTTCTTGAAGAGATCTCTAGTCTTTCCCATTCTGTTGTTTTCCTCTATTTCTTTGCATTGATCACTGAAGAAGGCTTTCTTATCTCTTCTTGCTATTCTTTGGAACTCTGCATTCAGGTGCTTATATCTTTCCTTTTCTCCTTTGCTTTTTGCCTCTCTTCTTTTCACAGCTATTTGTAAGGCCTCCCCAGACAGCCATTTTGCTTTTTTGCATTTCTTTTCCAGAAACAGTATCAAATATATAGTCATTTGAGTAAATGACAAAGATGATTCTGATGTGCAGTGAGAAAAAGATGGTCTTTCAGTTAATGGTGCTGGACCAATAGAATATCCAAAGCGAAAAAAAGAAATCATACTCAAATTCAATTCTAGGTGGATTATATATGTCCATAAAGAAGGTAAAAACCAATAAAATTCTAGAATAAATTACAGGAAAATATCTTCATGCCTTTTGAGGTAGGGAAAGACTTTTTAAAGCACTAAACATAGTGTTTAGAAATAAGTAATAAACAAATAAATAATACATAATAATTAATAAATAGCACTACCCAAAGTTAAGAAACTGTTGATCTAACAACAATACTGAGAGTGAAAAGGCAAGTTAAGAAGTTGGGAGATGATATTTTGCAATACATTTAACCTGGAAAGAACACATATGTAAATGTGTAAAATATATGAAAAATGTTAAAAAAAAACTCTTAGATAATAGAGAAATGGGCAAAATATATAGAGAGGAACTTCATAAAAGAAGATATCTAAATGATAAGCATATAAAAAGGTGCTCAAAATCATTAGTTATCAGATAAATGTAAATTCAAATAAGATACCCACCTGCAGAACTATAATAAAAAGGACAGACAATACTGGGTTTTGGCAAAGATGTGGACCAAGCAAAACTCTCATATCCTGCTGGTGGGTGTGTAATTTGGTAAAAACCACTTTGGAAAACTGTTTAGCATATCAATAAAAGTAGAACAGATTTATACCCAAGGAGCCAGCAACTTCACTTCTTAAAAGATTAAATTGGTAAATAGCTACTAGGAAGACTGATTAAGAAAATACACTAGCCATTATTATAATGAAAAAGGAGACATCACTAAAGATATTTCAGAAATTGAAATTAGGATTCCAGAATATTTTAAAAAGAATTTATGCCAAAAAATGAAAATTGAGGGGAAAATGGACAATTTTCTATAACAAGACAAATTTTCAAAATTCATATTAAGAAGAAATAAAAAATCAGAGTAGTTCTATACTTACTAAAGATATTAAATCTGTAGTTAAAAACTTCCCCTCAAACAAAACTCTATGTATGGCACCACAAGTGAATTCTACAAAACATTTATCTTAAACAATGAATAAAATTAAGGAAACCATTTGACCTTACACAGTGCTAGTAGATTCTCATTTAAGGCAAATGACACTGTGATCTTTGAACAAGGGAGAAGGAATTTGGTCCTAGAATAAAAAATAATTTTACAACCATGATAAATATTGTTTATTGATTTCCAATATTAGAGTCCATCTATAGGGGTTGGGGGCAGGAGGAGAAGGGGACAACAGAGGATGAGATGGCTGGATGGCATCACCAACTCGATGCACATGAGTTTGGGTGAACTCCTGGAGTTGGTGATGGACAGGGAGGCTTGGCGTGCTGCGATTCATGGGGTCACAAAGAGTTGGACATGACTGAGCGACTGAACTGAACTGACAGGCAAACCTCGAAATAAATATTTAACTATCATGTAGCAGCAAAATGTACATAACATCAGCTTTGACAGTAAAATTGTTGTTGTTCAGTCACTACGTTGTGTCTGACTCTTCAGGACACCATGGACCAGAGTTTGCTGAAATTCATGACCATTAAGTCAGTGATGCTATCTAACCATTTCATCCTGTCACCCCCTTCTCCTTTTGCCATCAATCTTTCCCAGCATGAGGGTGTTTTCCAGTGATTCAGCTGAAGCTTTAGCATCAGTCCTTCCAGTGAATTTTCAGAGTTGATTTCCTTTAGGATTAACTGGCAAGATCTCCTTGGAGTCCAAGGGACTCTCAAGCACCACAACTTGAAAGCATCAATTCTTCAGTGCTCAGCCTTCTTTATGGTCCAGCTCTCACATCCATACATGACTGCTGGGAAAACCATAGCTTTGACTATACAGACATTTATCAATTAACAGATGTCTCTGCTTCTTAATATACTGTCTATGTTTGTCATAGCTTTCCTTCCAAGGAGTAAGCATCTTTTAATTTCATGGCTGCAGTCACTGTCCACAGTGATTTTGGAGCCCAAGAAAATAGGATCTATCAAAACTGGAAGTTTAAAATTGTAGGAAAGGAAAGAGGCAATAATACCCTCATATTGCAAAGTAAGGAATCAATATATACTGCTGCCAGTTGATGGATCAGGAAACAAAAGTCCAGATGTAGCATTTAATTTACAAAGGTAACCAAAAGAAAGGGGGAAATAACAGTAAAATTATCAAATATTGAGAGAGGAGGGGAAGGAGATAAAATAGTCAAAAATGTGCTTAAATTTTCTGCGCTCTGTCAACTAGTTACATAGTATTTACAAATATTTACATAGCATTTACATTGTATTAGACCTTATGCGTAATCTAGAAATGATTTAAAGTATACCGGAAGGCTGTGCGTAGGTTATGCAAATGCGGCATCCTTTTATGTAAAGGACTTGAGCATCCTTTAATTTTGATACCCACAGGGATCCTAGAACCAACCCCCTGCCGATACCAAGGGAGAACTGGATGACTTTAACAGTTAAGAAAAAGATAAATATATATGTATATATTCTTACAGGATGGTCATGAGGATTAAATGCAATGAAGTATAACAAGTACTTGAGAAAGAGCAGGCTTTCAATATCTGTCAGTTTTTCCTTTTTATTGCAATTGCAATCTGAACATTGATTTGGCCCTTTGCTCTTCTCCTTCCCTATTGGATAGTTTGGTCTGTTGCCATCGCAGTTTGCATTTCTTTATAGTAAGAATATTTTAACTTTTAATCAAAATTGCCCTTATTACTAAATGGCTTGCCTATTATTTTTAGAGAATTCCCATTACTTTAAATAGTCCAGAGAGATCTTTAGGAGAGGGATCTTCAGGAGAAGCGCTTAACAGAACACCTCAAAGCATTCCACAGAAAGAGCTGCTTTCCTTCCCATGGAAATAAGATAAATGCTCTGTTTCTATGGTTACTCTTCTTTTATTATTGCTAAAAATCTCCAGTTTTAGCCTCCTAAATAAAAGTAAGAAGATGCACTGATCTTTAATAGCATGAATGTATCATTGACATTTTCCAGGCTACTGTTATTTAACTGCACTGTTTTTTATTATACTATGGTGCAGCCAATACTGTCAGACTTTATACACATAAACTCCGCTTTTCAAGAGTTTCTCAAACTGCTAAAAAGCTGCATGCCTGGCAGGAACTTCCCCCTAAAATGTGCCATCCATCAGGGTCTTTTCAAATTATAGGTGATTATTTACATTCTGATCTTCAGATTACTAGTCTACACAATACGTGAAGTAGAACCTTTCTCTTCTGAATCTTTACCAGTTTCTTGAGATTCTTCACTTAACAACGTGGATTATGCTATAGCCTGGACATGTCTGACTCGTATCAGCTTTCCTTTATGTCTTATTATGATCTTGATTGCCTGGTCATTTTAAGTGAAAAGTGACAGATATATTGGAAGGGTATCTGAGGGGTCAGCCAGGAGATTTACACTTAGTTTCAGGAGTTGGTACGTGTGGAGAGAAGGACTGAAGGATGGTGAAATACCACCATTGTAAGCACATCAAGCACTGGTTTCATGCAGAAAGCCAAGAAAACGGCAAGCAGGAGAGAGAAAGCATAATCCCGTTCATGAAGTTCAAGTTCAGGTGGAAGCTCTCTCTGCTGATAACAGTCAGGTAGGCTCCCCCTGACTCTCAGCCATCTCTGTTTCAACATCAGCACAAGTCTAATTGTTGTTCTTTTGTAAGTGACCTGTCTTTTTTTTCTTTGGCTGCTTATAGGATCTCCTATTTTTCTTTGGTTTTCCTGTGATTTTTTCAAACATTCATCTCGGTTGGAATTCACGGGACTTTATGGCATCTAACAGTGAACATCTTTCAACAGCTCTGAAACATTCTGTTTGAACAGTGCCTCTTCCACACCCTATTATCTCCCCATGGCAACCAAATTATGCACAGGTTAAAGCTTCTAACTCTATCCTCCTGGTCCCTTAAAGTCTCTTTCACATTTCCCATCCCTCTTCTCTCCAGATGTTATTTATGTCTTTGGGTTTATCTGCCATCCGCTTTTTTCTCTGTATATCAGCTGTGTCTAAACTGCTACAAAAGCAGTTCATTGATTTTATTATATTCAGTTTAAACATATTAAGTGAGTTATTCTGGGCCAGTTATTTTCAATTCCTGAAGCATTTGGGGATTCGTTTCTGTTTTGTGTTGTTTCTGGTAAATTTCACCTATGACATCTTTCCTTAAGAGTTTTGTGAATGTTGCCTGACGGTCTGGGAAAGTTATCTGTGCAGAAATTCTTCCAGGCTGGATTGGAAGCTGAGTTCCTCAGGAGAGGATTAGCCCTTGCTCCTCAGAGACACCAATCCTGAACTATTTTAAATTAAAATTTCAACCTGAGTTTTCTGTACTGCCCGGGTAGTGTGGATTTAGACTGCTGGCTTGTGGGTATGAATTGTCAGGGGGAGGAGCTGTTATTCAGTCGCTCAGTCGCGTCTGACTCTTTGTGACCCCATGGACTGCAGCACTCCAGACTTCCCTGCCCTTCGCCATCTCCCAGAGTTTGCTCAAATTCATGTCTGTTGAGTCGGTGATGCCATCCAACTCTCTCATCCTCTGTTGTACCCTTCTCTTCCAGCCCTCTATCTTTCCCAGCATCAAGACCTTTTCCAATAAGTCGGCTCTTCACATCGGGTGGCCAAAGTATTGGAGCTTCAGCATCAGCCCTTCCAGTGAATTTTCAGAGTTGATTTCCTTTAGGATTGGCTAGTTTGATTTCCTTGCTGCCAGTTCAGTTCAGTCACTCAGTCGTGTCCGACTCTTTGTGACTCTATGGACTGCAGCACGCCAGGCCTCCCTGTCCATCAGCATCTCCTGGAGTTTACTCAAACTTATGTTCATTGAGTCCTTGCTATCCAAGGGACTCTCAAGAGTCTTCCCTAGCATGACAGTTCAAAAGTTTCAATGCTTTGGTGTTCAGCCTTCTTTATGGTCCAACTTTCACATCTCTACATGACTACTGTAAAAACCATAGCTTTGACTAGATAGACCTTTGTCAGCAAAGTGATGTCTCAGCTTTTTAATATGCTGTCTAGGTTTGTCATAGCTTTCCTTCCAAGGAGCAAGTATCTTTTAATTTCATGGCTGCAGCCATCATCTGCAGTGATTTTGGAGCCCAAGAAAATAAAGTCTGTCACTAT
This sequence comes from Cephalophus harveyi, assembly GCA_006410635.1. Classification (NCBI taxonomy): domain Eukaryota; kingdom Metazoa; phylum Chordata; class Mammalia; order Artiodactyla; family Bovidae; genus Cephalophus; species Cephalophus harveyi. Next base: position 5,764 of record SJYT01076670.1, read on the forward strand.
TTCCATTATTACCCATCTATTTTCTGTGAAGTGATGGAACTCGATGCTATGATCTTCGTTCTTTGAATGTTGAGTTTTAAGCCAGCTTTTTCACTCTCCTCTTTCACTTTCATCAAGAGGCTCTTTAGTTCCTCTTCACTCTCTACCATTAGAGTGGTATCATCTGTATATCTGAGGTTGTTGATATTTCTCCTGGCAATCTTGATTCCAGCCTGTATTTCATCCAGCCCAGCATTTTGCATGATGTACTCTGCATATAAGTTAAATAAACAGGGTGACAACATACAGCCTTGACATACTCCTTTCCCAATTTTGAATCAGTCCATTGTCCGTATCTGGTTCTAACTATTGCTTCTTGACCTACCTACAGGTTTCTCAGTAGGCAGATAAGGTGGTCTGGTATTCCCATCTCTTGAAGAATTTTCCATAGTTTGTTGTGATTCACACAGTCAAAGGCTTTAGCATAATCAATGAAGCAGATTTTTTTTTAATTCTCTTGCTTTTTATATGATCCAATAGATGTTATCAATTTGATCTCTAGTTCCTCTGCCCTTTCTAAATTCAGCTTGTACATCTGGAAGTTCATAGTTCACATACTGTTGAAGCCTATCTTAAAGGATTTTGAGCATTACCTTGCTAGCATGTGAAATAAGAGCAATTATGTGGTAGTTTGAACGTTTTTTGGTATTGCCCTTCTTTGGGATTAGAGTGAAAATTGACCATTTCCAGTCCTGTGGCCACTGCTGGGTTTTCCAAATTTGCTGGCATATTGAGTGCAGTACTTTAACAGCATCATCTTTTAGGATTTGAAATAGCTCAGCTGGAATTCCATCACCTCCACTAGCTTTGTTTGTAGTGATGCTTCCTAAGGTCCACTTGACTTCACACTCCAGGATGTCTGGCTCTAGGTGAGTGATCACACCATCTGGGTCATTAAGACCTTTTTTGTACAGTTCTTCTGTATATTCTTGCCACCTCTTCTGAAATCTCTTTTCTGCCAGTTTGTTTACTCGCATTTAAAATGACACCAGCTTCCCTGGTGGAGCAAACAGTAAACAATCTGCCTGCAATGTGGGAGACCTGGGTCCAATTCCTAGGTCAGGAAAATCCTCTGAAAAAGAAAATGGCAACCCACTCCAATATTCTTGCCTGGAGAAGCCCATGGACAGAGGAGCCTGGCGAGCTACACTTCACGGGGCCCCCAAAAGTCAGACACAACTAAGCAACTAACACTTTCACTTTTCACTCAGTTTTTAGTAAGGAGGGTCCTTCAGGATATCTTATCAATCACACCTTTGGAAACAGAAGCCCCAAAGCCTGTTCTGTCGAAGTTGATGATTTTCTGCTAGGTGCTAAGCCTGGAGTTTCCACAGGGCTCCAATTTCATGAATGCATCTTTCTATAAGCTATTACATGTAAGTTACTACTAGAAGAAATGATTCTGGGCTTCCCTGGTGGCTCAATGGTAAAGAATCGCTTGTCAGTGCAGAGACATGGGTTCAATCCCTGGTCCAGGAATATCCCACATGGCACAGAGCAACTAAGCCCATGCACCACAACTATTGAGCCTGAGCTCTAGAACCTGGGAGCCACAGCTACTGAAACCACATGCTGCAGCTACGGAAGCCTGTGCACGGTAGAGCCCATACTCTGCAATAAGAGCAGCCACCATAATGAGAAGCCTGAACACCAAAACTAGAGAAAAAAGCCCAGCAGTGGAGACCCAGCACAGCCAAAAATAAATAAATAAAATTTCTAAAAAGGAATGATTATTTCTTACCTAACTTCAGAACTCAACTAGGCACTGGGGGGGCGGGGCGAGTTTGAGTGGTGGGAAGCCTCAGTAATATGGGAGCTATGTTTTCACATTTTAAAATGGCTCAAATATTCTTCACTGTTGCCATTGTTGGAACAGTGGGAAGCTTGGAATGGGGTTTATAATGCAATCATTCTTCCAAATGCATAACATGGCACCAGTCCGAGCTCTTATAACCAGCTCTGAAATGAGCAGAATGGTTCCAGATTCTACTGCAGCCGGAGAAAGTGGGAAAGTGATTTGTTGATTTATAGGGAATGATAGAGCCCGTTAAAGTTATTGTTCGAGTTTGTTCTGTCCATCATCTTTCCTTTCTCCCCCTCCTGCTCTTTATGTCCTACTTCTTTCCATCATATTTTTGCAAAAGTCACTGGTTTGAAAATTCCATTTAGAGATCAATACCAGCATTCATAAGTCAAGCAAGATGAAACTATACATCCCAGTTAGCTATTTTCCAGAATTAGAATCTTCTCTTTTATAAGGAATCTGTTTCTTAACAGTTATTCTATAAGTCTGGAAGGCAATCAAATTAAGAAAATGGAAAAAAAATACTTCGTAATAATTCTCTGTAAATTAGAAATTCGTAAGACATAGTTAATGTTAACTATGAATTCAGTTAAGATATGTTCTCTTCTTAATTTTGTGGGACACCTGTGAATTCACTGCCAAACTGTTATTTGTAACTTGCTTGTGTTCTATTCTTCCATCTTATCCCCTTATTTCCTCACCCGCCCAAATCATCACTATCCTGAATTTTGTGTTAATTCTTCTCTTGACAGTTTGCTGCTGCTGCTGCTAAGTCACTTCAGTTGTGTCCGACTCTGTGTGACCCCATAGACAGCAGCCCACCAGGCTCCCACGTCCCTGGGATTCTCCAGGCAAGAACACTGGAGTGGGTTGCCATTTCCTTCTCCACTTGACAGTTTAGTTTGTAGTTTTATCAAGTACCTTCGTATGTTTAAAGAATGTATTGTTTGTCTTGTTTATTGTTTCCTTTGCAGATTTTTGTTTTTATTTTCACTACCCTAGGAGGTGGGTCAAAAAGATCTTGCTGTGGTTTATGTCAAAGAATGTTTTTTTCCTGTGTTTTTCTGTAAGAGTTTGTGCCTTGTCTTACATTTAGGTCTTTAATCCATTTTGAGTTTATTTTTGTGTATAGTGTTAGGTAGTGTTCTAATTTCATTCTTTTATATAATCCTCAGAATGGGAGAAAATATTTTCAAATTAAGCATCAGACAAAGGATTAATCTCCAAAACATACATCAGCTCATGGAGCTCAGTATATATATAAAAAAAACAAACAACCCAATCAAAAAATGGACGGAAGACCTAAATAAACATCTCTCCAAGGAGGACATACAGGTGACCAAGAGGCACATGAAAAGATGCTCAACATCACTAATTGTTAGAAAAATGCAAATCAAAACTACAATGAAGTATCACCTCATACCAGTCAGAATGACCATTGTCAAAAAATGTACAAACGATAAATGCTGAAAAGAGTGTGGAGAAAAGGGAACCCTCTTACAGTGTTAGTGGGAATGTAAATTGATATAGCAACTGAGGAGAACAGTATGGAGGTTACTTAAAAAACTAACCCTAGAACTACTGTGTGTGGGGTGTGTGTATGTGGGGGGCGTGTCTGCTCAGTCGTGTCTGACTCTGTGCGACCCCATGGACTGTAGCCCACCAGGCTCCTCTGTCCATGGACTTTTCCAGGCAAGAGTACTGGAATGGGTTGCCATCTTCTACTCTAGGGGATCGTCCCAATCCAGGGATTGAACCTCCACCTCTTGCATCTCCTGCATTGGCAGGCAGATTCTTTACCACTCTACCACCTGGGAAGCCCGGAACTACTCTATGACCCAGTAATCCCACTCCTGGGCATATACCCTGAAAAAAAACCACAATTCAAAAAGACACATGTATCCGTATATTCACTGCAGCACTATTTACAATAGCCAGAACATGGAAACAACCTAAATGTCCAACAACAGATGAGTGGAAAAAGAAGATATGGTACATATATACCATGAAATATTACTCAGCCTAAAATGAAATAGGTTCATTTGTAGAGATGTAAATGGACCTAGAGTCTGTCATACAAAGTGAAGTCAGTCAGAAAGAAAAAAACCAATATTGTGTGTTACTCAGCCACTAAAATGAAATAGGTTCATTTGTAGAGATGTAAATGGACCTAGAGTCTGTCATACAGAGTGAAGTAAGTCACAAAGAAAAAAAACAATATTGTATGTTAAAAAACATATGTGAAATCTAGAAAAATGGTACAGATGAAGCTCTTTTCAAGGCAGGGACAGAGATGCAGTCATGGAGAACGGACATGTGGACACAGCAGGGAAGGGGCGCGTGGGACAAACTGGGAAGTTAGGACTGATACATACACTACCCTGTGTGCAGCAGAGAGCTAGTGGGAAGCTGCTCTACAGCACAGAGGGCTCAGCTCAGTGCTCTGTGATGGCCTGGAGGGCTGGGATGGGGGATATGCTCTCTAAATTAGAAAAACAATCTTATCTGAAAGTAAAAAAAAAAAAAAAGAATAAAAAACCACCACCACCAAAAATCAATGTATTGTTTAGTTTCACTCATTGTTGAACTTCATAAAAAGGATATGTAACGTTCTGAAACTTGCTTTCCAGTTGTTGCAGAGATAAATCACAGTCTGTTGACTCTCGGCCCTGCCTTGTGTGTGCGTGCTAAGTTGCTTCAGTCATGTCTGACTTTTTGAGACACTATGGACTGAAGCCCTCCAGACTCCTCTGTCCATGGGATTATCCAGGCAAGAATACTAGAGTGCGTTGCATGCCTTTCTCCTGGAGATCTTCCTGACCCAGGGATCGAACCTGTGTCTCTTTATCTCCTGCATAGGCAGGTGGATTCTTTACCACTAGCACCATCTGGGAAACCCCAGCCCTGCCTTCCTTATGGACAAACCAGAGGTTCTTTCTGACTTTAGTGGAGAGGCAGGACAAGGCAGGACTGGCCATCATTGTCTTTATGTAGACGAGTCTGTGTGTGTTTCTAATTTTTAATTTAATTTTATATTGGAATATAGTATTGGGTGAACAATGTTATGTTAGTTTCAGGTGTAGAGCAAAGTGATTCAGTTATACATATACTTGTATCTATTCTTTTTCAAATCATTTTACCATTTAGGCTGTGACAGAGTACTGAGCAGAGTTCCCTGTGCTATACAGTAGGTCCTTATTGGTTATCTGTTTTGAATATAGCGGTGTGTACATATCAATCTCAAACTCCCAATCTATCCCTCTGGTAACTGTTCTCTAAGTCTGTGAGTCTGTTGTAAATAAGTTAATTTGTATCTTTTTTTTTTTTTAGATTATGCATGTAAACAATATCATATTTATCTTTGTCTGACTTACTCCACTTCGTGTGATCATCTCCAGGTCCATCCATGTTGCACATGGCATTAGTTCATTCTATTTTGTGGCTGAGTAGTATTCCTTTGTACATATGTACCACATCTTTATCCATTTATCTGTCGATGGGCACTTAGGTTACTTCCACATGGTGCTATCACTGGCCTTTTGTCTGGGCGGTGTTCCCATTTCAAGGGACTTACTCTGGATTCTAGCTCCTCCAGGAAAATCATGAGCTGTCTTAAAATGAAATCCAATTCTCTGTCATGTGCCAAGGGTAGCATTCAAAGAAAACTAATACTCTTGAATAAATTCAACCCAGTACTCTGAGTATTGTTTCAATGTTTGCTGAAAATTCTCTTGTTAAGAGTCTCCTTTAATCTCCTAATGGTAACATATAAGGTGACATGCCTGATCTCTCCAGGCTCTGAGGTCTCCCCATTGTACATGGGCTCAGTGAGGTAGAGTTTTGACAAAAACTCTGGGGCTGCCAGAGGAGGAACCATAGATTTTTCTCTTTGGAAAGATCACAATATTTTTCTGTAGGGAAAATGTCTTCTTAGCCCCTGTTGTTGTTCATTAGCTAAGTTGTGTCTGACTCTTTGCAACCATGGACTGCAGCATGCCAGGCTTCCCTGTCCTTCTCCATCTCCTGGAGTTTCCTCAAACTCATGTCCATTGAGTTGGTGATGCTTTCCAAACATCTCAATGTCCTCTGTCATCCCCTTCTCCTCCCACCTTCAATCTTTCCCAGCATCAGGGTCTTTTCCAGTGAGTCAGTTATTTGTATCAGGTGGCCAAAGTATTGGAGTTTCAGCTTCAGCTTCAGTCCTTTTAATGAATATTCATGGTTGACTTCATTTAGGATTGGCTGGTTTGATCTCCTTGTAGTCCAAGGGACTCTCCAGAGTCTTCTCCAGCCTCACAATTCGAAAGCATCAGTTCTTCAGCACTCAGCCTTCTTTATGGTACAACTCCATGACTACTGGAAAAACCATAGCCCTTAGCCTTTACTCTTGAGAATAAAAGGCAATGCTCATTAAGTAGTTTGAGTATCAGTGAATCTTCCATACAGTAGGTTCCCTATATACAAACCTTCAAGTAGTGAACTTTCAAAGATGGCAAACATGTGTTCACATGTCCAGTCACGTTAAGTTAGTTCACATGTCTGGCATACATTGTTACCCATGTGCATCCTCTATAAGTGGCTGTGCTTTTGTGTGCCTTACTGTACAGTACTGTATAGAGCAGAGTATCTTTATTTCAAGCCCAGGATGTACCCAGACATCACTGGATCCTTTTTTCAAAAGAGCAGATAGAGCTGAATCCAACACAGAATCAGAACCTGTGCCATCCACATCCGACATGAGTGAAATGGCAACTTGCCCTCCATCTCCCATTGCTGACGATCCTTCAGCTCTACCATCTCCCACCTCCTCTCCCTCTGCCAGTCAGTAACTCTTCTTGCCTGTTCACTTGATGCCTGTATGCCAGCTGTACTTTTTAAGGTACTGCACTGTAAGATTAAAAATGTTTTCTTTGTGTTTGTTTTTGTGTTTTTTATGTAATTATTTGTACGCAAAGTGTCTTAAACCTGTTACAATCCAGTACTATACGGCCAATTGTGTCAGTTGGGTGCCTAGGGCTAACTTTGTTGGACTTACGAGCAAATTGGACTTACAAACATGCTCTTGGAATGGAACTCATTCATCTGTCGGGAACTTACTGTATTTGACTTAATTCCCCAGGGGTCAGAGGTACACTGCTGCTACTGCTGCTAAGTCACTTCAGTCGCGTCCAACTCTGTTCAACCCCATAGACGGCAGCCCACCAGGCTCCCCCGTCCCTGGGATTCTCCAGGCAAGAACACTGGAGTGGGTTGCCACTTCCTTCTCCAATGCATGGAAGTGAAAAGTGAAAGTGAAGTCACGACTGATTTCCACCTGAGTGAGGCTCAACCCCTGCTACAGCCCCCGCTAACGGTAAACGTTTATTGAGTGTTTTCCCGCATTCATGAGTATTCAGGGTTTCTGTGTTCACACAACCATGTGAAGTAGCTGTACTCATCTTCGTCCCACAGAGGGAGAGGTCAGGGTCAGGCAGTTTGTCAGGAAGGACTCCTACTCCCACCTTTAGGGAAACCATCGACACTCCCCACCTCCACCTGACAGTTTGTCACAGTTGGACTCAGCCTGTGAACAAACTGCAGAACCAGGGAGCTTTGGCAGCATCTCCTGGGTGGAGGGTGGTGGTTGGGGTGGGGGGTGGGTAGGGAGTGAGATGGCAGGGTGGTTGGATGCTGCTACCGGCAGGTTATCAGATGCCAGACTGACCCCTGAGTCCTTGGCCCCACCCCTCTTTGAAAGGTGAAAAGGGTGTCAGTGACCAACATTGTTTTAATTAAAAATGAGGGGACTTTCCGGTCAGTCTAGGGGGTTAAGACTCTGTGCTTCCAGTGCAGGGGCCACAGATTCGATCCCTGGTTGAGGAATTAACATCCCGCATGCTGCATGGTGCAACCAAAAAAATTAAACATTAAAAAAAATGGTAAACCTTTTTTCAACCAGGCTCTGGGCCTCGCAAGCTTGTCCCTCATTGGAGGAGGTAATGACAGAACAGGAGGAAAAGGTTCAGATAACAGTAGTCACTTGGCGTTGGCCCTGAATGGCCCCAGCAGTTTCTGAAATCTTCACTGTCTGGCCCTTCCCCCTCGAGGTCCCAGTCTAATCAGCCTGATGAAAGGTGACTGGCCACCCTGTGCCCGCTCCCTGGCTGAGCCTTCCCCTAAAGGCATAAGTGCAGCGCCACCCCTCCTCCCACGCCCCACCTCCGGCCCGAGAGACTGAGTAACAGCCACGTAGGCACCTGTCCAGAGGCTACCCATCATCCTAATGTTTGATTCACTGTCACCCACTTGCTTGCAAACCTGCTGTGTCATTTGAGGGCTTCCTTAGCACTAAGCAGATTAACCGCAAGGCAGTCATCAGAAGAGAGAAAATGAACCTCTCCTGGCTGAAAAACACAAAGGAAACCATGCCCCCCACCCACCCCTTTCCCAGTTTCTTCCTTCTTTTTATTGTGTTAGGTATTGTTCACTGTGAATAAGATTTCCTGCAGCAACTGGCCTCCAGAGGCCAGGTCTCCACTTAGAACCTGTTTACCTTATAGGGTGTATGTAACATTTTGACTATCAATTTCACTGCTCTTAGCACCCAGCCCTAGCTGAAATGTGCATTTAACTTTGTGACTGTAGGAAGGTGCTTTTATGACCAAGCAAGACTCTGCAGCTGGTGAGTACAGAGACCAGGAGTTCTATGGAGCTTTCCCTTTCTGTTTACCAGCATCATCATCCTGAATTTATTAAGGTCTGTCTGTACATGACACCACCCCGGATGTTACCTTTACCTGCCACCTATGAAGAGGTACCCAGGTCTCTCCTCTGGGATCCTTTAATTTGTAAACCATTTGCTGAAGATAATAACACAGGAATCTACCAACAAACAATGGTTAAGGAATGGTTGATAGACATTGTTGAGCTAATTGAGTGTTCTGGAAAATAGAGCCTAGAAGTAAGAAAGTGCTCAGAGAATGATGGAGAAATGTCAGAATGACACAGGGGCCAACCTTCAGTGGCTCCCACTGGCCAAATCCAGGATATTTTGATCATCAAGATATATAATGACATTAACAGATTATAAGTGAGTGAAACAAGAAAGTGTGAGTCCACACTCACGTAAGGATCTCGGGACGAGGAAAAGCCCTCCTTACCATAAAGTGCTGACTCATTGATGCAAAATAAATGATGGGTTTAGAAAAATCACCATTTGCCAACACTCACAGTAATGATTTATTCAGGCGAGGATCATCCATGAAAGCTTAAGGAAGTGGTGAAAGTTTGAGGCAGAGATTTACATGATCTAAAAATATCTCCCCGCAAATACCTTATTAATTACTAAAGGGAAAAGTGACATCTTTCCAGCGGAAAACCTGACGGACTCGATGTTAACCAAGGCACGGGAGTGAACACACCCCGAATCCAATAAAACAACATCCTTCAAACCATATCCAGGCAAACCACCGTCATCCCCACCGCGGGATGATCCCCACCAGTCCCCTCATCACTGGGCCCCTGCCTCCCCTTGTCCACACAGCGGCCACTGTCAGCACAGTAGCCTGAGGGGTCCTGTTAAAATGGGATTCTCACCCGATGACATCACTTGTCTGAGCAAACCTTCTCACACCCTCATCTTGCTCACAACCAAAGCCCACGTCCCCACAGTGGACCGAGGGCCAGGTCTTGTGTCTCAGCCTCCCACTGCTGCTGTCCCTGCCTCCTCCAGGCTCAGCAGCCGGCTGTCCCTTTAATGCATCAGGCAGGTCCCCATCTCAGGGTCTGGCCCTTTCTGCCCCTTCCCCTGCAACAGTCTTCTCCAGATTCCTGTTGAGGCTGCTCCTTCATTTCCTTCAAGGTGTGGCTCAGCCCAAACCTCTTTCAACACTGCTTTCCCTGGAAACTATTTAGAATGGCATCTTCCCTGCTTCCCACCTGGGCAGTCCTGCAGTCTCCCTTGCTTTCCCTCCTGTGTATCTGCAGACACTTTCTAATGTACCAAGTGATTAGTTATGTATTTCTGTTAACTCTCCCATGCTAGTGTTTTAAAATAATCATATTTATTTATTATTTTTGGCTCTTCTGGGCCTTAACACTGCTGTGAGAGCTACTCTCTAGTTGAAATGCATGGGCTTCTCACTGCGGTGGCTTCTCCTGTTTCGGAGCACAGGCTATAGGGGGCACGGGCGTCAGCAGTTGTGGCTCTCAGGCTCTAGAGCACAGGCTCAATAGTTATGGTTTAGTCGCTCCTTGGCATATGGGATCCTTCCAGACCAGGGATCGACCCTGTGTCCCCTGCATTACAAAGCAGATTCCTTACCAATAAGCCACCAGGGAAGCCCTCCCACATTAGCATTTGAGCTAGGAGAAATATATTCTGAGAAGCTAATCCACACTTGCTGAAATATTGAATGATTATGTTACTACTATAGGCCTCACCAGGACTGTGCATGTGCCTAGCATGGGATACAAGATAACAAAAACTGAACAAAACCAAATAAAAAACATTTGCCTTGGTCTCTAGCTCTTCAGAAGCTTAAGACTTCATTGGAGAAGTGGAGCAAATACAGACTAGCATCAGCGCAGCATCAGGTGTGAAGTTCTTGGTCCCTTGTGCCCGTGTGAGCTGGGTTCCAGGAAGGGAGTGTTCCAGGGCCTGGTATTCTAGAGGGGGCGGAAGACTGTCTGGGCGAGAGTCAGAGAGAGGGACACCCCAGACACAAGGAGACATGCTGAGCTGCTTCTTCCAGAGCCTATATGGGGGGTGGAGAGGGAAGGGCATGGGGAACGCAGGCACTGAGTGGCAGAGCGCGAGTGAGGCCCGGCTGCAGAGGGACTGCGGCTCCCAGGGCTCTTGACTCCCAGCCCCGCCCGGCTCAGCCCATCCTGCCTGTTCTGGGCCAGGCTAGCTTGTTAGTTTGCATCTCCTGGGAGCACACCTGAGACAAGACTGAGGCACGTGCTGCCTTCCTGGGAGTAATCCCATGGGCAGTGAGGCAGGGAGGAGAAGGAAGCTGAAGCTGGTACTCAAATGAGCAGGCACCACAGGGCACCACTGTAGCCACAGGGCCAAGCCTGCTGGGGATGTGCGGGGAACAGAGCTCCGGGGATTCTCTTTCCGTTGTTCTGTGCGGATGCTGCTAGGATGCAAGAGCATCACCTCCCCCAGCACTTCCAGCACTGCCCCCAGCAGAGCCCAAGACAGCCACCCCCAGAGAGCTGTAGGGTATGGGGGCCCGGGGATGGGGAAGCAGCAGCAGGGACCAAGGAGCTGGAGGAGGTGCCAGGGCATTGGCTCATGTGGTCCATGCCTTTTACAGTAAGGAGATACACAGGTTGTAGGCACCGTGGCAGGGCTTTTTTTTTTTTTTTTTTTTTAATAGAGGGTAATAAGAATTCTCCATGCATCACCACAGTGCCTAGCCCAATTCAGAATTCCTGTGAACCTGGTCCCTGATACTCTATAAAGACAAGGAAAGAGCTGGCCCATCTAGTAATGCAGAGGGATGGGACTCGACCATTGTCCTAAAGACTGTAAATTAGAATCAATATCACGGAGCCTGGAAAAAGCATTCTCCCCCATGATGGCTGACTGGGGCAGAGAAGCCCCAGATGCCCCCCAGTTCATTCACAAGGGCAGTGGCACTTGTAATTAGCATTCAGATTTCAATTCCATAATTTTCAGGTAAAAATCTAGAGCCAAACCCACATGTCTCCTGGCTGACCGTCCTTGTTGTTCAGTTCCTCAGTCGTGTCTGACTCTTTGTGACCCCATGGCCTGCAGCACACCAGGTTTCCATGTCCCTCAGCATCTCTTGGAGTTAGCGCAAACTCATGTCCACTGAGTCACTGATGCCATCCAACTATCCCATGCTCTGTACTGGCCGACAGTACATTTTCTTTTTTTTGTTCTTTAGTTTTGGCTGCACTGGGTCTTCGTTGCTGCATGCAGGCTTTCTCTAGTTCTCTGGTTGGCTGCTCTCTAGTGGCACTGTGGAGGCTGCTCTTGTTGTGGAGCAGGAGCTCAGAGCTTGTGGGTTCAGTAGTTGCAGTGCACAGGCTTAGTTGCCCTGTAGCATGTGGGGTCTTCCCAGATCAGGGATTGAACTTGAGTCTCCTGCATTGGCAGGCAGATTCTTACCTACTGGACCACCAGGGAAGCCCCTGACATTTTCAGGAGGATAAAAGGAGATCACAAGGCTCCAGGAAGCTTGGTGCCTGGAGGGAAACTGGGAATCTCAGTGCAGCGGGGAGGAGAGGGCTCTGAGGGCTCTCAGTGTCCTGGCTGGTAGACCCTGGGGGCAGGAGCTTTGACCTCGTGAGAACCAGGTCTCCAAGGGAAGAACAGTCAGCATAGCTGCTTGCCAGCTGAGAGGGAAACGTCCTTGAACTCAGGAGGTCTGTCCAAACCATTTCTATCAGGCACGGCCCCACCTTCCACCTGCTGGTAACTGGAGAAGACTGAGGCCCTGCTGGTAAGTTCTGGAGGATTTTTCTGGATTCCTGGACCTGCCAGGAATGTGACTTTGAGGGGCAGCCAGCAAGGCCTGCAGCGTGGGAGGCTGAGGCATTTCAGCAGCTGCTTGGGGGCGGTGGCACATTTTCATTGTCTTGGGGCAATTACTGTGGAGTTGAGTTCCCCTCTAACCTTTGTGGTCCTGTTTGGGAATTGGGTGAATGAGTCAATGGCTGGGAGGAGGGAGGAGCCACAGTTTTGTCTCTTTCTTTAGGGATGCTCTGCCAGGTCCCACCCAGGGAGCACCCTCCTGTCTTTGGAGCTCTGCGCCCAGGGTGCCCGGAAGGAAACCCTCTATTCCTTCCCCAAAGCTCCGGGCACAAGATGAGTTCCCTGAAGGGAATGGCGCAGCGATGCCTGGCGGTGTGCATCAGCTGGCCTCTGCACCCCATCCTGGGCTGTGACTTGAGGCCTCCAGAGGCACCTCCCCTCCAGGCAGCAGCATCCCCACACATACTGACCCCCAACACCGCAGGACCTGGTCTGGACTCTCCCACACTCTGCTGGCCTCCTTGGTCTTGTTACTGTCCATCTCGGAACCTTGCCTTCCCTTCTTCAGCCTTCCCATTCATATTCAGATAAACACCCCCTCACTGGTCCTCATGGAAGCTGGTTCTATGGGGAAGGACAGGGAGGCACAGAGAGGGTTGCAGGTTGGTGGGGGACACACAGCTGGTGAATGCAAGTGATAAGATTGAGAGTCAGGGCTTCTGACTCCAGTCCTTCCACTCTTACGGTTTCAAGGGTCCTCCCCACAGCCTCCCACTTAAAACGGCTGTCACATATGTATTAGGAAAGGGATGGACATTCCCCTCATGCATCCCTGTGTGGGCCCTGTTACCTGAGGACAGTTCTCAAGATGTGCGGGAGGGCTGGGGTGGGAGGTTGGAGGGGCATTCCCAGGTGGGAAAGATGATGAAGACAGCGGTAAACAGCAGCATCACTGACCAAGCACCCATCACAAAATTCAGTGAGTTATAAGCACAATTTTCAGATTAATCCTTTGAACATCTCTATGGTTTGAGTAATACAGTTGTCCCCATTTACAGGTGAAGAAGCTGAGGCATACTTAAATACCATGCCCTGGGTCCCCAAGGGCACACACCTCCAGGGCTGCACACCTCCAGGCCCTGCTACTCCCGAGTCAACGCTCTCCTGAGTACTGTGAGGTGCTGGGCACTGACCTCATACGTTTACCCACAGTCATTCAGTGGACTCTGTGCTGTTTCTCCCCCATTTTACCGGCACAGAGTCTAAATAACTCACCCAAGCACGCAAGCCACCAGAGCAAGCTAGACTCTCGGGACCATGTCTAACCACTCACATTTGTTGCTCTGCTGCAGATGTAGTGAGTCACGTGCCTCCTTTCATCCTCAAGGTCAAGGGTGAAGGTGGATCTGGTTCAATTGATGTCCTGTTCAGAAACGAGGTCCTATTTGGATTATTGATGATAATGATTAAAGGCAAAGGGTTTGCTTGGCAGGGATTTGAAAGAGCCTTTGCTTGGTCCAGCCTTCAGATCTTCTGAGAAGCACTGTGCTTCTGGAACTGTGCGGGAGGGGGCTTCACAGGGGCCTGCTGTTACCACCTTTAAAGAAAAGGTGAAAATGGAAGAGAAAAATTAACCTACCTCTATTTCTCTAAGGGGCTTCCTAGGTGGCTCAGTGGTAAAGTCTCCTGCCAAGCAGGAGACTTGGGTTCGATCCTTAGGTTGGGAAGATCCCCTGGAGAAGGAAATGGCAACCCATTCCAATATTCTTGCCTCGGAAACCCCGTGGACAGAGAAGCCTGGTGGGCTATAGTCCTTGGGGTTGCAAAAGAGTCAGACACAACTTACTGACTTAACAACAACAGAGTTTTCTAGGAGTGTTAACTTCCATGTGGTTATTTAGTCACTTGGTCATGTCCGACTCTTATGATCCCATGGACTGTACCCCAATAGGCTCCTCTGTCCATGGATTCTCCAGGCAAGAATATTGGAGTAGGCTGCCATTCCCTTCTCCAGGGGATATTCCCAACCCAGGGATGGACCCAGGTCTCCTGCGCTGCAGGCAGATTCTTTACCAACTGAGTCACCTGAGAAGCCCAATATTTCCATGTTCCAGTTAACAAATAGAATGGCATTGGTCAGTCCAGTCGTTATACATTGGTTATTGGGTCAGGGCTGCTTTCAAAGAGTGGTTTTGGACCTGAGCTGTTCCTTCCACAGTGGGGAAGTAGTGCTGCTCTCCCTGGGTACAAAACTCTCCTGAAAAATAGGCAGTGGTTTTCACAGAAATCAGAACGTTTTCCAACAGCATCAATAATTAACTTCTATTCCTCGCCCTCATCCCCCAAGGAGGATGCTTTTAAGGGAAGATTGTCCAAAGAAAACAGAGATTCAGGTGGTGGTGACATCACAGGAGTCCAAGATCTCCCTGGAGAAGATGCCCCTTGAGGTTAAAAAGACATTAGTCAGGTAGACCCACTCTCAGGATCACACCTATCAATATTTGATAAGAGCTAAAGCTGAGAAGTGCAAATCAACGAAAAGCTCATCTTGCTTGCTCACTGTCAAAACAGTGCAGAGGGCTACGGCCACACTGGATACACCCAGACAAGGGTTCATCCATCCGTTCTTACCCTCAGTGAAGAGACTTGTTTAGCTACACATAAGATGCTCTTCTATGTGCTGGAGCTGTATCAAGGAACAAAACAAAAACCCATCATGATGGTATTTACAGTTCTGTGAGTGAGAAAAAATAATATATTTTATATTTATCAGTTTAGTCACTCAGCCGTGTCCGACTCTTTGTGACCTCATGAATAGCAGCACGCCAGGCCTCCCTGTCCATCACCAACTCCCGGAGTCCACCCAAACCTATGTCCATTGAGTCGGTGATGCCATCCAACCATCTCATCCTCTGTTGTCCCCTTCTCCTCCTGCCCTCAATCTTTCCCAGTATCAGGGTCTTTTCAAATGAGTCAGCTCTTCACATCAGGTGGCCAAAGGATTGGAGTTTCTGCTGCAACATCAGTCCTTCCAAAGAACACCCAGGACTGATCTCCTTTAGAATGGACTGGTTGGATCTCCTTGCAGTCCAAGGGACTCTCAGGAGTCTTCTCCAATACCACAGTTCAAAAGCATCAATTCTTCTGCACTCAGCTGATAGTCCAACTCTCACATCCATACATGACCACTGGAAAAACCATAGCCTTGACTAGACAGACCTTTGTTGGCAAAGTAATGTCTCTGCTTTTTAATGTGCTGTCTAGGTTGGTCATAACTTTCCTTCCAAGGAGTAAGCATCTTTTGATTTCATGGCTGCAGTCACCATCTGCTATTTATATGTATATGTCACATACATATGGCATGGCTCAGACGGTAAAGAATCTGCCTGCAATGCAGGAGACCCCAGGTCGACCCTTGGGTTGGGAAGATCCCCTGGAGAAGGGAATGGCTACCCACTCCAGTCTTCTTGCCTGTAGAATTCCATGGGATTGCAAAGAGTCAGACACAACTGAGCAACTAACACTTTCAATCTATTATATAATAGTATATACTGTAATAGTATATATAATTTAATGATAGTAGATATATTAAATGTTTATTAATCAAATTATTAACTATAAAATCTAAACTCAATATAAATATTAAATTATATATACATATATATATGAAATCTCAGATAGTGATAAGTGCTATGAAAAAAATATAGCATGGAATAAATCAGCTAGGGGTGAACCAGGGGTATTATTGTTTAGTTATGGATGGTGTCGGGGAGGCCACTGTGATAAGGTGACATCTGAGCAGAAACCTCAAGGAAGAAGGGGAGGGTTGTGCTGCTCTAGGGGAAGAACTCTTCAGGCAGACACTCCAGGGGCAGAGTCTTTGAGAGGAACAGGCGTCGTGTGTGTCTGAGGAGCCTCAAGAAGGACCCGAGGCTAGCACAGAGGGAGCAGGAAACAAGTGTCAGCAGGTGAGGCCAGGGAGGTGACCGGCCCCTGTATGGCATGCTGTGGACCAGTGTCAGGGCTTTGGCTTGTATCTGGAATGAGCTGAGATGCTTTGGCTGGTTATTACCCGAGGGGTGACAGGACCCTATCTACTGAAAGCAAAGCAACACAGGGGCACTCTGATTGCTGAGTAGAAAACAGACCCAGGGCAGCTAAACAGAACTGAGAGACTGTTTCAGAACACTTGCTGATAATTCAGGCCAGAGGTGATGCCAGATGCTGCTGACAGGCCAAGTCCCATGCAACCAAGAACTGACCACTGGATTCGGCCATAGGGAAGCCCTGGTGACATAATCATGGGCAGTTTCAGGGGCGAGGATGCAGGGCTGACCCAAGTAGTTCAAGAGAAGATGGGAGAAGAAGAACATGGCAGTTACAGAAGAGGGGACATGGGGCCAAGAGAGGATACTGGGGGGTGGTGGTGAATAGCAGGCTCTTCAGATGCTGAGGACAGGATCCCATGAAGGGTGACTTCATGGGAACAAAAGGAAACAGAAGCTGGAGAGATGTAATGGGGCTGGTCCTCTGTTCCTCTGAAGGGGCAGAGCTTAGATAGACACCCTCAGAGATGGTTTGCAGATATGGGAGAGAAGGCAGGGTAGACGAGTGGGTGGGTAGGTGAGATGGTAGGGTGTGAGTAAGCCCTCTTCTGACTGTCTACTTTTTCACTGGAATAGAAAGGTCACATTCACACAAAATCAGCAAAGGGTGAATTTGGAGATTTGGAGAAAGAGGATCTGATGATTTCCAGAGAAGAGCGGGTTTCCCTGATAGCTAGTTGGTAAAGAATCCACCTACAATGTGGGAGCCCTGGGTTCAATTCCTGGGTTGGGAAGATCCCCTGGAGAAAGGAATAGCTACCCACTCCAGTATTCTGGCCTGGAGAATTCCATGGACTGTATAGTCTATGGGGTTGCAAAGAGTCAACACAACTGAGCGACTTTCACTTTCAGAGAGAAAAGAGGTTGTGAAACTTTCTCCTAGGAGAGCAAGAGGGTGAATGGATCACGGAATCCTCTTAGGGATTTGCAGGCACACAGAGATCCTTCCTGAGTCTCATGGTTGGTTGTGTTTTTTCTCCACCCACACTCAGTCCCCAGGTTCAAGTACAAAATAGGCAGAGGGTTGGATTCAATGAGAGTTTGGATTTTTCTCAGGGGAGCAGGACATATGGAATGAGATCATAGGCTATAGGATCAATGGACTGTAAGTCTTAGTGGGGTCAAAGCATTGCTAGAATTGAGTACAAGAGGGTGTAAACTGTAAAGATAGGAGAGTGGGTTGCCTGGAGGCAAACTGGACTTCATTTGCCAATGGAAGGAAGATATGCTTGTTTCCTATTGCTGCTGTCATGCTGCTGCTGCTAAGTCGCTTCAGTCGTGTCCCACTCTTAGCAACCCCATGGACTGCAGCCTTCCAGGCTCCTCTGTCCTTGGGATTTTCCAGGCAAGAGTACTGGAGTGGGGTGCCATAGGTTATTACAATTTATTGGCTTAGTTGCTTCTTCAGTCGCGTCCGACTCTGTGCAACCCCATAGACGGCAGCCCACCAGGCTCCCCTGTCCCTGGGATTCTCTAGGCAAGAACACTGGAGTGGGTTGCCATTTCCTTCTCTGATTTATTGGCTTAAAACAATACAAATGAGGGATTTCCCTGGTGTTTCATTGATTAAGAATCCACCTGCCAATGCAGGAGACATAGGTTCGATCACTGGTCAGGTAACTAACATCCCACATGCCACGGGACAACTAAGCCCTCACACCACAACTAGAGAGTCCCACATCACGTAACAAAGATCCCACATACTGCAAATAAGAACCGATGCAGCCAAATAGATAAATAAATATTTGAAAAAATAAAACAATACGAATGTATTATTTTATCATTCTTAGAGGTCAGCATTCTGAAGTGGGTCTCAATGGGCTGAAGGCCCTGTGTTGGCTGGGCTGTGTTCCTTTCTGGAAGCTCCAGGGGTGAGTCCACACCTCGGCCTTTTCCAGCCCACAGAGATCACCACATTCCTCAGCTCATGGTCCTCTTCCTTCATCTTCAAAGCCAGCAATAGTGGGTCACGTTCCTCTCACATAGCATCATTCTGACATCCTCTTCGCCTTCCCTTTTCCACATTAAAGGGTTCTTGTGGTTGTCTGAGGCCCATCTGGGTAATGCAGGATACTCTCTCTGTGAGGTCAGCTGGTTAATAACCTTAATCCCTCTTTGCCATCTAATGCGCCTTATTCACAGATTCTAGGAATCAGAACATAGATATCTTTGGTGTGTGTGTGTGTGGGGGGTCATTATTCTACCTTCACAGGAGGAGTGTAGACAAGATAAAGACAAAGTCTAGGTATGACCATGGGAGTGAGGGCATGAGTGGGGGAAAAGGTCACATCATTGGAGGAGAGAAGGTTCAGGAAATGAGAGGCTAGGCTGTTGCAAGGAGTGTCTGAGAGAATACTGAACACACCCAGAATTAAAATGGGAATAGTATTGGAGAGAATGAGAGTTAATAAGGAAATAAAAATCATTAATGAATGGAGAGTGAATTAATGAATGCTTCACCTGGTGAATTGCTTCATATCGAGTTTCCTCTCTGACATGCCACCCTCCTCTCTGTATCAAGGGAAAAACATTTTCCAAGCTATGATTCTTTGGAAGAAGTTTCATAAAAGGTAAATGAATGAGAGAGATTTTCATGAATGCAGAGTTCCCATATTCCATGTCTCAAGGGAGCTCTCATAATTGTTTTGTATTTTTCAGAATGTTTAAACATCTATTATCTTCATATGTGCTCAACTGTGAGATGGAAACAGACAAGCCATGTTGTTCCTTTTTCTTAGTTTGGAAAAGAAGAGATTGATTTATAGCAAATAAGTGGAAACATTATATTGACCCTGTGCCCATTCAGTTACTGAGCTGAGTTATTGAATATATTGCAAAAAATACAATAAAATGTATCATCTAGTTTCTGTCCTCCAAGAGGTGGAACTCTCGGATCAAAAACCCCTTGGAGAATCTGATAAAAGATAATTTTTTGCCCCTAAAAAGGCACATAAACACAAAATTTTACTTATAATTCCATGACATCCCCAGTTTCCCTGTAGTCTTAAGGGGTCTATGCATCCCAGGATAAAAACCTCTTGTCTAAATGCTGGAGTAAAACCATACACAGTAGAAATGGAGTTAACAACAGTAAGTCACAAGGGAAGGTATGATAAGGCACCAAACGAGTGGTACAGAAAGCAGGAGTTGTGAGTCCTGAAACCAATGCATCGCTGAACTGGGGAATAATTAAAGAAAGACTGCATGGGATCATAAAGAATTGAGACGATTACATGAAAAGAGGAGAGACAGAATTTTAGGCAGAAAGAGAGAAAGGAGAGAAATTGGAAATAGTTTAGAATGCTTGGGGGACTGTCAATAGACCAGTCTGACTATCTGTGAAATGGGAGCAAAATGACTCCTGTGGTGTATTTGTGAAAGAGAAATAAAATTCTTGGTGGAAGGAGCCCCTAAACATTATTAATATGGTAGATGGATTTGTTTGGGGATAAATTAATGTTGTCATTGATTCTGTAGGGATTTCTAAATGTGTGCTAAACACTTCTAAAAGGTCTCTTATCTTTAAAAGAAAACACTGACACAGAAAAAAGTAACTTTCTCCTAATCCAAGTGAGAAGGTTCTCCTAAGATCACATAAGAGCTCCTTGAAGGTTACATTTTTTCCTATGACTTTCATGCATCTTTTAAATGTTCTTATCTTTATCTGAAAAACTGATTTATGAATACAAACAAAGGCCTGTGTTTTTAACCAGGGTAAACAATGCTTTCGTCGCTTCAAGACTTGGGGTAAGATCCGAAGCTCATCTTTTGTTCCTCTTTCCCCCAGCCTTCTTTTGCTTTCTACTAGATAGGAGCTGCCAGTGGTCAGGGAGGAAGTAAAGTGGTCAGTGCATTTTATTACTTTAGAGAGAGAGTCAAATCTTTGATGAACACAATATCAAATGCAAAACAGATGGACAATGGTTAATAATTCTATCTAGAGCTCTGAGTTGCTGCACTGGAATCCCGATTGGAGGCATCACAGGGAAGAATCCTCTACAGGATTCATCAAGGGACTGAATTACACTAAAATGAGATCCAGTTTCGGAATGTGAAAACTATGGCAAAATCCCCTAAAAGCAGGTTTCTCTGAGCTAAATTCCCCTCTAGCAGTATAGCCATTGAGAGTAATTACAAGCATCAGAGAATCATAGAATGTTAGGACTGGAATGGATCTGTGTCCTCCAGTCTGTCTCCATAACTGATGCTTGAGTTTCCTGTCTGACATGCCAGCCTCGTCTCTGAATAGACATCTGGAAAAGGGCTAAGTCAGTGGTGTGCTGGGAAATGCTTACCAATTGGATCCCCAAAAGAAAAAAAAAAAAGACCGTGACTTGTAGCTTTGCCAATTTCCATGGTGTAAATACTCCCTCTATGACCTATTCAAGCTTCCAACATGGCATCACCATTATATTTCCACCATACACATATGATAGAAATAACCTCAGGAACATAGGTAATAGTAAAACATAGTAAAATAATCAGGAGGAAGTGATAAACTTGGAATAATTTTACCTTTTAAGAAGGTAAATTATAATGTTATAAGATTTAACTTATAATAATGTAATAATTTGGCCCTTGGAGCCAGAACAAACTGGCTCCTTTGCACCACTGATAAGAGCCCTTAAAAAGGATGGCGTTCACCCTCCTGAGGAAGCTGTCAGCTGGTTCTGATCCATGGTGACTCCCTGCTGTCACTGCCCTGCACTCTTTTCTCGGCCTGTCTTCTCTACCTCACTTCCATTTCTCTATAGTTGCTTCTAACAACCAACACCACTCAGAAAAATAAACTCCAGCTGGATTAGTGATCTAATGCAAAATCTAAATGCAAATATGTAGCTCTTAAAGAATTAGGAGGTAGGTGGATGTTTTTATAAACTTGGGGGCAGGACAGACATCTTAAGCATGGTATAGAATTGAGAAACCATGGGGAAAAAAAGGATGAACAGACTTAATTTAATAATTTAAGACTTTTTTATAAGAAAATAAATCATTACTCAAAAGTTCAAGGAAAATTATAGAATGGGAGAAAATAAAATTAAGTACTGTATCTAGCAGGTTAGTAGCCATACCTGATATAAAAGCACTTAAAAACTAATTAGAAAAGATACATGCACACCCATGTACATTACAGCATTATTCACAGTAGCCAAGATATGGAAACAACCTAAGTGCCCATCAGATAATGAATGGATACAGAAGATATGGTGTACATATATAATGGAATACTACTCAACTGTGGCGTTTCCCAGGTGGTCAGTGGTAAAGAATCCACCTGCCAATGCAGGCGGAGAAGGCACTGGCACCCCACTCCAGTACTCTTGCCTGGAAAATCCCATGGACGGAGGAGCCTGGTGGGCTGCAGTCCATGGGGTCGCTGAGTCAGACACGACTGAGCGACTTCACTTTGACTTTTCACTTTCATGCATTGGAGAAGGAAATGGCAACCCACTCCAGTGTTCTTGCCTGGAGAATCCCAGGGATGGCGGAGCCCAGTGGGCTGCCATCTGTGGGGTCGCACAGAGTCGGACACGACTGGAGCGACTTAGCAGCAGCAGCAGCAGCAGCCAATGCAGGAGATGCAAAAGACGAGGGTTCAGTTTCTGGGTCAGAAAGATCCTCTGGAGGAGGAAACGGCAACCCACTCCAGTATTCTTGCCTGGAAAATTTCATGGACAGAGGATCCTGGCAGGCTACAGTCCATGTGGTTGCAAAAAGTCAGACACTGAGTGAGCACACACACATACACAGCACTACTCAACCATAAAAAAGATAAAATCTGACATTTGCAAAAAGGCATGGATGGACCTTGCTAAGTGAAAGAAGTAGACAAAGTAAGACAAATACCGTATGATTTCACTCATAGGTCAAATTTAAAAAACAAACAAAACAAGTAAAGAAATCAAACCAAACAAAAACAAAAGGTTGATACAGAGAACAGAGTAGTGGTTACCAGCAGGGAAAGGGAGGTGTAAGGGGCTTAGGACGGTGAAATGGATAAATGGGGTCATTCATATGGTAATGACTGGGCACTAAAATTTTGGTCATGAGCTTGCTGTAAAGTACACAGAAGAGGAAATATAATGTTGTACACATGAAACTTATGTAATGTTGTCAAGCAATGTTACCTCAATAGAAAAGTAATTAAAAGTTCTTAGAAATCAAAAGGAAGACAAAAATACAATTTAAAAAATGAGTCAAGGAAATGAACAAGTAGAAATCACAATCAAATGATGAGATAACCTTTTCACCTCACAGATTAGTAAACATTAAAATGTTTGATAACCCCAGTGTGGGGGAAGCCATGGTAAACAGACATTTACACACTGTTGATCAGAATGTAAATCAATACAATCATCTTGAAAAGGAGAAAACAGTAACATCTAAAACAGAAAAATAAGTATAAAAAATATATATCCCTTGACACAATAGTTTTGTTATGAATTAATTTAAAATTTTAAGATTGAGCTAAGGTCTATGTACAAAATATTTTTTTCACAGCATGGTGGTACATTCATAATATTGGAAACAATAAATGTTCTTTAATAGGAGACTTGGGCTTCTCTGGTGGCTTAGACGGTAAAGAATCTGCCTGCAATGAGGGAGACCGGCATTCGATCCCTGGGTCGAGAAGATGCCCTGGAGAAGGAAATGGCAACCCACTCCAGTATTCTTGCCTGGAGAATCCCATGGACAGAGGAACCTGGCAGGCTACAAGTCCATGGGGTCACAAAGAGTCAGACATGACTCAGCAACTATCACTCATTCATTAGGAAACTGGTTAGAAACCTATGGGATTGCCACAGAATATAAGGCCATTAAATTGTTATTTAAAGATCTGTATGTGCAAATAAAACTGGTTTCCAAGACTATGTCATTAAGTGGAAAAAAGATGCCAGGCATAGTGTTTAGAATTACTCCACTTATGTAAATTTAAAAGGATGTGTGTACATATTTGTATAATCATGTTTTTTATCTGGAAAGAAATAAAGGGTACTGTCAATAGGCATTACTGTTGGGTAGAGAGACTAGAAGTTGGAAGAGGAAAGATGTTTACCTTTCATTTTCTATCTCTATATATTTAAAAAACACCAGGTTCATGCATCACTTTTACTTAGAGAATAAACTCTTTTTTCCACCCAGAAATAAGTGAGTGTCTCAGTTCTGACTCTCCAGAAACAGACACCAGGACAAAGACTTGAGTGTGAGGGTTCATTTGGGAATTGAACTTGAGAAACCTGAGTAGGGGATGGAGGAAGGGAGCCAGAAAAGGGAAAGCTGTCAATCAAGAGTAGGCTGTCAATCAAGAGTGTGCTGTCAATCAAGGTACCACTGAGAGCAAAGGAATGGCTCCAATCCAGTGAAAAGCTTAAAACACAGAGTTAACCCTTCAACGGGTGCATGTCCATTAGCTTCTGTGGGTCACTGATTGAAATATGCTTTGGGGTATTTGTTCCATCACTTACACAAAGACAGAGAAGCTCTGGTGGCCCTGGGAAGCCTCAGGCAGAGGTGGGGCAGCCTGCCTGGTGATGGTGAGTGGAGGGATATGAGTGAGGCACTGGCTACATCGGCTGCAGAGACCACAGCCACAGGACCAGATCCTAATACATCAATTTGTTGTTACTTAGGACGGGGGAGCCTGGTGGGCTGCCGTCTATGGGGTCGCACCGAGTCGGACATGACTGAAGCGATTTAGCAGCAGCAGTCGCTCAGTCATGTCCAACTCTTTTACTCCTGGAATGTAACCCTCCAGGCTTCTCTGTCCATGGGATTTCCCAGGCAGGAATACTGGAACTGGTTGCCATTTCCTTCTCCAGGGGCTCTTTCCCATCCAGAGATCAAACCCACGTCTCCTGCATTGACAGGCAGATTCTTTGCCGCTGAGCCACTGGGGAAGCCCAGTACATCATTAGTATATGCATATTTGCTGACCTAGGAATTTTGTCTAGACTCTCCCTCCCAATACGTAGTAACCTACCTCAGCCTGATTGAAAATATAGGGAGAGAGATTTTTATTTTAGAATTGTTTTTGATTTAAAAAAAATTGATTTATAATGTTGTGTTAATTTCCGCTATACAGACAAGTGATTCAGTTATTTCTTTCTAAAATATTCTTTTCCATTATGGTTTATCACAGGATACTGAATATAGTTCCCTGTGCTGTACAGTAGGACTTTGTTGTTTATCCACTCTATATATACTAGCTTGCATCTTCTGACCACAAACTCCTACTCTGTCCCTCCCCCACTCCCTCCCCCTTGGCCACAACAAGTCTATTTACTATGTCTGAGTCAGTTTCTGTTTCATAGAGAGTTTCTTTGTGTAATATTTTAGATTCCACATAAAAGTGATATCATATAATATGTCTTTCTCTTTATGACTTACTTCACTTAGTATGATAATCTGAGTACATCAATGATGCCACAAATGGCATTGTTTTATTCTTTTTTGTGGCTGAGTAGTATTCCATTGTGTATATCACCACATCTTCTTTATCTATTCCTCTGTCGATGGACATTTAGGTTGTTTCCATGTCTTGGCTATTGTGAATAGTGCTGCTATGAACATTGGGGTGCATGTATCATTTTGAATTATAGTTTTCTCCAGTATATGCCCAGAAGTGGGATTGCTAAATCATATAGTAACTCTATTTTTAGTTTTCTGAGGAACCTCCATACTATTCTCCATAGTGGCTGCACCAACTTATGTTCCCACCAACAGTTAGAAGGATTCACTTTTCTCCACACCCTCTCCAGCATTTATTATTTGTAAACAGAATTATTTTCAATATAGTAGAACCAAAACAAAAACCCAATGTGAATGTGAAGCAATAGGGGATGAATTGAATGCATTCTGGTGTATCCTCTGTAAGCAGCCAAGAGAAAAAGTGAGATATATCTCGATAATTTTCATGACAAAGATCTCTGAGACACATCACAATATCTGTATAATAATATCTGTAGCAGGGTCTCATTTTTGTAAAGGAAAAAACAAGCAGGTAAAAACACAAAGTCCCAGTCCTATGCATATGCATTTATGTGTACACAAAAAAAGGTCAGGAAAAGTAAACAAATTGCAGGAGTGAATGGGATTTAAAGTATATGTTCTTGTATATTTGAATGCATTATTATATGGTTTTTTTGTTTTGTTTTTTTTAATATAAATTTATTTATTTTAATTGGAGGTTAGTTACTTTACAATATTGTATTGGTTTTGCCATACATCAACATGAATCCACCATGGGTGTACACGTGTTCCCCATCCTGAACCCCTCTCCCACCTCTCTCCCCGTACCATCCCTCTGGGTCATGCCAGTGCACCAGCCCCAAGCATCCTGTATCCTGCATCGAACCTGGACTGGCGATTCATTTCATATATGATATTATACATATTTCAATGCCATTCTCCCAAATCATCCCACCCTCACCCTTTCCCACAGAGTCCAAAGGACTGTTCTATACATCTGTGTCTTTTTTGCTGTCTCGCATATAGGGTTATCATTACCATCTTTCTAAATTCCATATATATGCGTTAGTATACTGTATTGGTATTTTTCTTTCTGGCTTACTTCACTCTGTATAATAGGCTTCAGTTTCATCCACCTCATTAGAACTGATGCAAATGTATTCTTTTTAATGGCTGAGTAATACTCCATTGTATATATGTACCACAGCTTTCTTATCCATTCATCTGCTGATAGACATCTAGGTTGCTTCCATGTCTTGGCTATTATAAACAGTGCTGTGATGAACATTGGGGTACACGTGTCTCTTTCAATTCTGGTTTCCTCGGTGTGTGTGCCCAATAGTGGGATTGCTGGGTCATAAGGCAGTTCCTTTTCCAGTTTTTTAAGGAATCTCCACACTGTTCTCCATAGTGGCTGCACTAGTTTGCATTCCCACCAACAGTGTAAGAGGGTTCCCTTTTCTCCACACCTTCTCCAGCATTTATTGCTTGTAGACTTTTGGATAGCAGCCATTCTGACTGGTGTGAAATGGTACCTCATTGTGGTTTTGATTTGCATTTCTCTAATAATGAGTGATGTTGAGCATCTTTTCATGTGTTTGTTAGCCATCTGTATGTCTTCTTTGGAGAAATGTCTGTTTAGTTCTTTGGCCCATTTTTTGATTGGGTCGTTTATTTTTCTGGAATTGAGCTGCATGAGTTGCTTGTATATTTTTGAGATTAGTTGTTTGTCAGTTGCTTCATTTGCTATTGTTTTCTCCCATTCAGAAGGCTGTCTTTTTACCTTGCTTATAGTTTCCTTTGTTGTGCAGAAGCTTTTAATTTTAATTAGATCCCATTTGTTTATTTTTGCTTTTATTTCCAGTATTCTGGGAGGTGGATCATAGAGGATCCTGCTGTGATTTATGTCGGAAAGTGTTTTGCCTATGTTCTCCTCTAGGAGTTTTATAGTTTCTGGTCTTACGTTTAGATCTTTAATCCATTTTGAGTTTATTTTTGTGTGTGGTGTTAGAAAGTGATCTAGTTTCATTCTTCTACAAGTGGTTGACCAGTTTTCCCAGCACCACTTGTTAAAGAGATTGTCTTTACTCCATTGTATATTCTTGCCTCCTTTGTCAAAGATAAGGTGTCCATAGGTGCGTGGATTTATCTCTGGGCTTTCTCTTTTGTTCCATTGATCTATATTTCTGTCTTTGTGGCAGTACCATACTGTCTTGATAACTGTGGCTTTGTAGTAGAGCCTGAAGTCAGGCAGGTTGATCTCTTCAGTTCCATTCTTCTTTCTCAAGATTGCTTTGGCTATTCGAGGTTTTTTGTATTTCTATAAAAATTGTGAAATTATTTGTTCTAGCTCTGTGAAAAATACCGTTGGTAGCTTGATAGGAATTGCATTAAATCTATAGATTGCTTTGGGTAGTATACTCATTTTCATGATATTGATTCTTCTGATCCACGAACATGGTATATTTCTCCATCTATTAGTGTCCTCTTTGATTTCTTTCACCAGTGTTTTAGTTTTCTATATATAGGTCTTTAGTTTCTTTAGGTAGATATATTCCTAAGTATTTTATTCTTTTCGTTGCAATGGTGAATGGAATTGTTTCCTTCTTTTTCTATTTTCTCATTATTAGTGTATAGGAATGCAAGGGATTTCTGTATGTTGATTTTATATCCTGCAACTTGACTATATTCATTGATTAGCTCTAGTAATTTTCTTGTGGAGTCTTTAGGGTTTTCTATATAGAGGATCATGTCATCTGCAAACAGTGTGAGTTTCACTTCTTTTCCAATCTGGTTTCCTTTTATTTCTTTTTCTGCTCTGATCGCTGTGGCCAAAACTTCCAGAACTATGTTGAATAGTAGTGGTGAGAGTGGGCACCCTTGTCTTGTTCCTGACTTTAGGGGAAATGCTTTCAATTTTTCATCATTGAGGATAATGTTTGCTGTGGGTTTTAATTTACTGTAAAACCCACATTAAAAAGGAGGGCTAGAAATAGTATATATTTCATAGATCATTGCAGAGACTAACTGAAGTAATACATGTAAAATGCCTATCACAAAGGCCCACGTACAGTCAATCTTCAATAAATGATTGGTGTCAAAGGAGATGACTTTTCCAAGCTGGAGAAACCTTGGGTGTGAAGTGAGTCAAACATTATCTACCTCCTCCCACATCTCTTTATTGCCCTATCATTTGGAACTACCACCAAGAGCCTCCTGCCAGCCAGGCACTGGGGATGCTTCAGAGAAGAGGACCAAGCTCTACCTTCACAGACTCATATTCTAATAATCAAATGTGCATCAGCCACATGGTAATTGATGCTCTGGAAGAAGATAAAGTAGGCAGAGGGGGTAGGGGTGTCCAAGATGGGGTTGCTATTGTTTACAGATGGTCTCTTATGAAGTGGTATTTGAGACTTTGAAGATGTCAAAGGAGAAAGCTTTTGACAATCTGAGGAAGATCCCCTGGAGGAGGAAATGGCAACCCACTCCAGTATTCTTGCTGGGAAAATCCCACGGACAGAGGAGACTGGTGACCTGCAGTCCATGGCGTCACAATGAGTCAGACACAACTGAGTGACTGAGCATGTGTATGTGCACGTGCTCACACACACACACACACACACACACACACCCCTGAGGAATAAGCTATCTAAGAATAGGGAAGAGCAAGTGCAAAGGCCCTGAGGTAACTGTACTTGGCCAGTTTGAGGACGAGCCAGGACACTGGTGTGGCTGGAGCAGAGTGGGCCCAGGGGAGAGGGAAGAGGTAGACCTGCCCAGGGAGGTCTCACAGGTAGAAGGTTCTAGAATGTGTGGATCTGGATGGACTTGTGGCAAGGCAGGGTATTTCCACAGAATGAGATGTAAAATGATCAGGGGGGCGGATGGGGATTAAGCTTGCCTTGATGTTTTCATATCACTGGTCGTAGTGCACAAAATGGATTGGGAGAGGGGCAGGTGGGCACGGGAGATGGGATGAAGGTCCTGCTTTACAAGGTGAGAGAAGGAAGACCATGGCAGCAAGTATGGAGAAGGAGGGGAGGGGAATCTCATGAAAAAGGGCTAAAAGGTGAAACCAGCAGAACCTGGAAATTCATTAGATGTGAATTATAAAGAAGACCTTAAAATAAATGGAGCCAAGAATGAAGCTTAGTGACAGAAACTGCTGCAAGAATGGCTCTCAGTCTTGGGGGAAAGGACTGCCCAGGATAGAAGTCTCCAGACTCTTGATCAACCACATCCCTTTCTACCTAGCACACACTTGAATTCTCTAGCTGCACCAATTACTGAGTTACTCAGAATGCCTTTACCCTACTTGGCTGCCTAGGGAACTCCTTTTCATTCTCCAAAACCTAGGTCAGGCATCACCACCACCGTACAGCTCAAATGAATCATTTACTCTTCTGCATCACTTTGGGCCTCATGTACAACCTAGTGCACAGCTTCCCAACCAATGTGAAGTAGTACATTGTGTGAGAAAATAGATCCTAGGTGTGCCCTTGAACTGTCCAATTGGCCCTAGAGTAGCTGGAGCCCCTGGCCAGTCCCCTTCAGCTACCAATAGCACATCCACGGACCCTAGTTCAGTTCAGTTCAGTCACTCAGTCGTGTCCGACTCTTTGCGACCCCATGAATCACAGCACGCCAGACCTCCCCATCTATCACCAACTCCCGGAGTTCATTCAAACTCACATCCATCAAGTTGGTGATGCCATCCAGCCATCTCATCCTCTGTTGTCCCCTTCTCCTCCTGTCCCCAATCCCTCCCAGCATCAGAGTCTTTTCCAACGAGTCAACTCTTTGCATGAGATAGCCCAAGTACTGGAGTTTCAGCTTTAGCATCATTCCCTCCAAAGAACACCCAGGACTGATCTCCTTTAAGATGGACTGGTTGGATCTCCTTGCAGTCCAAGGGATTCTCAAGAGTCTTCTCCAACACCACAGTTCAAAAGCATCAATTCTTCAGCGTTCAGCTTTCTTCACAGTCCAACTCTCACATCCATACATGACTACTGGAAAAACCATAGCCTTGATTAGACGGACCTTTGTTGGCAAAGTAATGTCTGTGCTTTTTAATATGGACCCTAACTGATCTCCTTTAAGATGGACTGGTTGGATCTCCTTGCAGTCCAAGGGATTCTCAAGAGTCTTCTCCAACACCACAGTTCAAAAGCATCAATTCTTCAGCGTTCAGCTTTCTTCACAGTCCAACTCTCACATCCATACATGACTACTGGAAAAACCATAGCCTTGATTAGACGGACCTTTGTTGGCAAAGTAATGTCTGTGCTTTTTAATATGGACCCTGGAGTACCTCACAAATGCTACCATTTTCTGTACATGCCATGCTCTGGGGGAAGAAACGGATGCACTAAGGATGTTATGTTGGAACTTTGAGTCTCAGTTTCCAGCAAGGCCACAAGTAATAGACAAAATATTCCAAAATGTGCACGTGAGTTCTTCAGTTGCACACTTATCACCAGGGTCCTGTGTAATAAACTGCATGTGCAATATCAGAAATAAAACCATTTTCTTTGTTAAAAAAAAAATCCAAAATGAACTGCAAGATTTGC
Source organism: Cephalophus harveyi (assembly GCA_006410635.1). Taxonomy (NCBI): domain Eukaryota; kingdom Metazoa; phylum Chordata; class Mammalia; order Artiodactyla; family Bovidae; genus Cephalophus; species Cephalophus harveyi. Next base: position 36,247 of record SJYT01076670.1, read on the forward strand.
AAGGAATGCTTATGAAAACCAGTTTTCTACTGTCAGTCCACCACCCACCTCCAGACTATACAAGATAACTAGAAGGCCAAGAAAAGAACTGCTGTGAACAGAATTTGGAGGAAGAGAGCTAACCTGTGGGTTCCACCTGGAAAAATGGCCTGTCTTCCTCAAAACAACACGCAGGGGCTTTGAGGAAGCATGTGGAGGTTTAAACTCTGTCCCTGAAGCTGGGGGACACAGTGGGCTGAAGTCTGATGGAGTCTGGAGGAAGAGCCTGGTGGGTCAGCCACTCTAACAGCCAATCGGGAGAGGCAGCCACCTGGGGACTGGCCAGCCCTCAGCATTGAGGGGCAGAAGCCTCCCAGGGTTTCCAGAGGGCAGGATGGGGGCCAAGCAGAGACCCACCACTGGAAGAAGGAGTCAGAACCACAGCTGGGGGTGCGCTGGTGGGTAGGGTCTCTTTGCTCTTGCTAACCTCAGCCTGCAGTCCATGCAAGGGGGAGAGGCAGGCAGAGTTTTCCGGATGAAATGAAGTGTGACGCTTTTGATTATCACAGGAGATTGGCCACATTAATTACTAAAATGAAGTGATGCTTTGAGATTTAAGTGACTGGGACAGTTCGCATATCTAAATGATACCAGGAGAGTAATGGGCACCTGTTTTTCACCCACCAAATTCTGTAAAGGGAGACTGCAGCGAGAATAAACTTCCCTTCTCGCTGCCCGCTGGGATCCTGGCTCATCCATCTGCACAGGTGCAGCTCTTTCTGCATCCCCTCCCATGTCTGCATCAGCTCCTTGAGAGTAAGGCCCATCCCTACCTGTCAGGCCCTTGGACTTGGTGCAGTGCTGGGTACACAGGGGCACCATGGCATTGGTGGATGGACCCAACCGCCATCCCGTCATGTGCTGCGTTTCTGTATCCTTCTTCCCAGTTTTCTCATTTGAAGCTCCTCACCTCTGAGCCTGGAGGGAGTTGTGGGTGAGGACACAGTGGTCATCCTCCACCCCCAGCTCAGCCCTTGGGCCACCAGGTGAGTCCTGTGGGGCTGACACCCAACACCAGTTCCCTTCAGCCACCAGCACCTCTTCATCACAGCGTGCCTTCCAAAGACCATTCCTTCCTGCTTTCCTGCTTTGAAGTTTATTTCCATCTCTCCCCAAAGGTCACCCGCTATACCACTGCTTCCCCATCACCTGATGGAGTGTTACTTCTTCCTTACCTGTGCCAGTTATGTGTGACTTTCCTTCTTCATCTTGGTTCACTTAGAATTCTTCGCATGTGGTGGCACAGGTGTCCTTATGTCTACGTCACTACCTTGCTACGTCTGTTACAGGTGTCCCCACAGGTGTCCCTACGTCATATATCACTAGGTCTGTGTTACAGGAGTCACCACAGCCACGGCACATGCCACTTCATCTGTTCTAGGGCATCCCCACAGCTACCTCATATATCACTGCGTCTGTGATACGGGTGTCTGCACAGCTGCCTCAGGCGTCACTGTGTCTGTGATATGGGCGTCCCCACAGTTACATTACAAGTCCCTACATCTGTGACACAGGCGTCCCTACATCTATGTCATACGTCACTGTGTCTGTAACACAGGCAGCCCCACAGCTACCTCATACGTCATTGTGTGTGAGACGGGCGTCCGCACAGTTACGTCATACGTCACTACGTCTGTGAGACGGGCGTCTGCACAGTTACAAGTCACTACATCTGTGACACAGGCGTCCCTACATCTATGTCATACGTAACTGTGTCTGTGAGATGGGCAGCCCCACAGCTACCTCATACGTCGCTGTGTCTGTGAGACGGGCGTCCGCACAGTTACGTCATACGTCACTGTGTCTGTGAGATGGGCGTCCGCACAGTTACTTCACACGTCACTATGTCTGTGACATGGGCAACCCTGCATCTACATCATACGTCGTTGCATCTGTGATATGGCATCCCCACAGTTACATCACAGGTCACTACGTCTGTGACACGGGCGTCCCTACAGCTACATCGTACATCACTACGCCTGTGATACGAGTGTCCCTACAGTTATGTCATACGTCACTGAGTCTGTGATATGGGCGTCCCCACAGTTACATCACAGGTCACTACGTTTGTGACACGGGCATCCCTACATCTACCTCATACATCACTGAGTCTGTGATACAGGTGTCCCCAGTTACGTCATACGTCACTGCATCTGATATGGGCGTTCCTACTTCTATGTCATACGTTATATGTTATAAGCATTGAGGGGTAATGAGGATGCTTACAACCCTCACCAAGGCTGCCTCATGCCTCCCTCCGAACCACTGCCACGTGTGTCATCCACATATTGCTCGGGCTATGGGGCTGGCTGAGCTCTGGGACCAGCCAGCCTTCAAGGTGGGACTCGATTTAGCTGCAAAGGGAGAGGTGTAGTGGCAACAAGCTTAGTCTCCAGCTCCACCCATTTGCAGGCACCCCAGGCTTTTCCCAGCCCTGCCTCTCATGCCGTTTGGTTTCTACTCAGCTGTATCTTCACTGTGCAGCTTCCTGGCCTTGGGGTCTTGCTTCCCAGGCCTGATGCCAAGGCTCCTGGGCTCTGCTTCTCCCACCTGGAGCCCTGGTCCCCACCTGTACCCAGCAGCCCTGGATCCTAGGAGCTGTAGGATCTGCTGACTGAACCTCTACTAATGGATCTTTCTGGTCATCCCTGTTCAGCTGCATCCCAAACCTGGTATGGTCTTGTTGGTTAGGAAATCTGGAAGTAATTCAGGTTTTATTAGAAATGGTAGGGGCAAATGACATATTATAGCACTTATATGGGGAATCTAAAAAAAAATGATACAAATGAACTTATTTACAAAATAGAAAATAGACTCACAGACATAGAAAACAAACTTACAGTTACCAAAGGGGAAAGGGCAGGATCGTGGGGTATCTATAAATTAGAAGTTAGGGATTAAACAGATATGCATTACCATATATAAAATAGAAAACCAACAAGGTCCTACTGTATAGCATAGGGAACTATATACTGTATATTTTAATAACCCATAATGAAAGAGAATCTAAAAAGAACCTATAATGGAAAAGAATCTAAAACTGAATCATTTTAATATATACCTGGGACTAACACAACATTGTTAATCAACTGCATTTCAGTTTTTAAAAAAGGTAAAATAAATGATAGGGACAAAGTTAGGAGGTGAGAAAAATTATCCGATGTCAAAGATCACAGAATGGCAACTCACTCCAGTATTCTTGCTTGGGAAATTCCATGGACAGAGGAGCCTGATGGGCTACAATCCATGGGGTCTCGAAAGAGTTGGACACAGCTTAGCTACTAAACAACGACAAAAGATCACTTGAGCCAAACTGGAAAGAAGGTGTTTCTGAAGACCTCAGAAAAACGTTGCAGCAAGCCGTCTTCTGGCTTAAGTTGTCTGTCTGCAGCTATGACACATGGTCATGACCGCCCACACAGTTAGTATTAAAAATGTCTAATAAAGTATGCTTCACATTGGTAAAACTCTGGAAACAAGAATAGAATTATATTGTTTAGTCTGGCAGAAATTACTAAAACAATCATAAATGAAAACCACGTTCCTTGATTCTTTGAGCTACGAGCACGAAACGCCCTTAATTCCAAAGGTTTGGGTAAACAGATTACTTGCAGTACATGAATGGAATGACTTCCTCTTTGCCAAACTACACATGAGGAAGTTTCAGGTACCCACTAGGCATCTAAGCAAAATGACCAGTAGGGAATTAGGTACACTTCTGAAATTCGGGAGAAGAAACTTGGCTGAATACATCCATTTGCAAACTGTTAGCTCATGGATGGTGTATTAGTCATAAGTCAGGGTGAGATCCCAGAGAAACAAAATAAGAGTTCAGGACTGGAAAACCGGGAGTACAGAAAAAAAAAATGTTTTAAGAAGTTAGAAAACCATACACTAGGAAAGGAGATAACACATACGTCGCTGTGTCTGTGAGACGGGCGTCCGCACAGTTACGTCATACGTCACTGTGTCTGTGAGATGGGCGTCCGCACAGTTACTTCACACGTCACTATGTCTGTGACATGGGCAACCCTGCATCTACATCATACGTCGTTGCATCTGTGATATGGCATCCCCACAGTTACATCACAGGTCACTACGTCTGTGACACGGGCGTCCCTACAGCTACATCGTACATCACTACGTCTGTGATACGAGTGTCCCTACAGTTATGTCATACGTCACTGAGTCTGTGATATGGGCGTCCCCACAGTTACATCACAGGTCACTACGTTTGTGACACGGGCATCCCTACATCTACCTCATACATCACTGAGTCTGTGATACAGGTGTCCCCAGTTACGTCATACGTCACTGCATCTGATATGGGCGTTCCTACTTCTATGTCATACGTTATATGTTATAAGCATTGAGGGGTAATGAGGATGCTTACAACCCTCACCAAGGCTGCCTCATGCCTCCCTCCGAACCACTGCCACATGTGTCATCCACATATTGCTCGGGCTATGGGGCTGGCTGAGCTCTGGGACCAGCCAGCCTTCAAGGTGGGACTCGATTTAGCTGCAAAGGGAGAGGTGTAGTGGCAACAAGCTTAGTCTCCAGCTCCACCCATTTGCAGGCACCCCAGGCTTTTCCCAGCCCTGCCTCTCATGCCGTTTGGTTTCTACTCAGCTGTATCTTCACTGTGCAGCTTCCTGGCCTTGGGGTCTTGCTTCCCAGGCCTGATGCCAAGGCTCCTGGGCTCTGCTTCTCCCACCTGGAGCCCTGGTCCCCACCTGTACCCAGCAGCCCTGGATCCTAGGAGCTGTAGGATCTGCTGACTGAACCTCTACTAATGGATCTTTCTGGTCATCCCTGTTCAGCTGCATCCCAAACCTGGTATGGTCTTGTTGGTTAGGAAATCTGGAAGTAATTCAGGTTTTATTAGAAATGGTAGGGGCAAATGACATATTATAGCACTTATATGGGGAATCTAAAAAAAAATGATACAAATGAACTTATTTACAAAATAGAAAATAGACTCACAGACATAGAAAACAAACTTACAGTTACCAAAGGGGAAAGGGCAGGATCGTGGGGTATCTATAAATTAGAAGTTAGGGATTAAACAGATATGCATTACCATATATAAAATAGAAAACCAACAAGGTCCTACTGTATAGCATAGGGAACTATATACTGTATATTTTAATAACCCATAATGAAAGAGAATCTAAAAAGAACCTATAATGGAAAAGAATCTAAAACTGAATCATTTTAATATATACCTGGGACTAACACAACATTGTTAATCAACTGCATTTCAGTTTTTAAAAAAGGTAAAATAAATGATAGGGACAAAGTTAGGAGGTGAGAAAAATTATCCGATGTCAAAGATCACAGAATGGCAACTCACTCCAGTATTCTTGCTTGGGAAATTCCATGGACAGAGGAGCCTGATGGGCTACAATCCATGGGGTCTCGAAAGAGTTGGACACAGCTTAGCTACTAAACAACGACAAAAGATCACTTGAGCCAAACTGGAAAGAAGGTGTTTCTGAAGACCTCAGAAAAACGTTGCAGCAAGCCGTCTTCTGGCTTAAGTTGTCTGTCTGCAGCTATGACACATGGTCATGACCGCCCACACAGTTAGTATTAAAAATGTCTAATAAAGTATGCTTCACATTGGTAAAACTCTGGAAACAAGAATAGAATTATATTGTTTAGTCTGGCAGAAATTACTAAAACAATCATAAATGAAAACCACGTTCCTTGATTCTTTGAGCTACGAGCACGAAACGCCCTTAATTCCAAAGGTTTGGGTAAACAGATTACTTGCAGTACATGAATGGAATGACTTCCTCTTTGCCAAACTACACATGAGGAAGTTTCAGGTACCCACTAGGCATCTAAGCAAAATGACCAGTAGGGAATTAGGTACACTTCTGAAATTCGGGAGAAGAAACTTGGCTGAATACATCCATTTGCAAACTGTTAGCTCATGGATGGTGTATTAGTCATAAGTCAGGGTGAGATCCCAGAGAAACAAAATAAGAGTTCAGGATTGGAAAACCGGGAGTACAGAAAAAAAAAATGTTTTAAGAAGTTAGAAAACCATACACTAGGAAAGGAGATAACCTCCCTTATGAAGCATTTGCTGCGTTCTCCCTCTATGGATGGGCCCACTGATATTCCTTCACTTCCTCCTTATCAAACACAAACCGCATCACGCTCCCCGCCTGGGGCATCGTCCTCAGAGATCAGCAGAGGATGGCTGTAGGCAGGACCACAGGAGAGGCAGAAACTCCCAACCCGCTTTTTCCAGATCTCAGTTCTAGGATCCAGGCGCTGCCCATGGCCCTCTGCCCCGACAGGGGGAGGGTAGGTGCAGAGTATAGGAGCTAAGGGTCCTAAGAGCAACCCTTCACATCTCCCCTGGCACAGGGCAGGCACCAGAGTGCCTCCTTCCACTTGAGGCACCTGCCAGAGATTCCCAGGCCCTCACAGAACCACCGTCTTCTTCTTCAGGCCTCGCACCACCTCTGCTTTCCCACCGCAGGAAGAGACATTGGCACCATGACCTCAGGGCCACCCCGAAGATGCCTGCCCTTCCCTATCCTTCAATGAGGGACAAAGGCTTTCATCCTCAGAGATGGGGCTGCACTGTGAACTAGAGCTTCCCAACTTCTGTGCCAGTTGTCAGTGTATCAATAAACTGATCCCCTAGGGCCTTGGGCACCCGGGCACCTGGAGCATCCCTCACCACCCCTCAGCATGGTCCCAGCAATGGTATAAATGTGCCCATTCCCTGTGGCAGCCATGACATGCAGATAGTCTACATGAGAGCAGATCATCCTAGTGAGTAGCTTCTGCTGAGGATGGGTCCACGTTCTGCTAGAGTCATCTCCACCCACTCAGCTTTAGCCAGAGCATCACTACCTGCAGGACTGGCAGCTGGCATGGAGGGCTGGGGACCCTAATCTGTCCCCGGTGCTGGGCCAGCCTGTCTTGTGGGGCACTCTGAGCTTTTGAAGTGGAAGATTTCCCCATCAATCTAACCTCCCAGAATCCTCCCTGGCTGCTTTTTTTTCCTCTCTCCCATTTTTACCCAAGGTTAGAGTCTACCTCAGCCAGCATCATACCCTTCCCTACTCTGACCCTATGCTGAGGACTCAGAAGCAGGATGGGGAAGCCTGGGGCTATGCCCTTAGCCCTGGTCACAGGTGACACAGCCTCCCATTAATGCTTAGCAGGAAGACTTCAGAACTGACAACCATGCTCAGTTTTAAGAGGTTTATGAAACACGTCCCCCCCACCCAATTAAAAAATGCAGGGATATTTTTAAATGAAAATGTGCTGTATTTCTATTTCTAAGCAAAAGCAGTTTTCAAACATTTCAAAAATGTTAGCTAGTGAGTCAAAAATCTTTTATTCTTTCTGTTTTCTCTCACTCTGAAAATACATACATATATATGAGCACACATTACCCTTGGAGGCATATTTTCTAGGATGTAAATAACAAAGGAAGAAAGTGTGTGGCAGTTGGAATCCTGATTCTTGAAAGAGATGGATCTGTGCCGAGCATTTCAGCACAGCGTTTAGCACCCTGTTCCCTGCAGAGCATCTGTTCCCTTCATCTGCATCCTCCTCGTCCTCCTATGCTCGCTGACCTGACCTGTGAGGCAGTTGGGCCAATACCCCATCCTTACACCACATGCTTGGAGAGGTCCCAGGGCTGGCAAGTCAAATGTGGGGCCAGGTCATTGCCTATTCCCAGCAAAATGAGTTCATATCCATTTCAGGCTCATTTTACTGCTGTTTTTGTTATAACTTGTTGTCCAGAAGAAGTGAGCAAGTTTGGGTACCATGAAGCAAAATAAAATTTGAAATTTTAACGTATGTTTATTTCTTAAAATCATTAAGAAACGATGTGGTATGAGGACTTTTGTGCTAGTCTTCAGTCCTCTCCCACGAAGTCCAGGAGGACTGGGTGCTCTGGCTTTGCCCTTGGGGTGCCTGATCTCTCTCCCTGTGCACAGACGCCGTGTCCTTTGCCTACAGCCGGGCTGTGTGGAGGATCCTGGCTCCTGTTGCTTGGGACATTCCATCACAGTCGCTCTCCTAGCAACATGGTGACGCCAGCAAACTCAACAATGACCTTTTGTCTTTAGCTCTATAAAGCCTGTGGCCATGAGTCTCACCAGAAAATTCAAAGGATTTTCTTTGCAAGTGAAGAGTGATTTCTAGCTGAAGCTTTGAATCCACTGCTTTCCTCCAACCTGGAAATACAAAACTGGGCCCGCACCGGATTGTCGCTTCAGGTGCAAGGCGTACCCAAAGAGGTGCCCTGGATGGGGAGAAGATGAGTCTGGATGGTCCCAGTCCTGGCTCTGTTTAGGGACCCACCTACAAAACACCAGCAAGCCGTTTAACTCTCAGATCTTACTGTCTTCATCTCCACAGGTGAGCAGTTACTTCTTAACAGTTCAGGGTACTTCCTGTCTACATTTCCTGGGCTGATGATTGTTCTTTTTTGGAATCACAGTCTCTGGGACTATACTCCTCACCTGTGACTTTTAACCAAAGACAAACAGATAATATTAGCCGAACAACTGTAAAAACACTTAGGTAATTAGCATTCTAATTTTGCTTACTTGGCACAAGAGGACCAAGGCACGCCTAGAATTGATATGTTATGTAGATGGTGGGGAACATTTGTTTTCCCTAATAAATTTTTTAAGGAACTAAACCAACCCGTTTTCTTTGTTGTTTCTCATTAGCTATCCTCTACCCAAGACTGTAAATCATGCACCCCTATTAGTAAAACCCTGTGAACATGTGCTTCCAGTATTTGCACTTTAAAAATACTTAATATTAACATCTATATTTATATATTATGTTATATTTTAGTATGAACACATTATGAATATACTTCTAATACTAAAACAAAATTTTAAAAGGAAAAAAGTTGAAATAAGATTTTAAAATTTTGATTAGAAACAAGCCAGCAGCTCAGTTATGGACTCACGTTAGAAGTCTCTCCACCTTCATTCTTTCGGCAGTCAGCCCACCGTTTGTAATTTTCTTCCTAACACTTTGCTTCTGTCTTCTAAAGGGTTTTCCAGCTAAAGAGAATGATTTCATTTTTCATCATTGCTTTATGTAAATTATTTCTCTATTGCAGTTTCTCCAGTGGCATATTTGCTATTAGGTAAGAAATCTCAAAAGTGGCTTCTAAATATGTGTAAAAATTCAGGACATTATTTAAAAATCCTGGATGGAGAATCACACAATTCTACACTTCAGACAAAACCAGAAACTTGGTTGTTTTTTGTTGTTTTTTTTTTTAAATATATTCTGACATTTTCATTTCAGATAGTTTGCTAACCATGATAATTTTGTTTTTATCATCTTCTACTATAGCAAGTGTTTGTCGCTCAGTTGTGTCCGACTCTTTGCAACCCCATGGACTATAGTCCTCCAGGCTCCTCTGTCCATGGAATTCTCCAGGCAAGAATAACAGAATGGGTTGCCATTCCCTTCTCCAGGGGATCTTCCTGACTGAGGGATAGAACCCAGGTCTCCTGCATTAAGGAATGCTGTCCATTTAGGTCATTGTTTACTGTTAACAATAATAGATGTAAAAAGCTATACTTCAAATAGCTTTTGTGTAAGAACTTTTTAAGAGAATTTTAGAGTTACAGAAGGATCCCTAAGATAGAATCAAGAATTCCCCTTACCCTTCATGCCGCTTCCCTCAGTGTGAACATCTAATATAAACAGAATAAATTCATCAAAATGAAAACATTAGCCTTAATGAAGTATTATCAACTGCAGACTTTATTTGAATTTCCCAGGTTCTTCCATCAGTGCCCTTTTTCTGCTCCAGGATCCCATCCAGGATACCATGTCACCAAAACAGCAGCCAATGCCATATCATAATTTTGTGAAGATTTGTTTCAGTCAGTTCAGTTCAGTTCAGTCGCTCAGTCGTGTCCGACTCTTTGCGACCCCATGAATCGCAGCACACCAGGCCTCCCTGTCCATCACCAACTCCCGGAATTCACTCAAACTCACGTCCATTGAGTCGGTGATACCATCCAGCCATCTCATCCTCTGTCGTCCCCTTCTCCTCCTGCCCCCAATCCCTCCCAGCATCAGAGTCTTTTCCAATGAGTCAATGTCCATACAATGGCATAGTAGGCAGTAATTTAAAAACATTATGTATCAGTATGTAAAAATAAATTTTAAGATTTAAAATATGATATAAATAAAGAAGTATGGCTCAGTGGTAAAGAATCTGCCTGCCAATGCAGGAGATGCAGGTCCGATGCAGCATCAGAGTCTTTTCCAATGAGTCAGTTCTTCGCATGAGGTGGCCAAAGTACTGGAGTTTCAGCTTCAGCATCATAAATGATATTATTTGGCACTCCAGTTTATTGAGGAGCCCACTGCAAGTGTTATAAGCTGCTGAAAGCAAGAACAGCTTTGTCCTTATCTTTCCTACTGTGGAATTAGGGCTCTGTTTTCTAATGGGCTGGAAATGAGGCAGTCTAGCTTGTGAACTGAATCATTGGCCCCTGAATCAGGGGCCAATCTCTGTCTGTTTATTAAATACTGAGGAAATCTTTTCTTCTTCCTTGCTTTTCCTTTTTTAAAGACAAAAGTATGTATCTCTAAAACTTCTAAAATTTCCTCTCCATAACGAATGTCCCTACTATCAAGAGAAGGCCAGGGTCTTTTGTACCCCTGGAGCCCCTATATCCCATTTTGGTGAACACTGCTCTACATGCTCCTTTGGCCGTCCAGAGACTCTATCCCAAACTCATGCTGATATTTATTTATTTTGGCCATGCTGTGCAGCATGCAGGATCTTAGTTCCCCAACCAGGGGTCAAACCTGTGCCCTCTGCCTTGGGAGTGCAGTGTCTTAACCACTGGACAGCCAGGGAGGTCCATCATGCTGATATTAACAAGGGCTAAGATAGGAAAACTGGACAGCTTCAGTGTCTTATTCTCCCCTAGTTAATTCACGTGTGTCTGAATTATTGGTCTATAATGAACAATTATTGAGTAACCTCTTAAGGCAGTGAGTACACACAAGTTTCTCCCAGAAGCACCTCTTAGACCATCCCTCAATCAACTGTTAAAACTTCTTGTACTTTTGGCAGGGTGGTGTGGAGTGTGAAGTACAATAGCCCTCAGGCACCCCGTAAGTCACCACAAACTATTGCGACTGGAAATTAAATCCCTGTCCTCTATGTCATTCACTTATTGAAGGAACAGCTACGTTGTGGATACTGTTCTGTGCTGTCCGATCTCCCCTTCAAGAAGGAGAAACTTCTCCCCCAGCTGCTGACAATGTGCCAGAAGTCCCTTACCATCACTCTCCTCAGGGATTGCCTCTGCTGAAGAAAAATGCCTCACCCCAGGTCCACTTCCTTCGAGGACCAGCCAGCGTCTGGTGCCTGATGGATGACGATATGATGGCCTGGCCCCTCCTCCCATCTTGGGGCAGCTCTGAGGGGCCATCCAGCTTCTGACTCTCTCTACCCCTCAGGATTGGCTTTGCTGGGACTCCATCGCAGGCGGACTTCTGCCTCCCTCCAGTCCTGTTTCCCCCACTCCCTTCCACAGGCATGCCTCCTAATAGATGTTCTGTACACAAGAGTCTCAGCCCAGAATCCACTTCCCAGAAAAGTCACCTAGGCTAGTTCAACAATCCAAAAACAGGGTGCAAAGGAAGGTCAACATCCTCATGCCTGAAGATGCTTCCAGAGATGGTCCTGTGTGTGAATGTGCACATGAAACTGCCAACATCCGCTGGATCATGTAAAAAGCAAGAGAGCTCCAGAAAAACATCTATTTCTGCTTTATTGACTATGCCAAAGCCTTTGACTGTGTGGATCACAATAAACTGTGGAAAATTCTGAAAGAGATAGGAATACCAGAGCCCCTGACCTGCCTCTTGAGAAACCTATATGCAGGTCAGGAAGCAACAGTTAGAACTGGACATGGAACAGAAGACTGGTTCCAAATAGGAAAAGGAGTACGTCAAGGCTGTAAGACTCTTGAGGGTCCCTTGGACTGCGAGGAGATCCAACCAGTCCATTCTGAAGGAGATCAACCCTGGGATTTCTTTGGAGGGAATGATGCTGAAGCTGAAACTGTAGTACTTTGGCCACCTCATGCAAAGAGTTGACTCATTGGAAAAGACTCTGATGCTGGGAGGGATTGGGGGTAGGAGGAGAAGGGGACAACAGAGGATAAGATGGCTGGATGGCATCACTGACTCGATGGACGTGAGTCTGAGTGAAGTCCAGGAGTTGGTGATGGACAGGGAGGCTTGGCGTGCTGCAATTCATGGGGTCACAAAGAGTCGGACACGACTGAGCGACTGAATTGAACTAAACTCCTTGGAAAGAAAGTTATGACCCAACCTAGGCAGCATATTAGAAAGCAGAAACATTACTTTGCCAACAAAGGTCCATTTAGTCAAGGTTATGGTTTTTCCAGTAGTCATGTATGAATGTGAGAGTTGGACTATAAAGAAAGCTGAGTGCCACAGAATTGATGCTTTTGAGCTGTGGTGTTGGAGAAGACTCTTGAGAGTCCCTTGGACTGCAAGGAGATCCAACCAGTCCATCCTAAAGGAAATCAGTCCTGAGTGTTCATTGGAAGGACTGATGTTGAAGCTGAAACTCCAGTCCTTCGGCCACCTGATATGAAGAACTGACTCATTGGAAAAGACCCTGATGCTTGGAAAGATTGAAGGTGGGAGGAGAAGGGGATGATGGAGGATGAGATTGTTGGATGGCATCACCGACTCAATGGACATGAGTTTGGGTAAATTCCAGGAGTTGGTGATGGACAGGGAGGCCTGGCGTGCTGCACTCCACAGGGTCGCAAAGAGTTGGACATGACTGAGTGGCTGAACTGAACTGATGTGCAGATTCTTTACCATCTGAGCCACCAGCAAAGCCCACATATACATGTCAGCCATTTCCTTAGAGAAAGTGTAGCATCCTATTTGTTGTTTAGTCTCTAAGTTGTGTCTGACTCTTTGAAACTCCATGGACTGTAGCCCACCAGGCTCCTCTGTCCATGAGATTTCCCAGGCAAGAATACTGGAGTGGGTTGCCATTTTCTCCTCCAGGGGCTCTTCCCCATCGGACCTGCATCTCCTGCATTGGCAGGCAGATTCTTTACCACTGAGCCATACTTCTTTATTTATATCATATTTTAAATCTTAAAATTTATTTTTACATACTGATACATAATGTTTTTAAATTACTGCCTACTATGCCATTGTATGGACATACCACATAATAGCCACCAGTTGAGTGCCCACTATTCGCTGGGCACTCTTGCAACCTCTTTGTATTTATTCAATACATATTTATTGAGAACCTATTATGTACCACGCACTGTTGTAAGTCCTACAGATACTAGCAACTATTATCTCAGGCTTCATTTCAACCTTAAGGATTAGCTACTGTTATTATCCCAGTTTTACAAAGGAGAAAACTAAGGTTTAAGTAACTTGTCCAAGGTCACAGGACTAGTAAGTAGTGGCACCAGAATCCATAAGCAGGCAGAGCTGGTCTCCAGTGCTTCTGCTCTTAGCCCCTCCATTAGCATCCCTCCCCAAGTCAGCTTTGATAGGCAGTCAGACTACATGCAGCTGGCAGCTGTTATAAACAACGCTGCAGTGAACATCTTTTCTCAGGCATCTTTGGGTTCTGTCTCCTCACTTTTAAAAAGCACTGGGAAAAGGAAACAGGTGAGTTCATTATATTGTTAAGAATACCTGTTAACAGTCCCAGGCCATTGCTCAGATCATTTTAAAAGGTGCCTTTCTTCAAAATTGGGGATTTAAGGAATCAAAAGATACTACATTCCATTCTTAATATGAAAATCTTGGGTTAAGCCTTTAAAATACTTCCATGCAGGCCCTGCGTGTTGGATGCATATTTGCAGATAGGGTAATACCTGGATTACCATTCCCAGCGTCTCTGGTGGGAAGTGGAATGTTTTTATTAAAATTTCTCTTGTTTGTGTTTCAGGGGGAAAAAAATGAAAGCAGATCTACAAGCCAGGTCTGGTTTTAATCAGAGCATAATCTTTATGAGACAACGCCAGGCTGAGAATTTTTCAATCTGATATTTTGAAAGAAAAATCCATGTTTCACAATGATACAAGCCAATCAGCCTTAGAAGGATGGAAAAAAGAAATCTCTTGCATAAAAGAGAGGCAGGAAATTCCAGAGAAGTTTCACAGGGAGGAGGGAGAAACCCACAGTCTGTATCACTATTTGTGAGCTTATTTCTTCGTATAGGATAATACTTGGTTTTGTTGAACAACCAAAATTCAGTTCAGAGGAAATAGCGGACTTCTCTCTCCCTGAAGTGGGAACATAACAATTTACTGAACATACTACAAACCCACAATGTGTCCTGTGATCCACTGGCCCTTTAAATAAATATTTTGTCCCCTTCAGGGACTCTTCCCATCGTGGTCATAGACCCATCGCATATTAGATGATTTAATGCCTGAGTAATTTGGAGTGTCTCTGTAGATATTGCTGAAATTTTTATAATTTCATGTGATGGTACATTCCACTGATGGGGAGGGGGGAGTAATCTGGCAAACTTCAGGGTGAGTTGTTGAGATTTATAAGCATTTTCATATAATGCTCAGCTAGAGTGGGAATAGTAAAATCTCAGTCTTCCAATAATCTGCAAAACTATTAATGGATTTCTAGGTCATGTTGTTCAGGGTTAACACTCGGTGGAATATATTTTTCATTAAATATGAAAGTGCTCCAAGTATGTTTTATACCAGGTGTGCTAACTTCACTGTTTCCTGGAGTGTCTATAATTTCAAAACTAATCGAGTCTCCTTTTATATGCTTTTGCGTGAATTCTGGCTTTCTTTTGAACAGTCATAATGACTCAGTGAAGGAGACTAAAAACTGGCAAGAAAAAGCCAATAAAAGCATAAAGTCCAAAGTTTCAGAGAAAGATTTACGAAATGATTTACAGTATAGTTCCCTCGACCAGAGCTTTCAACGTTACATTTATTTGAAAATACCTCATTTAGTGTTTATTTGTGCCAGTTCCATAGCATGAATCAAATCTCGAAGGTTCAATGAGCAAATGAAGCACCATTTTAAAATTCATCCTCGGAGGACAAGGGTGTCTCTTCTCTTTATCCCATTGTCTTATCTCTTTCCAAAACAAGAAATTTAAATTTTTATCTGACTAAAATCGTTACAGGTCCAAATATCATAGGGCTTAAAACTCTGTCTGCTTTGACTTACGTATTTCAATTTCTTAAGTCCACTGCAAAAAGAAGAACACTGGATAAATTAAAATATCTCATGTGTTCCTATTATTCTCCAGTTATTCCTCTTTGCCACATATTATATGTGGGTACTTAGATAAATACGATTGTCTTTTCTTCTGTTGCTTAAATCTCTCTGTCTATGAGAAGTGGAAAGAGCTCATACATTATTTAAGTTACTTTTTCTATAACTGTTAATACATACATGGACCCAAGCAAAGAGGTTGATAGAGTGAAGGTCTGCACAGATGTTCTGCCTGATTTCAAATCCCATCTGAACTCTGTATAGATGTGTAATAGTGAAAACACATTGCCAGAAACACCAGGTCTTAATGCTATGATGATGGTGTATCAGTTGTCCCCAACCGTTTTTGCACCAGGGATCGGTTTCCTGGAAGACAATTTTTCCATGGAAGGGGAATGGTTTCGGGATGGGTCAAGAGTGTTTCATTTATTGTGCACTTTATTTCTTTTATTATTACATCAGCTCCACCTCAGATCATCAGGCATTAGATCACAGAGTTTGGGGACTGCTGGTGTAAATGGTACTGTAAGAGGAAGAAATACTCAAATATTTTCAGCAAAAGGATATTCTCCTGATTTAAAAGATGGCTCTTAGTCTCTGAATCCTCCAGGGCCCACAGTAGAAAGTCAGTTTCATCCCGCTTTGCTAGGTGTGCATCAAGCTGATGTTTATTGACTGCCCTGGATTTTTCAGCATAAAGACTGGAAATTTGAGCTTTCCTTCAGGTTACGAGTCCAGCCTCGCTCTGCCAATGCCTGGCTTCTCCCAACTTCAGTTTCCTGACTCTGACTCTTGAGTTTGTCAGGCCCCAGTGGCTGTCTCTGTGAAGGGAGGAAGTGGAATGAAAGGGAATTTTAGGGGAGCCCTTCGCAGGAATTCAGAACAAAAACTTGGGAGGAAAATAGTGTCAGGCTGTTGCCCAACAGGCCTCCACTGTTGAACCTACATCCATGTATTTGTTTAATATCTGAACTGATGTACTTTCGGAGAAGATTTATTTCATTCTGAAATGTTGCCTCATTTTGTTTTTCAGTCTCTAAGTCGTGTCCGACTCTTCACGACCCCGTGAACTACAACACCCCAGGCTTCCCTGTCCTTCACAATCTCCCGGAGTTTGCTCAAACGCATGTCTGTTGAGTCAATGATGCCATCCAACCATCTCGTCCTCTGTCGCCCCCTTCTCCTCTTGCCCTCAATCCTTCCCAGCATCAGGGTCTTTTCCAGTGAGTCAGATCTTCTCATCAGGTGACCAAAGTTTTGGAACTTCATCTTCAGCACCAGTCCTTACAATGAATATTCAGAGTTAATTTCCTTTAGGATTGACTGATTTGATCTCCTTGCTGTCCAAGGGACTCTCAAGAGTCTTCTCCAGCGCCATAGTTCAAAAGCATCAGTTCTTTGGCGCTCAGCTTTCTTTATGGACCAACTCTCACATCCATACATGACTACTTATATTGCCTTATGCATCACAGCTTATGGAAGATAGCCCTCTGTAATGATAAAGTGAAATCACACACATACCTGAGATGTGAGCAACATGTATTTTAAAAACAAATACATGGGGAAACTTTCCTGGTGGTCCAGTAGCTAAGGCTCCATGCTTCTAATGCAGAGGGCCCAGACTCAAGCCCTGGTCGGAGAACTAGATCCCGCATGCCACAACTAAGAGTTCGCATGTCTCTACTAAAGATCCTGCATGCCGCAGCTAATATCCAGCACAGCCAAATAAATATAAATATACAAACAAAAACACAATTACATGATGGGGGAATATGGGAAAGATACAGAGAACAAAAGAAATGATCAGCAACAGGGGTCCTGCTTAGAGAGATTCATTGAAGGAATTGGCTCATGGTTGTGGAGATGAGTAAAGACAGCATTTACTGGGGAGCTGGTCAGTTAGGCTGGAAGCTCAAGCAAAAGCTACTTTGCAATCTTGAGTCCAAAATCCACAGGGCAGGCTGGAAGGACAGAAATCCCGGCAAGATTTGTGTGTTAGGGTCTTGAGGCAAATTTCTTCTTCCAGAAAACTCAATGTTTGCTTCAACTGATTGGATGAGGCCCACCCACATTATAAAGAGTAATCTCCCTTTCAAGTTAACTGAGTATAAGTGTTAATCATATTCCAAAATGTCCTCACAGCAACATCTAGACTAATGTTTGACCAAACACCTGAGCACCGTATCCAGGCTGACACATAAAAGTAACCCTCGTGGTACTTTCCCTGACTATAAAGGAGGACACTTGAAGAGTGAGTAACTTGCTCAAGGTCAAACCATTAAGAATGAAATAATATCAAACTTTAGGCTGTGCAACCTCAGTGTTTCTGCTCTTAATCACAGACCCTGGCTGTTGCTTAGACTAATCGCTAAACTAGACAGGGAAGAGGCTCTAAAAAAGAAGCATCTGAACCTGGTGGCTTTTGATTTAAGGCAAAGGTTTTAAAAAACAGGGCAAACAAGATGGAGTAACAAGGGCCAGATTTGCCCTCTTGTCTAAAATAGCTGGTAACAAAGGCAGTGCATATGAAATAAGAGTTTGAAAGATGTTGAACATCAAGTAGGAAAGGACAGTGATCCTTGAGAGATGAGATATAAGCCAGGGGCTGTCTAACTCCCCCAGCCCTACAGGAGGGTTTCCAAGGGTGGGCCAGGAAGGGAAACCCAGGTAGATCTCAGTGGTCTCCCTGAGTTGATGAGACAGAGCTGAGGGTCTGGGAAGACCAAGGTGGCTGGAGTTGCTGGGAGAGGAGGGAGTCATATGACGAAAGTCTCCAGAAGCATCCTGAGAATATTCCCTTAGGCTTCCTCTGACAGCCTATCAGCAAATGTGTATGTGGAAACTCCTGTGGCTGGGGGAAGAAAAACCCAAGAGATGAAACTAACCACTTGCCAGAGATCACACAAGACCAGAGCAAAAGAGGAGTAATCAGTGGAGCTGTGAGGGGAGGTTCCAAAAGTGCTAGCCTTGGTGATGAGGTGAAATTAGACCTGGGCTCCATTCTATCTGGTTCTGCCTATGTGTGTGTGTGTGTTAAGTCTCTTCAGTCATGTCCAGCTCTTTGCAACCCCATGGACTGTAGCCCACCAGGCCCCTCTTTCCATGGGATTCTCCAAGGCAAGAATACTGGACTGGGTCGCCATGCCCTCCTTCACAGGTTCTTCCCAACCCAGGGATCAAACTCGTGTCTCCTGCGGCTCCTGCATTGCAGGCAGAATCTTTCCCACTGAGTCACCAGGGAAACCCCTGGTTCTGCCTAACAAACTTTTAAAGTAAACTTGAAAAGACTGAACCATTTTCAGGTAATTTAACTATGCTCCAGAATAGGATTCAAGAATAGTTCTAGGAATAAGAAAATAGGTAGCACCCCACAGGGTAAAATTCAGTGTCTCGTATCCAATCTAGATTATGAGGCATGCAGAGCAACAGAAAATTTTTACCCATATACCACATACCACAACTAAGAGTTTGCATGACGTAACTAAAGATCCCATGTGCCACAACTAAGACCCAGTGCAGCCAAATAAATATTTTTTAAAAAGTGATATACAAACTGAAATTCTATGAAGACTACTGTATTTAAGACTAGAAACGCAGTTCAGTTCAGTTCAGTTGTTCAGTCGTGTCTGACTCTTTGTGACCCCATGAACCGCAGCAGACCAGGCCTCCCTGTCCATCACCAACTCCCGGAGTCCATC
>SJYT01076680.1:0-24107 GCA_006410635.1 Cephalophus harveyi
GTATGGATGTGAGAGTTGGACTGTGAAGAAGGCTGATCACCGAAGAATTGATGCTTTTGAAGTGTGGTGTTGGAGAAGACTCTTGAGAGTCCCTTGGACTGCAAGGAGATCCAACCAGTCCATTCTGAAGGAGATCAACCCTGGGATTTCTTTGGAAGGAATGATGCTAATGCTGAAACTGCAGTACTTTGGCCACCTCATGTGAAGAGTTGACTCATTGGAAAAGACTCTGATGCTGGGAGGGATTGGGGGCAGGAAGAAGAGAGGACGACCGAGGATGAGATGGCTGGATGGCATCACGGACTTGTTGGACGTGAATCTGAGTGAACTCCGGGTGATGGTGATGAACAGGGAGGCCTGGCGTGCTGCGATTCATGGGGTCACAAAGAGTCGGCCACAACTGAGCGACTGAACTGAACTGATGCAGATGATACCATCCTTATGGCAGAAAGTGAAGAAGAACTAAGAGCCTCCTGATGAAAGTGAAAGAGGAGAGTGAAAAAGTTGGCTTAAAGCTCAACATTCAGAAAATTAAGATCATGGCATCTGGTCCCTTCACTTCATGGGAAATAGATGGGGAAACAGTGGAAACAATGGCTGACTTTATTTTGGGGGGCTCCAAAATCAGTGCAGATGGTGACTGCAGCCATGAAATTAAAAGACGCTTACTCCTTGGAAGGAAAGTTATGACCAACCTAGATAGCATATTCAAAAGCAGAAACATTACTTTGCCAACAAAGGTCCATCTAGTCAAGGCTATGGTTTTTCCAATGGTCATGTAGGGATGTGAGAATTGGATTATAAGGAAAGCTGAGTGCTGAAGAATTGATGCTTTTGAACTGTGGTGCTGGAGAAGACTCTTGAGAGTCCCTTGGACTGCAAGGAGATCCAACCAGTCCATGCTAAAGGAGATCAGTCCTGGGTGTTCATTGGAAGGACTGATTTTGAAGCTGAAACTCCAACCCTTTGGCCACCTGATATGAAGAGCTGATTCATGTGAAAAGACCTTGATACTGGGAAAGATTGAGGGCAGGAGGAGAAGGGGAATGACAGAGGATGAGATGAGTGGATGGCATCACCAACTTGATGGACATGGGTTTGGGTAGACTCCGGGAGTTGGTGATGGACAGGGAGAGCTGGCGTGCTGTGGTTCATGGGGTCGCAAAGAGTCAGACACAACTGAGCAACTGAACTGAACTGAAGAAGACATCTAGGAAGACTCCCATATTTCTGACTTTGTAATCCAGTGGTGACTGTCAATATGTTGGAGTAGAGAATGTAGCTAAAACAGATCTGGAGAGGAAGCAAGTTTGGTTTTAGAAATGCTGAATTGAAGGATACAGAGTAACAGTTGGGAATGTGTCAGTTGCTCAGTTGTGTCCAACTATGAGACCCCATAGATTGTAGCCTGCCAGGCTCCCCTGTCTGTGGCATTGTCCAGGCAAGAAATCTGGAGTGGGTAGCCATTCCCTTCTCCAGGGGATTTTCCCAATCCTGGGATTAGAACCCAGGTCTCCTGCGTTGCAGGCAGAACCTTTACCATCTGAGCCACCAAGTAACACTTAAATGGAAACAATTTCTAAGTAGTAATTATAGAGATAAATATATAACTCAGCAGAGCCCTAAGGCTGAGTGAGATTCAAAAGCCAAGGATTAATCATCAAATAAATTGAAGTTTTACTCATTAGACATTGTTATTTATTAAAAGAGATGACTATTAAAAAGGCATTTTCACAATGCAACCATGATGTCTGAGGCTGGGATTTTAATTTCCCCCAGAAATTAAAGTTCTCCTCTAGGACAAATATGTATTTTGTGGTGGTGATACGTCCCTCTCCCCCTCTAGTATTATTCTCCATACTTAGTCATGGTCCTTTTATATGAATGGGTGATATAAATCATGACTGAGAGAAAAGACATCTCATTAGAAACCAGCAACTGTTTGATATGTTTGCCAAAACTCTGTACAACTTGGCTTCTTTCCTGCTACTTAAAGTGAGTGTCATTTCACTATAATTCTAAATGCAATTTAATATTAGCTATGAATTTTCAGGGTAGGTTTAATTAATCAAGGCCTTAAATTAAATTGAAATACATATTACAAATATATGCATTACAAACACATTTATATAATTTATAAATAGCTGGGTATATAAATTACTTATCTATAAAACATACAGCATCTCACGACTATTGATTTCAAGTAGGATCAAGACACTTGAATTCAGGGCACAGGAAGGAAATATGATAGCTGTACATTCCATAATCAGCTAACTTCTGGCAAACTCATTAATTTTTTACAAGAAGACAATATTCAGAATTCTAAACCTCAAATGGTAATGATGCTTCCTGAGCCAACTCAGTTATTCTTAGCACTTAAATCTTAAGAAACAATTAGAAAGTAATTTTTTAAATGAAATTAGAAGATAGCTTTAGAAGAAAATTAAGGAAGTTAATTAAGTACAGTAGTGAGAAAATAGCTTTCAGATATGTTGCGAACAAACAGTATCAGGGATTTTTCTCTACACATATTTTGAAAAGCAGTCTCTCAAAGTTCACATTTAGAAGCAAGAAAGGAAAAGTCAACAGGTGAAATTTACTTGTACAAGGTGATTAGTGACAAATGAGTAGCACTTCTTTCTCCCAAAAGGAAAAGTTTATATGGCATTTATGATTTCATTTGCCTTGAAATTTATCCCAATTTGAAGAAGCTCTTTCTACTGACTGCTAAGTAAAAGCAGTTGATTCAGTTGGGTTTGCTTTGCAGGAGTTGTTCTGTGTGTATGAAGAGAGCAAAAAAATAAGGATTTTAACTGTCACACTTCCTTCCAATATTCTCTATAAAAGATATCAGAGACAGGTTCCTTAATATAACAAACAGGCATAACACTGGGTCTGTGTTTAATGTATTAGTAAAAACTGTCCTATTTGAGCCTCCTTTCTGATTAATAAACTGAGTAAACAATGTCTGCAGGCAGATAAGACAGTGCTAGTTTTCTGGGTTTTCTAACCAGTCGGGCAAAGGGATGTTGGTGAAGGGAGACAGAGACATTGGTTCCCACTCCCTCTGTGCAGCAGTGAGGAATGAAGGAGGCTGAATGTGGGCACCTGATAATCTATCACTTTGGAGTTAGGAGTGCTGGTTTAGACCAACAGGAAATGCAATGAGGTTTCCAAGAAATAACACTGGCAAAATCAGATCTCTTCTGGACAAAAAGTGGGGGCCAATAAATGAGGGTAGGTGTTTAGAAGGCACTCTGCTGTATGCAGTTGACAGTCTAACTGAATAATGGAACCAACAGGAAATGGAATGAGGTTTCCAAGAAATAACACTGGCAAAATCAGATCTCTTCTGGACAAAAAGTGGGGGCCAATAAATGAGGGTAGGTGTTTAGAAGGCACTCTGCTGTATGCAGTTGACAGTCTAACTGAATAATGGGTGCTTTCTTCAAATGAGGCTGGCACAAGCACCCTTTCCACGACTGTATTTTATCTCAGGGCCCATTTGCCTAAAGTTGAGGCACTATTACCAGTCGACTGTGGAGGTAATGTGGCCACGTGGTACCAGCATATTTCTATTTCTAGAAAGATAGCAGAGAGAAGCCAGTCAGTGTAATCACTCCTGTGCATGCTTACCATAGGTAGGAAGGGGGTTTTTCATTTTGCTCCTGGAGCTGAACCACCAAAGTTGAGAAGGAAAAAAGTAAGGCTCTGAATTAAGCGGGGAAGGGGGAAGAATCGGATGTTAGGAAACATTGACTCATGTGCTTTCCTACTCCCTGGAACTAAACAGTATCAACAAATAATCCTGTTTTATTTGCCTTTTTATGCATCCATTAATGCATGCTTCTTCCTTCAAGTACAAAAAGAAAATATGAGGAACTATTTCAAAATGATGGAGGATTTTTAGCTTAAAATTGTATCCCCAGTTGTTTGTTCAGGTACCTATTCTATGCTAGTCATCAGAGGGCATTTGGCCAGATTTGGAGGAATTTATTGAATAGGCTATACTTAGCCAAAGAGAGAAACCAAGGTGAATAGATGTTCAAGGCTGCCTTTGCAACCCATACCCCCACTTCCAGAGTAACATTCATCCCTGAGAGTCAGGAGCCCCTGAAGGGCCATCCTACGAGTCACACGGGAATGTCCCCATTACCAGCTAGAAGTAATTTTACCATGCCAGAGGCCTGCCGGATTTCCAAGAGATGAGTATCCTGCTCTCTCAGACATGTCGTTCTGGTGTTTCTTCCATAAGGGCAGAGTCTCTAAATAAATCTAAACTGACTTTTATTTGAAAAGAGCAAGTGTAGTTGGTGTGTCCAGGAATTTTAAGTCACAGAAGCAATAAATTCGAGCACCCTGTTTCATCCAAACAAAGGGGCCTCGGAAGGACAGCTGGTATTTACAAGGACTGCGGAGCCTTGAGTAAGCATTTTTCCTAGCAGCCGTGGAAGGTTCTAATGCAGAGCATTACTGTCAGCTTATTAAACCTTAATGGTACTCCTTAAATGCTTTACACTAGAGCTGCAGGTAACTCACTCAGAGCATGGCTCCTGGAAGCCACCTCAACTCTGTAGCCACCCTGTAGGTAGCCACCCTTTGACCCAGCATTCCTAAATACTGACTGGTTACCTCGTGAAAATCAAGGGTCCTCTAACTAAGGTCATGGGTCAAATTCCACACAATCTCCACTTCTTCTTTTGTATTACCAGTGAATAAGGAATGTTTTTTGCATTTAAAAATCATTGAAAAGAAGCCAAAGGAAAAGAATATCTTGTGAGACATGAAAACTATGTAAAGTGAAACTTCAGTGTCCATAAAAAAAAGCTGTATTGGAATAGAGCGACATTCATTCACTTATATGTTGTGAGGCTGCTTTTGCACTACAATTGCAGAGTTGAGTAGCTGTGACAGAGCTCTACAGCGCACAACGGAAAACTACCTGTGCCCTTTAGAGAAAAAGTTTGCCAACCCCTAATTTGGAGCATTATCAGTCATTTTCATCCTTTAACAGGTTCTCAAATGTATTACTGTCAATTTAGAGGAGGGTTTCATGTCAACCTCTTTACCCAAGGTCACAATTGATCACTGCCTTACAGACAGGCCTGTTGCCCACACTTGAGAAGAGCATCTAAGTGTTCTGGTTGAGCTAACCAAGAATCAAGGTTTCAAAATGGTACCTTTAAAAGTTCAGGACTAACACGCAATGTGAAGCTTAAAAGTAATATACAAGATTTTTTTTGCACTAAACATATGAGAATTTACAGATCAATATGAATGTTGCCAGTGCTCAAAACTAATTTAGGCTGACCCATAGTATGATCACACTCTAGTTTTTATAATGTCTGGCTATGTAGCTACTACAAAGGTTTCCTGTATTTTCTGGCATTCCCGTGTCTCACAGTATCCAAAGAGGGTCTCATCTTTCTAACCTGAAAAAAAAATCCATGTTCATAGAAATGTGACACTTCATATGCTTTTAATATCTTGGCTCTAATGTCAAGAGCAGAAAATTCTAAAACTGCTTTGAGTAGCAACAGTACCTTTGTGCATGCGCGCGTGCTAACTTGTTTCAGTTATGTCCAGCTCTTGCGACCCTATGAACTGGAGACTGTCAGGTTTCTTGGCCCATGGTGTTCTCTAGGCAAGAATACTGGAGTGGGTTGCTATTGCCTTCTCCAGGGGATCCTCCCAACCCAGGGATCGAACCCAAGTCTCTTATGTCTCCTGCATCATCTTTGTAATAAGTATATATTATCCCAAATAACTTCATATTAGTGAAAGATAACATTCATTTGGACCTCCTGAAAAGATTTTCCAAAATGAGTTTCATGACCTTCTAGCTTCTTCCATTGAAATGTGTCATCTTACGAGGTAACATAAAAGCAGAATTAACTTACAACACCTTAGACAGTGACAGGACAGTCTAAGTTACCAGCTAGTTATCTATAGAGCCAATGTGAATTCACTCTAATCCTTATTTTCTAAGAAATGTTCAATTTGTTTCCACTATGTTTAAACAAGAGTAACATCTATTTATAATATCTAAAAAAGAATAACAATAACCGCATTTTTTCTCTTGTAAAGCTTCATATTCTGTTATAAAAAAATGAAAAGAAACTAAGAGATAGCAAATAGTCCTTCATTCATATATTCATTAAGGAAGATTCACTATATGAAGCTCATGGTAAAGGAGAAAGATACCTAAATAGAAACCAAAACAAAGCGTCTAAGGGGTACACAAGTTCTAGCCTGGGGTGAGAAGGAGGCAGGGAAAACGTCCTAAAGGATCAGTCCTTGAGGTAAGCCAGAAGGATGAGGCATTTTCTGCCATGTCAGGGCAGGCTGGTCCCTGTGGTTTGGTGAGTAACATATATTAGAACCTCTTGACCAAAGGAGCATCCACTGATCAGTCAAAAGAAGACACAGGGATAGTAAATCTGTTTCATTTTTAAAGAGTCCCTTTATTAATATGTATATAAGTTCTCCTGGCAGGGCTTAGGCCTCAAGTCTTTGCAGGTAAAACTTTATCCCTAGCAACTGATAGAGGAGAGGATAAAGAAACTCCAAAGAACAAGGGAAGAGGAATGGTTTCTCAGGAGTACTGCTTGGTCCAGCCTGGAATTTGGACTTGTAAGAATTTATATTAGAAAAAAAAAAAATACATTAACTAGTAAAATTCGTGCACCTGGCTCAGAGGATAAAGCGTCTGCCTGCAATGTGGGAGACCTGAGTTCGATCCCTGGGTCGGGAAGATCCCCTGGAGAAGGAAATGGCAACCCACTCCAGTATTCTTGCCTGGAGAATCCCATGGACGGAGGAGCCTGGTGGGCTACAGTCCATGGGGTCGCAAAGAGTCGGACACGACTGAGCGACTTCACTTCACTTCACTTTTGACTAGAAAAAGTGAATTATGCATATTTCTCACATTCCACATTCTGTCTGTGTTTCTGGTCCTGTTTGCGAGCCCTAAACTTCATCTGACCATCAACGGTACAACGGCATATGGTGTCAATTAATACTAAATTTGAATTTCATAATTTCTGCAAAGCTTTGGATCAACTCTACAAACCACATCACTAACTCAGACGGCCATCCCTTAAATTTATGTTTTGATTCTAAGGCACAACAGAGCTTGGATAGGCCAATACAAATCCATCATTAATCCTACAAAAGTGATTTAAGGCAAGAGTTTTCATAATAGAGAATGGAAGGTGAAGGTGAAGGTAAAGTCGCTCAGTCGTGTCCGACTCTTTGCGACCCCATGGACTGTAACCTACTAGGCTTCTCCGTCCATGGGATTCTCCAGGCAAGAATATTGGAGTGGATTGACATTTCCTTCTCCAGGGGATCTTCCCGACCCAGGGATCGAACCCAGGTCTCCCGCATTGGAGGCAGACGCTTTAACCTCTGAGCCACCAGGGAAGCCCATAATAGAGAATAGTGATCAATATTTCTTATATTTTATATATTTTCTGTACCTAATATTAAGTGGAAAAAATTACAAAATAATGAAGAATAGTAAATGGTTGTTTAATGTTACCATTTTGGGGGGAAAAGTCTGTTTACGAACACAATTGCATTGAACAGAAAAAAATATGAGCAATAAAATAAATTTGAACTTGCACTCCAGTCTTGTTAAATTCAATCTTGTCCAACATTTCACAAATACAGGTTCTGAATTTGCTTTATTTTGTCAATGCTTAAATTACCAATTCCAAACAAACAATCTTTCTGGATGTTTTTAAACTGACTTACATCAAAAGGCAAACTGACAAAAATAACTTGAAATTTCAATGAGGATGAAGAATCACTGTGTAAAGAGTGAGAAAGTCAATAGGCATAAGTGTATTTCCCACAAAACTACAATGCAGACCGCTTCACTAATAACTGAGAAAATTCTAAATTTTTGTTGCATTGAAAGACCATTGGAAGAGAGGACAAACCACTGCTGATGTGTAAAACGCTTCAGTAGTTTATCACAATAATTTCCCTGGAAGTCATGTGAATAGAGCAGCACCTTTAAATCTATCTTAATTACCAGCACATGCAAAACATAGAATGATTGCTTTACAAAAGCCATTAGTCTACATGCTGCAATGAGGTGAATGTCCTCAGTGGGCACACTCTTTCTAAGCAGACTGTGTAGGAAAGACTTCACTGTTTCTCTATAAAGATGAATGGGATGCTTATGTCTCATACCTACTTGATATGCAATCATTTTAGAAAAATTATAGATTGATTACATTTAGCTACAGAACTGCCATATTCATAAAGTATTACAGGCCTTTGTCACTCATCCATATAGCTTTCTACACAAAAGAAGTCTGGGAGAGTAACTGAGGGAATAAAGTGCTTTAAAAGTCACTGACTTCATGCAATTGCCACAAGGGTTGTCCTTAAGGTCTTTGATGGTGCAGGACCATGGGAAAGAAATGAGTTGTCAGTTTGGCTATGAATACAAATAAGAACTGGGCTAGCCAGGTGGCACCAGAGGTAAAGAACCAGCCTGCAAATGCAGGAGGTGTAAGAGATGCAGGTTTGATTCCTAGAGAGAAGCCTGGTGGGCTATGGGCCATAGGGTCCCAAAGAGTTGGACATAACCGAAGCGTCTTAGCATGCAAGCATAAATAAGAACTAATATTCATTGGTTATCTACAATTTTATCATTTAATTCATGGAACTACTCTGTACAATATATTTCATTGTCTCTATTTTACAGGCATGAGAACTAAAGCTCACCAAAATTATAGATAATTTGCACAAAGTAAATATGTGAAGGATCCAAGTTTAAACCTAGGTGTGTCTTATTTCAAAATTCACATTCTCCTTCCACTCTACCATGACACTGCACAAGTGCCTCAAATGTCAAAAAATGGAGAGAAACACCTGGTGGTAATTTAAATAAGAAATGATTAACTCCTGGGTTAGCTAGGCATATTATAATAGAACTCTAAAGGGGAACGATTGTAATGGTGATATAAACTATTGACAAAGGCATAGAAGAGGAAGGTTAATTTTTCCTTGCTGCATGGAGGAGCATCTCCCCCACACATATCAAAAAATAATAATAATAATTTCAGAGGGTCTTGAAGGATGAGTAGAAATTCAATGCAAAATGGGTGACCTGGGCAAAAGGTTGCTGCTGCTACTGCTGCTAAGTCGCTTCAGTCGTGTTCGACTCTGTGCGACCCCATGGACGTCAGCCCACCAGGCTCCCCTGTCCCTGGGATTCTCCAGGCAAGAACACCGGAGTGAGCTGCCATTTCCTTCTCCAATGCAGGAAAGTGAAAAGTGAAAATGAAGTCGCTCAGTCGTGTCCGACTCTTAGCAACCCCATGGACTGCAGCCCACCAGGCTCCTCTATCTATGGAATTCTTCAGGCAAAAGGTTAAGGGAAGCCAAAACTAGGCACCCAGCATGCTCAGGGTATTGAATAGCTCAATGTGGCTAAAAGGTAGTTTCCTTGGTACTCTCGCCTCTTCTTGACTAGCATATCTCAGTTCTTTAGCCTTTGCTAATAAGCCTAATTTCATACTAATATTAGAATTAATAGAAAGAGCTGATTTTGAAATGACAGCTAATTCAGTGAAGTTGCCATAAGTGCGAAAGTGCCAAAAATCTAAAATGAAGACTATGACAAGTCTCTTTGATCTTTTTTCTTCTGGAGCCCAATGTCTTTACCACTGAAAATTAAGATTTTTTTCAAGGAGCAAAGAATTATGGGATAGAATAGAATGTGAATATAGATGAATATTTAGACACTTATGATACTCTGTTCTTGATTTTCTTATTCTAAGCAACAGTCTCTACAGGCTAACACTATCCTACTATGACTCACTATAATGTCCTAGCATTTTCTTGAATATTTGTTGGGTAATCCCAGGGAAATCACCAGTAAGAAAGCCTAAAAATTATATGGAAACCCAGGTTAGGAGTCAGTATTCCTGCTGGGGCTTTGTAGTACCTTTCCAAATTTATGAAGTTCTTTTGGGACCAAAGTAAATCATCTATGTAAAATGTCCACAGAACTGGAAAAAGATATTTCATCATCACTTCTTTTCTCCCCTACAGAGAGGTTCCACTCTCAACAAGCATCCACCTTTCAACTAAATGATTCCTCAGACTTGGGCTTATGAAATTTTTTCCCAGTATAACATTTTAATATTTTTTTACATAATCTATTTACAGTGCCTTATGATACATATAATGTTTGGGAAGAGGATGTAGCTTGGTTGTTGGTATATCTCTTGCCTCTTGAAAGATTCTTAAAACTGATTTTTTTTTTTTTAATTTTATTTTACTTTATTTTACTTTACAATACCGTATTGGTTTTGCCATACATTGACATGAATCCACCATGGGTGTATATTAGCTCCCAATCCCGAATCCCCCTCCCACCTCCCACCCCACATCATCTCTCTGACTCATCCCTGTGCACCAGCTCCAAGCATCCTGTATCCTGTACCGAACATAGGCTTGTGCTTCGTTCTTACATGTTAGTTTACATGTTTCAATGCCATTCTCCCAAATCATCCTACCCTCTTCCTCTCCCATAGAGTCCAAAAGTCCTTTCTATACATTTGTGTCTCTTTTGCTGTCTCACATACAGGGTCATCACTGCCATCTTTCTATATTCCATATATATGTGTCAGTATACTGTATTGGTGTTTTTCTTTCTGGCTTACTTCACTCTGTATAATAGGTTCCAATTTCATCCATCTCATTAGAACTGATTCAAATGAATTCTTTTTAATGGCTGAGTAATACTCCATTGTGTATATGTACCACAGCTTTCTTATCCATTCATCGGCTGATGGACATCTAGGTTGTTTCCATGTTCTGGCTATTATAAACAGTGCTGCAATGAACATTGGGGTACATGTGTCTCTTTCAATTCTGGTTTCCTCGGTGTGTATGCCCAGCAGTGGGATTGCTGGGTCATAAGGCAGATCTATTTGCAGTTTAAAACTGATTTTTATGATTGAGATGCCTCTGCTACTAACCCCAGGACACACAAACTTTCTTTTTAAAATGAACATTTATTTCAGATAATATATGCTCTCTGTCGGTAGTGTGTCCACTTTTCAAATGCAGTGATCCTGTCTTCTGTATATATAAAATTTTCAAAAGATATTGGCATAATGTAGGAGAGAAAACGCCATCCTTGTATTGTGTTCAAAATTGATCTGACCCCGAGCTGGCACTTTAGGGATTTGGGCTACATAATGTAGCCCACTTTCAGGAAATGGTTTATTATGGATTTCTTTTCATATATGAAAGATTTCACACTTCTGGCTTTATACAATTACATCCTCTCTTTCTTTCCAATATGTTTCCAAAGTAGGAAAGCTCATATATGGAGGGAGGATTGAATTTCTACATCAGCTAGAAATCTGTCATCAGCTAGAAATCTGTCATCTGCTTAATACTGGCTCTAATGATGAGGTATTAAGAGTACATTGATTCCATATCTGTATCCAGTTCTTTGCCACAGATTTTTACAGTCCTCATTTACTGAATAAAGTAACACTAAAGATTGTTTCATACCTTGGTCATTGATCAATGTTTTTAAAAAATCTGACTTCCATATTTATTATTTGAGAAATATTTGTTTTTCCTGAGGAATTAGAATAGTTCATCCTCTCAGATGATAGTAGGGCTTCCTTGGTGGCTCAGAGGTTAAAGCGTCTGCCTGGAATGCGGGAGACCTGGGTTCGATCCCTGGGTTGGGAAGATCCCCTGGAGAAGGAAATGGCAACCCACTCCAGTACTCTTGCCTGGAGAATCCCATGGACGGAGGAGCCTGGTAGGCTATAGTCCACGGGGTCGCAAAGAGTCGGACACGACTAAGCGACTTCACTTTCACTTTCAGATGATAGTAAGTCTGCATGTGTTTTTTCCACTACTCACTCTCCACTTAGTAGCCAATCATTCTATTACAATTTTAATAAATAAATCATCTAAATACATAGTATGAATAACAAGCTCCTTTTTAAAGAATGAGTTACTATTTGAACTTGTTCTGTTTTTAAAAAGTTGAAGGAAGAAATGAGATTAACCTGTGCCTTATATAAAGCAACAAAAAGTCGTCCAACCAACTTGCTGATCTTGCTCCAATCCTTTTGAAATGGCTATGTTTTAAATCAAACCTATTTCCTTAGGCTATAAACAATCTATAATCCATTAAGCCTTTATGAACAAATCTAAGGCTTCTGAAATCGTGCTTAGGGAAGAGTCAAGTAATGGATTTCAAGGAAATACGAAGGTGATTAGACAAGATTCAGGATCAAACTCCCATCACCATAATGACCGTCAGAACAGAGCCTTCCGAGTGGTCATTTGGGAAGGTTGTATATTATCTAAACCAGAATATGAAAGAAGATGCCAGGGAGGAAGGCAAGAAACAAAATCAATTCAGAAAACATTTGAGATAGAGTAATAGAAAAAAAAATGAAAATCAGAGTAGTTATTCTTTAAAGAATGAAGAGCTTTAATGGATATTTTAAGCTAAAGAGAAATCAAGGAAGTCAACAACATTAACAAAGAAACTGCTGGTTGTAAAGTTTTCAAAGTGTCATATTAAGATTGAAAGCTGGGTTAAATAAAGGGGTTAAGAGCCTTCTGATCGTAGTGATGTCAGAAATAACTTAGTAATGAGCAATGCGCTGTACTTAGTTCACATATCTGAAAAAAAGCAGAAGTGTTTTTTCCCATGTATTTTAGTATATTATGGAAAACCAGTACTACAATCTACCAGCTCTGGATAGGAAAGCCACTTCTGTGCTGACTCTATGTGAGTTCATCCTGGCAGAGACTGGAAACTGTCCTTCTAATAAACTTTCTCCTTGGCTTCCCTGGTACAGTTAATAGAAATCAGAGCTAGGCCCATGGCCATGCAATATAAAGAAGGGCATTTCCAGCCTCCCCTGAAGCTAAGTGTGGCCCTGTGGTCTGAGTTCTGGCCAAAAACAAGTGAGAAGTGATGAAGGCAAGTGCCAAGTTCTGCCTGTACCGGGGAATCTGGCCTTCTCCCTCCCTTCCTATGAACATATCCACCTGAGACTAAGCAGAGAAGGATAGCCTCTTCAAAAGCTAATGGAACCAAAAAACAAAATCCTGAAAATTCTGCAGAGAAGAGCCATCTCAATCAGATTTATTTGTTCACTCTTACATGAGAGATAAATTAACTTTGATTTTGTTAAAGCCATTTTTTAATTTAGGTCTCTTTCTTCTGCAGTAGAACATATACAAAAATAGTAAGCACACTGTAGTACTAACTATGTGCCAGGCAGTATCATAGGCGATTATAACATAGTAACACATTACATAATGCAATGACCTAAAAAGTAGCCTATCACTATCTGTATTTATAGGTGCGGAATTCAAACACAGAGAAGTCAGGGAAGTGGTAGATTCAGGGTCTAATTCCAGGCAGTTTGGATTCCATATGCTTGGTCACTCCATTTAGCGTAATACATTTACCAAACATTGAATAAATATCTGTTTAAAAAATTAAGAAGTGCTCCATTTGTTGAAAACTGTTTAACTGTATTTAGAAATGTCAACATAGATGGATTTGATAATGCAATCACAGATTTTCCTCTTTTACAGGGGAGAAATGATTATTTTCTATAGTCAGAAGGTTTCTCTAGAACACTCTGCACCCTGCTGCCCTTCATGTAGCCAGTCTCTAGTACCTCTTCAATGACCATGACATAACAGCTACTGCTGAGTAAAGACCTGATCCAGTGATACAGATGCTGAGGCTTCAAAACTTTGATCACCTGATGCGAAGAACCAACTCACTGGAAAAGGCCCTGATGACGAGAAAGGTTGAAGGCAAGAGGAGAAAGGGACGACAGAGGATGAGATGGTTGGATGTCATCACCTACTCAATGGACATGAGTTTAAGTAAAGTCCAAGAGATAGTGAAAGACAAGGAAGCCTGATGTGCTGCAATCCATGGGATCGCAAAGAGTCAGACACAACTTAGCGACTGAATGACAATCAACACAGGAGCACTCGAGACTTGAAAGGGGCAAAGATGTACAGTAAAGAGAATCAAGGTGAGGCATGTCCATTACCTGTTTGTGTTCTTTTCGCATTGTACTTTTCAAGTACCAGGGGCAAAGTGACCGGTGATAGTTTGAAGAGTTATAAACATGGGAACTTCTCCCCTTCAAAGAAGTCAAAATCCAGCCCCCTTCAAGATTTTTCCAAAGATCTCTGTGTTTTCCCCTTAATACAATAAACCTTTTGAGTGAGTATGATGGCTCTCAGAAAACTGTTTTCAGTGGAAAGGAGAAAAGGGAACCCTAACAAACATAATGAGATTTTTCTCTTTAATTTTCTTTTGCCCCCTAAAATGGTATCTGACATTTACGTGACAAAGAACAGAGCCCATCTCTTTGAGATTTCTTTCTATCTCTCAAGTATCAAGAATTGAATCCATAAGGATTCTTTTTGCAGAGACTCAAATTTTCAGTGTTTCAATAATGAATAACTGCTTTGCTATAGATAAATTTAATTAAAGTTTTGGAAATGAAACAAAAGCTGTAGGACTTTCTGTACTCTCTTAAAATAATAAAGAATTTAACCCATTAATACATAAAGAGAGCAAATGGTAACTGTAGAATCAACACACAGTTCTGTCAGCCATCTTTACT
This sequence comes from Cephalophus harveyi, assembly GCA_006410635.1. Classification (NCBI taxonomy): domain Eukaryota; kingdom Metazoa; phylum Chordata; class Mammalia; order Artiodactyla; family Bovidae; genus Cephalophus; species Cephalophus harveyi. The sequence goes on from SJYT01076680.1 coordinate 14,670, forward strand.
GACAGTTATAGATTACAGAATCCACTAGGCCAAAAGTCAAGAATGTTTTGATTGACAATTAATTACTAAGACCAATTCTGTTCAGGTGACTTCTTTTATCCATTTTACAATTTGGAAAATGCACTGCAGTTGTGATTTGTAAACCTGGAAGTTGTGCTAACTTCCACTTTAACCTCATATAAATGTGGTATATTTTAGCAAATACTCTTCCATATTAATGGAACTCTTTGTTTCTGAACATAAGCACCCAGAACATGGCTGAATGTGTCTTTCATTATGCCAGTTTCAAACAGAACATTCTATTTTACTGAAGCTTATAGTCCTTATAGAAGAATCCCTACATTGTTTTAATTTCATTTTAAAGGGAGGAGGGGGAGATATAAGAGTTCAAAATGCATGAATGTGCGTGCTCAGTTGCTCAGTCATATCCCACTCTTGGCAACCCCATGGACGGTAGCCCACCAGGCTCCTCTGTCCATGGAATTTTACAGGCAAGAATACCGGAGTGAGTTCCCATTTCCTCCTCCATGGGATCTTCGTGACCCAAGGATCGAATCCATGTTACCTGCATCTCCTACATTGGCAGGTGGATTCTTTTCACTGCACCACCTGGGAAGGTCCTATAGTTCGGAATTCTTGTTCCCAATTTGAGAAATAAATTTGCATTTGCTTACTTATTACAGTCTGCCAGTTCATCCATCTATCTATCATCTATCCATCTATACAAAAATGCACACATACATATATGTTCACTTTTAACAGTTGGAAAATAAAATTTATTGAACTAGAATCCAAAAGTAAGGGGCTTCCCAGGTGGCACAGTGGTAAAGAATCTGCCTGTCAATGCAGGAGACACAGAAGACATGGGTTTGATCCCTGTGTCGAGAAGATCTGCTGGAGCAGGAAACGGCAACCCACTCCACTATTCTTTCCAGGCAAGAGGATCCTGGCAGGGATTCCAAGACAGAGGATCCTGGCGGGCTACAGTCCATGGGGCCACATAGAGTCAGACACGACTGAGCAACTGAGCACACCAGTAGTAAAACTTCTGTACTCAGCTTATCTAGAACACTGCCTATGGGTCAAAAAGCCTGGAAGTGCATTGCTTTAAACTGATCTGCTTTGGATCTCACTGGAGTAAAGAGAAGAGTAATAATCAGTCCACATATTTTCCTCTAAGCATATATCACCCAGAGCATGTCCAATTTATTTACAACCATCTGCATCACTAATCAGCAGTCTTTATGTTCATTCCACACTTAAATTTTCACAAACCCACCCATGAACTGCATATGTACATAACAATGTATAATTTTTGGAAGGAAGATTGTTACTTACAATAATGAGTTTCTAGCAAAACTATGCTTATTAGTTTTCTCAATACCAAGAGAGTTTGGCTGGTATTGAATTGACACATTAATTGAAACTCATGAAAGGCTTACTAGTCACATTTTAGGTGGCCACATTTCTCTTCTTCAGCTTTCTATTCTTTATAATTCCTATATTCTTAAGTCACTATCATGCATTAATGATGATGTGTCTGTCATACCTATGTACTTTCACAATTGGTTATCTCCCTGAACAGCACTTTGAAATTAAGCTCCAAATACTCTTTCTTTTAACTGTTCTCTTTATATTTTTCATGTGTATTTAAGTATGAGTAATGAAACCTAGCAAAATGGTACAGATAAACTTATTTGCAAAGTAGAAATAGAGGCACAGATGGAGAGAACAGATGTATGGATGCCAAGAGGGGAGAGGGATGAATTGGAAGATTAGGCCTGACATATATACACTGCTGCTACTGCTAAGTCACTTCAGTCATGTCCAACTCTGTGAGATCCCATAGATGGCAGCCCACCAGGCTCCCCCATCCCTGGGATTCTCCAGGCAAGAACACTGGAGTGGGTTGCCATTTCCTTCTCCAATGCATAAAAGTGAAAAGTGAAAGTGAAGTCGCTCAGTCATGTTCGACTCTTCGCGACCCCATGGACTACAGCCTCCCAGGCTCCTCCACCCATGGGATTTTCCAGGCAAGAGTACTGGAGTGGGGTGCCATTGCCTTCTACTATGTATAAAATAGATAACTAATGAGAACCTACTGTATAGCACAGGGAACTCTACTCAGTACTCTGTAATGATCTATATGGGAAAAGAATCTAACAGAGTGGGGATTTTATATATATATATATAAAATATATTATATATATATAGCTGAATCACTGTGCTGTACAGCAGAAACTCACACAACATTGAAAAGCAACTATATTCCAATAAAAATTAATTTTAAAAAGAAAAAGCTTTTGATAAGCAGAATATGCCATAAAAATTGGTATTTTTGTGACTAAAACAAAACCAAGATCTACTTGCCCTTAGATTCTTTTTAATATATTTAGATAAAAATAATTCCATTTACACTGTAGTACATCCTATGAAATATACTATTTAAGTATATCTAGAATAATTACTCATTGGAAGCTTTCAACCTTCTATGTGCAAAATGTGATATTCCCAAGCAAACCTCAGAAGAGTCTTGTGTTTCAGACAAATTCATTAGGGATTATAATAATAGGAAGTCTTTTTCTATATAGAGACAGACAAAATAGCATTTTATAGATAACTATTATGTAAACATACATAACTTATCCCAATTAGCTGAAAGTCCTGACATGCAAGATTAGTGTGTTAGTCGCTCTGCTGCTGTTGCTGCTGCTGCCACTTCAGTCATGTCCAACTCTGTGCGACCCCATAGACGGCAGCCCACCAGGCTCCGCCGTCCCTGGGATTCTCCAGGCAAGAACACTGGAGTGGGTTGCCATTTCCTTCTCCAATCCATGAGAATGAAAAGTGAAAGTGAAGTCACTCAGTCGTGTCTGACTCTTTGCGACCTCATGGACTGTAGCCCACCAGGCTCCTCCATCCATGGGATTTTCCAGGCAAGAAAACTGGAGTGGGTTGCCACTGCCTTCTCCATGAGTCGCTCAGTCTTGTCCAACTCTATGCAACCCCATGGACTGTAGCCCACCAGGCTCCTCTGTCCATGGGATTCTCTAGGCAAGAATACTGGAGTGGGTAGCCCAAAGCTGAAAGTCCTGGCATGCAAGATTGCAGCAATAGATCTACTAGGATGTAGCAGAAAAGACATAGCATACTGAGAAGGCTGGTCACATTCATCATGCTTATGGAAACTGAAAAACAAATGTGTTTTCCTGTTGTCTATTTTGGACAGAATCCTTTTTCTGACCTAATACACTGAAATTGTATTGAAATTGTCAACTGAACCCTGGAGAAATAAACCCAAAATGTACCCAGAACTCTAAATATTAAGTACATTTTCAACAGAATACAATATCAAGGACAATGTCATTTATTAAATAAACTACAAAGGCTGAAAGGGCTAAAAATTTTCTAGGCCCTCTGGGGATCTGAACTAACTTTGACTACATTGGAGCTGAAAATATTTTGAAGATCAAGGAAAACACAGGTAGTAGTAGCAATAAACTATAGATCTATGTAGTAGATGCTCCTCTATGCAATGAGCCTAAAGTCCCCAGGAGCCAACTAAAGCCATTTTCAGCATTGGTGTTCAGGGATTTCTTCACTCTTTGCAGCTAGGTAAGATATAAACAAAAATGCCCCTCCTTTCTACTTGAACCCCAGAGAAAAGCCATTTTACAGACCCATAGAAGCAGATCTTATTAATTAAAGTCTATTTTCTGTACCTCTCTAAATTTCCCACCCTTTATTATCAAGGTTTTGTGTTCTGAAGAATGGGGTATGAGTGAGCTTTATGAAATGTGAAATATTTATGAGTGTTCAGTGCATGCTAAATACATATTCATCCCCCATTAATAAAAAGGTACTTACTGATACAATGGTATTTAGAGTTATAACTCAGTACAATGAAATCGTGTCCACATTACCACCAGACAAAGCAAGATTGTTTAAAATATGATTTTAGAGCTTCAAAGGACTGATTCTTTTTAGCAAACTGGATCACAGAGATATTAATTTGTATTTAAATAATATTCTTCCTATAAGTTTTAACCTAGAAGGAAGGTTAAAACAGATATGAGAGGCAAACCTTTAAGGTCAATGTATAAATGTCTATTAAATATCCTGGATCTCCAAAATCAAAGAGCAATCAAACTTTGTAATCTTAATTTTAGTATGCTTCTAAAATTCCAGTGAAAATCCAATAGCTAGATTTAAAATTCAACACCATAATAAACACATACCAGAGATGAGAAAACTGTTACTTGTTAAATTCAAGATTCAAGTCACAATTTCAGGCCAATTGGTTCATAATTGGCCTGAATCATAATATCAAATCTTAATATCAAATAACCAATGCTGAAAATTTATTTTGTTAGCAGATAAATTCATATCAAACAACAAGTTGATATGTGCATATTGGGCTGCACTTCACATGAATATGAGCCTGTACTCGCTCAGCTTTAAGACTGAAGAAACAGCCCGGAGTCAGCAGCAACAAAGACCATTTAAATCAATGGTTTAAAGCAACGGTTCCCGACTTTTTTGGCACCATGGACCAGTTTCATGGAAGACAATTTTTCCGCAGATGGGGGGGTGGGTGAACTAGTTTTCAGGATGATTCAAGTGCATTATTTACTGTGCACTTCATTTCTATTATTATTACATCAGCTCCACCTCAGATCTTCAAGCTTTAGATGTTGGAGGTTGGAGACCTGGTTTAAAGAAAAGGGGTACTTACATGTCTGAAGCAAGGTCCTAGAGCAGCAGACAGTGGGAAGACATGGTGGCAGTCTTCATCTCTGGGAGCAGGGTGGGGGGTGGTGCAGAATTGATCTCAGGTGGGTGCATTAGTAACCAGGGAAACCAACAGAGGGGCACGCCCCTCACCGCCTCTTTGGTAAGAACAATTACCAGCTGGGGCCTGCAGCAAGCATGTAGGAAGGCTGGTAATCTGCGCAGGGGGCAGGTGCCCCCGACACTGGCAGGGGATTCACAGAGAGCAAGAGAATAGCCATCTTAAGTAGCCTGACCATGGAGCAAGTAAGCATGGGTCACACATTTATGAAAAATCCTACTTCTGGCTTTTCTCAATATTATAACCAAAGTCCATGCTTTCGAAGATCTGAATGCTTTGTTGCAAGAAACACAAGACAAAGAGATTCCCCCAAACTGAAGACCCCAGGGGTCTTGTCCTTGGAAGTTGCAAAGAAGGGAGAAACTCCAATTTCTTGTCCTGCTATGTAAGAATGGGCTTTTAGAAACACGTTTTCCTTCTTTCATAGTGAAACTGACCCTTCCTTTATTTTTCTTGGATGAATTGGCCCCCACTCGTTGCCTCATGGTGGTTTATTTAAAATGAGACAGGAGAAAAGACAACTTAAGATTTGTTGGTTAGTCAAGAATAACTGGTATTTTAAATATCAAATTGAATACCAAAGAATAAGAAGCCTCTAGACTTCTTACAGGAAAATTAAATTAATCATTGAATAATTAGACTCATCTATTGAGATTGTAAAGGCCTGAAAATGGGACATCCTAAAAAAAAAAAAAGCTCCTTGGTACAAATTAGGAGCCAAACATGATTGAATTCATTGAGTAGTCTGAGGCTGTTCTTTAAATCACTAGGGTATTGGACTTTTGCTAATAAAATAGATGACATCTGACTGATTAAAGCAATATTCACACTGATTATTTCAGAACGGTAGCACCTGTGACCCCTAAGAAAACAACCATCTTTTTAAAGCCAGCCTGGAGCTTGTGCTCAGGTGTGCACATGGAGCCTTTTGTCTTTAGACTTGGCAAACATCCAGCTCAAAAATAATTTTATCATTCAGAGGAGAAGCTATTTTATGGATAAAAGATTATGAATTTCACAGTTGACTTGAGATCTACTCAAGCCAACAACATTGGTTTCTACTTTGCAAGAAAGATTTATTCTGTCAATGTAGATTTCTCAGTAACTACTTTTCTCTTTCAAAGGCCAAGTCAGATTTTAAAGAAACATTTACATTTTTTAATACAAATCAAGTCACTGATTATATTAGCTCAAGTTCAGAACCGATGCACTCTTCGTGTCCCTCCTCCTACACTTCAGTTAAAATGGAAACAGACTTGGTTTCTAACCATTAATACTGACATTTTTGAGTATAATCAAAATGCAGAAGCATTGGCTTAGCTGGAGTACTAAACTGGAGAAAGAATTAAGGGCTGAAGTGGCTTTTTGTTGTTATATGTGTTATTGTATGTCTTTTTAATAAATAGTTCTTTAGCTTCCTGAAAAATACGTAATGATACTGATGTCACATAGTAGACAAAACATGCATTAAAACAATTGAGATACTGTCTACTCTAATTTGTGCATTTATTTTCTTTTATTTGGTTTCTGGTTATGTGTTTTGAAAGCTTAAGGATATGTCAGATTAAGCAAAGATCAAGAAACAGCTTAACTTTTTGATTGGGGGAGTCCTCTAATTGTGAACATCTCTAAAGCCTGTAAGGCAACTTAATTAGGCAGTAAGTGGGAAAAGTCTATTTAACAACAGGCCTAATTGGCACTACTCCTGGTCATCTGGGTAGAACATAGAAAGGTTGCAAGTGAGCCAGCAATAGATTTAATTGTTCACTTTGAATAGTCTTAGGTCTCAGACTTGTCTCAAACCCAGTTTAGACTCTAAACAATTTCATTTTCCATTATAATTGGAGATCAGGTTTAATATACTGAAAATGTGTTTATGTAAAGACACCATCAACCAGTTTCATGATTCCTGTTTTACTTGCAAGTGCTTCCATGATTTTAAACCAAAGGTCCCCAGCCTCTGAGATCTAATGCTTGATGGATGATCTGAAGTGGAGCTGATGTAATAATAATAGAAATCAAGTGCACAATAAATGTAACATGCTTAAATAATCCCAAAACCATCACCCCCACCTCAGTCCATGGAAGAACTGTTTTCCATGAAACTGGTCTCTGGTGTCAAAAAGGTTAGGGACCGCTATTACAGATCATGGAAACCATGATCCACTGAAATGATTGACTTCTAATGCTTCCTCACATTCTTTCTCTGAATATATAAAGGTATTTCTCTGATTAAAAAAATCATTAGCTGTATCAGATGATCCAGGATTTTCTGCATCTACAGATTTATTATTTGCTGCTTTTAAAAAAAAAATGAAGATGGCTGACTACAATTTGCTTACACTAATTACACTTAGCTACAATTCAGAACTCAATAAAAATACAGCATGTAAAATAAGATTCTTAGGAGTCCAACTTGGAAAATACTCAAACATCAATCTTTTTGAAACTGTACTATTTGGGGCTTCCCTAGAAGCTCAGCTGGTAAGGAATCCACCTGCAATGAGGGAGACCCTGGTTCAATTGCTGGGTCAGGAAGATCCCCTGGAGAAGGGATAGGCTACCCACTCCAGTTTTCTTGGGCTTCCCTGGTGGCTCAGACAGTAAAGAATCCTCCTGCAATGCAGGAGACCTGGGTTCAATCCCTGGGCAGGGAAGATCCTCTGAAGGAAGACATGGCAACCCACTCCAGTATTCTTGCCTGGAGAACCCCCATGGACAGAGAAGCCTTGTGGGCTATAATCCATGGGGTCACAAAGAGTCAGAGATGACTGAGTGACTAAGCACAGCACATACAGCTTTTTTACTGAGTCACAGACTTTTCTCTTTAAATTGCTGGGAAATCAGGAGTTCTGGCTCCAAGTGCCAACTAACAATAAAGGCCTCAGTCTCCCTCATTTGCAACATCAGCATTTGGACCACAGGCACCTTCAGTATATCTGTGTATTCAGTGTATCAGTGTATTTGTGTATTCAGTGTATCAGTGTATCTGTGTATTCAGTGTATCTGGAAGCTGTAACCCCACTGCAATCTGTAAGGGGAAAAAAAAATATTTCCTTTTGCATGTGATAAATCTCCATCTGTAACAAATTTATCTTCACATATATGAAATTCTGGCCTCATTTCCTCTGGCAGACCCCATGGTGACACTTTTTTAGTTATGCACAAAACTAGGCCAAATTGTCACCCAGGAAAGGCAGGGAGGCAACACACTCCCAGACTGCATTGTCTAGACTCATTTTCTTGTTCCCTTTGATGCCGCTGTGGGAGCCTTGCCAGCCACCTCTCTAAAAACAATTATGAATTGCACTTGCTCAAATGAGTCCTTCCTCAAAAGTCCCCTCCCAAGATCGCACAACAATGCTGTCCTGAGATTCTGGGCAGAGTAACTCAAAACCTTACCTAACTTCCCCCTTCCAAACAAGTTCCTCCAAATAGACTCATAAGTAAAACAGGCCTCATGTCTGATTCTTGGAATGAGCCTCTTTTCAGGGCTAAGGGCCTGAGAGCTGTATCTAAATGAAATACAGTTTGTCATGTTGTCAGTGCTGGATGATATATATGCACTAATAGAGGAAAATAATCCCCAAACCATTTGCCTTTGCAAAACAGCATTTTGTGAGTTTTAGCACAGCACTAGGCATACAGCAAGAACTTAATACTCATCCTTGCTGAATAATAATTTGGCAAAAGTTTTACCTTTTTAAAAGGATTTTTACTTAAATTCACATTTATATCACACTATAGTTCCCTTTTTTTAAAGTTTGATCCATTTGTCATTAACATATGGGTGGTTCTGCCCAATAGGATATTTTGTGCTTCCCCAAGAAAAGAGAAGGAAATGGCAACCCACTCCAGTATTCTTGCCTGGAGAATCCCATGGATGGAGGAGCCTGGTGGGCTACCGTCCACGGGGTTGCAAGGAGTCGAACACGACTGAACGACTTAAGTAACTAAGAAAAGAACAGATTAGGACTCTGAAGCCTGCATGTACATGTAAGCGTTCTCTTTGGTCCTTTACATGAAAAATTCCTAATTTTCAAGATGTATTGGTTACAGCTGTGGATAAATTCAGGCTTTCCAGGTGGTGTTAATGCTGAAGAACCTGCCTGCCAGTGCAGGAGATGAAAGATGGAAGATCCCCTGGAGGAAGGAATAGTATTCATGAGTGAGCCCTGTGAGGAGACTTCAATCCTTGGTTGAGCAGGATTAAGGGCCTAGATCTGATAGATAGAGTGCCTGAAGAACTATGGAATGAGGTTCGTGACATTGTACGGGAGACAGGGATCAAGACCATCCCCATGGAAAAGAAATGCAAAAAAGCAAAATGGCTGTCTGGGGAGGCCTTACAAATAGCTGTGAAAAGAAGAGAGGCGAAAAGCAAAGGAGAAAAGGAAAGATATAAGCACCTGAATGCAGAGTTCCAAAGAATAGCAAGAAGAGATAAGAAAGCCTTCTTCAGTGATCAATGCAAAGAAATAGAGGAAAACAACAGAATGGGAAAGACTAGAGATCTCTTCAAGAAAATTAGAGATACCAAGGGAACATTTCATGCAAGGATGGGCTCGATAAAGGACAGAAATGGT